>JAYESA010000015.1:71524391-71729391 GCA_036927795.1 Iris macrosiphon | reverse complement strand
AAAAAATACCCGGCTCTGGAAATAGGGTGGTGACACTAATATATACGCACGTGCACGTATTTTAGAAATTATTATTAGAAAGACTAAAAGACAATAAGTATAATTATTCTAATCTTTATTAAGACAACTTAGGAAGACTAAAAAATAACTGTTTTAATTATTCTAAATTTATTAATATCTTATTATATATTATTTTATACATGTATGCAAAATTATTTAAGAAGACTAAATAATAATTTTTATAATTATCTAGTTGTTCCTATTAACTTTAATAAATACTTTTAATTAATAAATGGTTTATTTGTAAGAAAAAGTTTTAGAATAAGTTTCTATTATAGTATAGAATATTTATTTATACTATTAAAGTGTACATACATTGCACGTGAGTAAAAAAATGATACAAAATAAAATTATAAAATTATTAAAAATACCATAAAAATTCTTTAAAAAAAATTGAATATAAAATTATTATAAATACTGTCATTTCTAAGAATCGACTCATGCAACCAAAAAAATTCTCCCACATTAACCACTTGAGTTAGAATTGTTTAGTTGTAAATAAATAATATTAGATAGTTAACTAATTAATTAATTATTTTAAAAAATAGTTAGTGAAGTATTTACAAACGGTTCAGACGGCTTAATTTTGATCTGTTTCCAAACCTAATTATAAGAAGGTAAAGTTTATAGGCACTACATAAATTGTTTAGGACAGCCTAATTTTTTTCAGTTTATTTACAAGTTTGCCATCTAATTTCTTTACTTAAGGGCAGTCCAAATCCCCATATAAAAGCCAATGACTTCTAATTTTTAGCCCATTTTTTTTTCTAGGACTGTCATAATGTTTATAGTCCTTCCAATTGAAAGGACAGTCAACATTGTGACAGTCCTTCCAATTGAAAGGACTGTCAACTTTGTGACAGTCCTAAATAATTAGGAGTGTAATTTTTGTTTACAGTCATAACAAAGAGAAGAAGAAGAAGAAGAAGAAGAAGAAGAAGAAGAACAAGAAGAAGAAGCAGAATTAGGTGCGGGGGCAAGCGGCGGCGCGGTGCTGCGGCGAGCGGGGGCGGAGGTGCAAGGTACGGGGTGGATGCTGGCGGGGGCGGCGGTGCGGGGCGAAGGCGAACGGGGGCTGCTCTTGCTGCTGCCTTGTAGATGAGGTTGCGGCGAGCGGAGGCGGACGCGGACGCGGGCGGGAGGTGGAGGCGCGGGGCTGCGGCGAGCGGGGCGGACGCAGGCTGGGACGGCGGCGCGGGGCCGAGGCGTGCGCGCGGTAGGGTCCCACTAGAGAATCAGCTTCTCCGCCGCCGAGATGTCGACCTCCATCGTGCGCAGCCCCCGCACGCATGCCTCCGCCTCCCGCCGCCTCCTCCTCCTCCGACGGTTAGGGTTGGAGTTAGGTTAGGGTTTGGGGGTTTGAGAATTTGAAGAGAGGGAGTAGAAATTTAGAATGAAGAATTTTGAAAAGGATTGGGGGTTGGGCTGTCCCGAATAAATTTTGAAATGTCCTAAGTAAAAGTTATACAAATCTTGACTGTCCTGAAGTAATGGACTGTCATAAGTAACTTTTGTAGTGCAGTATAATTTGTCTTATAAGAATAGAGATGTCACTCTAGAACCCCTAAAAAAAACCAAAGGAAAAAAAAAAAAAAAAAAAAAAAAAGAAATTGCCCAAAAATGTCCCTGTCAAGAACCCTCCGAATCCCCTCCCTCCCCCTCCTCCGCCTCCTCTCCTCCTCCTTCTCCACCACCTCCGCCGCCGCCGAATCCCGCGACCAGAAGCTCAACCGCATCGCCAACGAGCTCCTCTCCCTCACCCCCCGCGAGAGGCACGACTACTCCATCCTCTTCCGCCACAAGCTCGGCCTCACCAACTGGACCTCCTCCGTCGGCCCCGCCTCCTCCGCCGTCGACCCCTCCGTAGCGGCGGAGGAGGAGGAGAAGAAGGAGGAGAAGACGGCGTTCGACATCAAGCTGGAGAAGTTCGACGCGGCGGCCAAGATCAAGGTCATCAAGGAGGTCAGGACCTTCACCGACCTCGGCCTCAAGGAGGCCAAGGAGATGGTGGAGAAGGTCCCCGTCGTGCTCAAGAAGGGGGTCATCAAGGAGGAAGCGCAGGCCATCGTCGCCAAGCTAAAGGAGATCGGCGCCACCGCCGTCCTCGAGTAATCATTTTTCTTCTTGTCCCTTTCAGAACTCCTTGTGCTATGAGTTAGTGTCGTGTCTGGATTATGTATGACATAATGTGAACACGTCACAGACTTTTAGAGCATCCAATATTAAGATATTTTATGGTTGCCATTTGGCTTTAATTATTGATGATACTACTATAGGCAATGCAAGACGTTTCTTTGACATGTCAGTTATTTCCGAGAAATAGAAATCATTTGAAAAACATTGAAACAAATACCATCAACATCGAAGAATGCAAAGCGAAATATTTCCAAATAACCTTTTCAGAAGAGGGATCAACATAATGTACTTTCAAACCTCCCATCTTTTCTTAAAAGCAACTAGATTGAGTTAGGGGAAAGCTTTGATATGTTTCACCTGTACTACAAAGATTTTTAACATACAAGAGATTGAGGGATCTAAATGTCTATTACTTATCATTCCTCTGGGTATCATCAAAAACTCAAGAGGAACCAAAATACCATGAGGAGAGTAGGAGCCCTATAATCTATGATGGCGCCGCCTTAAAATGATGCCATTGTAAAAGAAAAGGGTAGGCTCCTTCAAAGAAATAGGGTGAGAGGAGAGGGGAAGAGGAGAATTGGAATAACACTAATGCAAGGCAATATCTTTGGTGTTTAATTCGTATAATATATTTATGTTGCCAATTTTGCTTCTCTTACCGATGAAATAACTAGCCCATTCAAGTAGGAGTTCGATGTTGTTAGTTTTCTTTGATATGTCGGGGATTTCCAACAAGCCTTCAAAAGCATGAACCGTTCAAAAACATTAAAACAAATGTCATCAACCTTGAAGGATCCAAAACGAGATATTTCCAATGAGCCCTTTCAGAAGAGGGGTTAACGTTGGAGGTAGTGTTTGTCGAATGAGTTTCTATATATGTAAACATCTCTTTATTACATATCAGATAATATTAGGAAAAAAGGTCTTGCCTAAAGACACTAAATTGAAACTTTATGCAAGAACTATACATAATTTCACCTGAACCAACATCAAACTATATAAATAATGCACTGAATTATTCCTATATTGCAACATTTTTTCTTCTTCTTCTCTAATGTGGAATCCAGTATTTTGATTATTTCACATGCAATTAGGGATGAGTGTTCGGTTTATTCGGTTTCAACCGAACCGAAATAGTCAAAACGGAATTTCTAAAAATCAAAACCGAACCGAAATTAGCCATAACCAAAACCAAACTGATAATCGATTCGGTTTATTTGGTTTGTTTGCTTGGACTATTTTTATCGTTTAATGGTCCGGTCAAAAGTTGCAATTGTGATTAAATTATATTAAAAATACAATTTTTATACATACAATGTATTTCAAAGTTGGGCCCAAAATTGAGCTAATATTTAAATTATCAAAATTGGACTTTAAAACACAAATGTACAATTATTGTTATCAAAATATACACAATTTTAATCACAAAACATGCATAAATTTGAGGGTATTTACATAAATGCGTAAGTCTTATTCGGTTTTGGACCGAAACTGAAAACCGAAAACCGAAAACCGAATCGATTTTTTTTAAAACCGAACCCAATCTCTTATTCAGCTCAGTTCTCCGTCCAAAACCGAATAATGCTCACCCCTACATGCAATTTGCCAAAACTTACAGATAGACTTTGAGAGACTTTGATACTAATATCGAGTTTTTTTTAACCTTGACACCAAGTTACTATTAATATGAAAGTATTTATTTTTTGTTTCAATAGGTTGAGTAGCTTGTGTGGATTTCAATCAGTATCGGATCCATGAGAGGGAAGTGAAGCCTATTTAATTTTTAAAATAAAAGACCATATTGTAGTTTTTTCGACTCTAGTTAATTGATCCAAAGTGATCCAAGAAATACAAACATGATCCAAAGTTTAGATACTATGGAGTTAGAGGTAATAACACTGCTTTCATGGAGCTTTCTAACTGTGGATTATTTGTTTGCTGACATCTGTGTAAAAGTTAGAATAGTGTCCATTTGTAATTGAACTAAGCATTCATAATTTCCTGTCATCTAATTTGTTTTTAGTAACTAATGAAGGGTTTTGTTCACCAATCATATAAGATCCAGAATTCTTATATTAAATCTTAACTGGCTCTGTTTTCATCCTGCACATTGATATCGTCTTTATACTCATACTTAGGGCACCTGCTGATTAGCTTCTATTATGACATCTGTATAAGCTTCAAAATCAAGCTTCTAGTAGTACCAGCCATTTTGATCATCTAGACGCCTCTACCTAGGGTGCAAATCAACCTAGGGTGCAGACGTTGATTTGTCATTGACTCATAGCTAAGAGTGTAACCATCATTTTTATAAGCTTCAACCGCGTGCAAGTATCACTTGCTTAGTGACTCCAGTGCAATATAAAATGTCCAATTTGTTTGGGCATACACCCGTGTCTTTGTCGCTGAAGTGATAATTAACGCTAGAAGTTGTGATATCCTTTGATATTCGGCTCAAATTCAAAGTTAAGGATAGGATTCCAGAGTTGATGAACTCCAGCTCCTGACCTACTCTTGATCAAGGTTCAAAGTATCGGTATCGGAATCGGTATCGGACCATTCCTATGAGTATCGGGATCGGCGGTATCGGTAGTATCGGCAGTTTCGGATCGGAGTATCGGATTTTTTGGTATCAGAAAGCAAACAACTATTAGTAAATTATTAACATTTTAGAGAATATATTTTATACATTTATGCATAATTTAAAGTATTTTCAGTATTGTTTCTTAGTATTTTTGATATTGAATGAAATAGTAGTCATCATGTTGATTGATTTATATGTGATAGATAAGTTTTTCTCTTTTATATGTTTTTACAACCTTACTATGCTTTTACATCCTTTCTAATTGGTCTTTTTAATTCAATTTTTTTTGCCGAATTGACTGGAAAAGAGACCTCTAATGTCGGTATCGGTCAGTATCGGGTATCGGTCGGTATCGGTCGGTATCGGATCGGGACATGCCAAACTGTATCGGTATCGGCCGTATCGGATCGGTATCGGCCGATACTTTAAACTATGCTCTTGATTTGGTGCTTAATTTCTGGGAAGGTGTTTCATGGATGCCAAATTGGTTTACTGAGTTACTCTGCCCAACCAAGCCGACATTTCATGTATATTTCTTTGAAATGTCAGTTCAGTCGACGAGATCTAGCTGCTTAACAGAACAAATTTTTGGAGTGTCTGTGATTCCTAGATCTAGTTGCTTAAAGATAATCAGGTTATGAAACTTGATAGCTTTGAAGGATTTAAATTCTGTATTGGAACATTTGGAATCAATTTCTATTTTAGTAATGAGCATACACTTATTCATGCTTGATGACTGGAATTTCCCAGGCCTGCGCCTATCCAATATTAACCTTGTCAGTGTCGTGGTTAGGCTTAGCCTTGTCGGTTTTGATCGGAGTTCAGGGCAAATCAGAATCTGAAGGGCCCAGGGTTAGTCCACTTGACTGGATATGTGATCATTGCTGGACCAAAAACTTTGTGATGGATGAATACCTAAGCGGACGGGAAAACTTTAGTACGCAAATAGAGGACCAGCAATGTGTGTAGCTGAAAAGACAACATTGAGATAGGAACCAGTCACATTCCAGAAGTGAGGATAGGTATAAATGCATTAATTGGAAGTTAAAGGTAAGATGTGAAAATTTTGTGCTTTATAGATGAGTAATTTATATCGAATGTGTACACAAGTTCACAAAAGCTTATTGGGCTGAAGAGGCAGAAAAACACAAGGGAAGATGAGTAGATGACTTTATTACGAAGATGAAATGCTAGAAAGATGAGATCTTATGAGGTAAATCTATCTCTTGTAAAAGATTTGTACATGAAATTATAATGATATGTGATAAAGAAAGCAATTAGTGCATCTTCGCTCTCTGTAAACATAGGTACCTAAATCAAAGATGTGATGTATATGGAGGATGAAGAAACCTAGCTGCTTATGTATGTACCTGTCAAACTGGACTTGATTTGGAGACCCGGGCAACATTTTTCAGTGAGAGAGTGAAATAGGGATTTGACGCGTAAACTCATAATTTGATTCAGTGGCCATACTAAGGGCCCCAACGGGAGCTTCTACTTATGTTTTACTGCGGTTTGAAGTTTAGAGTACACTTGTTGGTCTTCTGTCAGCACTCATCCCTAAAATATGTCATCCTCGACATTGTCTATCATATTAAGATAAATTGGAGTTATCTACAACTTATTCCATGGTCTGAAAGTTGAAGCTCATGCACCCGTTGATCCTTCCTACATCGTCTAAATTGGAGTAACTTGGCATATGCGGCATCAGTGGAAATATGTTTAGATTTTAGAATGAAATATGCTGGCATACTTCAGCAGTATGCAAATTCCTAGCCATGGACTACATGATTTTGCTTTTCATAGATTTGATTCTCTTTATATGATCCAGTTCAGGTGGCTGATGCTTTTTTTCCCATAGAATTAGTACCAGTCTTCGAAACTATAACTACCTCTGCTACTATCAGCAAATGCTCAACAAGATTGTAGTCATGCTTCTCGACGTTCACACTGACATGTTTAATGACAACGACGAGGATGAAGACAAAAGTTGTCTTTCTCACCTGCCAGTTACGCTTAGGTAACAGATAGGAGTGATTCAAGCTTGAGCTTAAGGTTGTCGCCTTCCTTAGTGATCTGTAAGTGGTGATGCAACTGGAAACTATGCCCTCTTCACTTATACTGTGATGAAGGGATCAGGGAGCACTAAGTTCGAGTCCGATAGCACCAAGGAAGGCGTCTTGCTAAGCTGATTCTTTCAATCAATTAAGTGAACAGAAATGTTAATGGTTGTGACAAGAGCCACTGATGTATTTCTAACCTGTGCTACCAGAGATGCATTCCTTTGGATTATCGTCAACATCTTTGTCATCATCATTTAGAAAAGAGAACATTTTGTCTCTCATCGGATCCTTTGTCTGTTAACCAGAAAGATAAATCTACAGAGTACAGATTATGGAAGAGAGATTTGCAAAATATCTAGATGTCCAACAACAAATCAAAATTTCCTCTCATTGCAATGCTCCTCAAAAGTTTTTTTAATAAGTATATAATGATTGTTTTGGTCTTTCTTTTAGCTTTTCTTGGCAGTGAATTTCCGAGAAAAAAAATTGTATAGCAACTTCTACGGTCTTGTTCCATTGGAAGCAGGAAAACTCTTCAACCACCCTACTTCTAATTGCTGTTTTAGTTCTGTAAGGAGAAACTTTAGCTTATTCCTGTTACTTCTCTCCTTGCATATTATAGTGCTTTCGATTAATTTAGGGACTCAAGGAATAGTTACTTGCTCAAGTACCAAGGTCCATGTGCAATGCACCAAATCTCGACTAAATAAACAAATGGGGGTTGGAAGGAAGATTAACGATGGGTTGCGGTCCTAGCATCATGCGACCTAACCCTTATTCTTCTCTTAACCTTATGTCTCTGAAGGAGACTCAATGATTTCCCTGTTGGTATGAGGTATCTCCATTGGCCCTCTTAGGTGGGGATTGTGGGGATTTTGTTTAGGTTACAACTCATTTATGGTATCAAAACTGAAGAATGTGAAAGCTGAAGAGATGTACTTGTTCTTTTATCAATTTCGAGTTACTTAGAAACAAGTTAGTTTGGGACTCTTAGCTTACTTCGTTGTGGAGTAACATTAGAAGTTTCGTGTGTAGCAAAAAAACAAAACAAAAAAACAATTAGTTTCCTCGTCAACTTTTTTTGGCTTTATCAATAAGAAGCCCGCAACAATGCATTTTGTGAGAGTGAAGTTTAGAAACAATCTCTCTAGTCCCACCACTAATTCTTCTACTTCTTCTTGTTTTTGGAGAGGTAGCAAACATCCAAAAAACCAATAAAAATTTCGGTTCATTTCTTTTGAACCTTTTATGGTTGAGTTTGTTAGTTCATTCTTGTATATACATTTTATCTTTTAAATATGTATACATATATTGTGGCCTCTTGCTTAGATCCAAGGAGAAAGTTATACAAGTCAATATAATCTGTACTGGTTTCCAGATGAAAGATGAATCCAATAATGATGCTTAATCCATTGAATGGGATGTAGAATCTTGGGGGTTTGATTTATAGGTAAGGTTAAGTAAAAATGTAGAAGAATTTTATTAAGAGGGAAGAAACTATCCTAATATAGTAGATTTCTATATTTTTATTCCAGAATACCTCTCCGTGCTCTCTAATACTTGTTGCACTATGAATATTGTTGTAGGTGATCAATTCAATTGACCACCCTGTGCAGTTGGAGGATGCATGCAAATTGACAAATCCTTTATTAGCGAGATATAGCCCCACCTTCCTTGAGATCCTTAGAATAGCTGGTTATGAGTCAGATGGTTGTTGAAGCCAAAGGGGTGTTAACCCAGGTGTTCTACAGGTGTAACATTAAGCGGGTGTTGATCTTTAAGTTATGTTGAGGTATTTTCAAAAAAAAAAAAGTCATGTTGAGGTCCTTTGATAAAGAAAGCATATACTCAACGGAACAAACATTTTTGATGCGACTGGTAATTGCTTCTTGTTGATGCTTTTCAAATGGCTAATTCTAAAGGTATATTAAAAATTGTTCATGGCAGTCCATATTTTTTTTTTTTTATTTACAAGTTTGTCACCTAAAAAACTACTCGTGGTTGTCCAAAAAATTTTTTTATGACTGTCAAAATTTGCGACAGTCATGCTGGACAGTTAGAAATTTTGACAGTCCAAGTATATTGATTGGACTGTTAAATTTTTTGACAGTTTTTTCAATACGAAGGACTCAAAAAATTTGATAGTCCTCACCCCAAATAGGACTGTCAAATATTATTTTTTTTTGAAAGTCCTTCTAATTGGAAGGACTGCTAATTTTTTTTGAAAGTTCGCAATAAAGCACCAGGTCATGGCCCTTACGAAACTCTAGCCCTAGTCCTCCAGTGCGGACAAGGAGGGGATCGGTGGCATGCGGTGATGGGGTCACGGTCATAAAGTTCGTCGGAGATCGGGGAGATGATGGCGAGGCGGACGAACAAGAGCGGGTGCTCAATGACCTGCAAGCACTTAGGCGACGAAGAGGAGAGGGGCAGAGGCCGACCGACTTGACGTCGACGGCCATGAGGCGTGCGGGACGGCGAGACGGAGGGGTGGCCTTCTTGGTAGGGGTGCCGAGGCGGCGCTTAGGGTCGTTGGAATCAGGGGACTGGTCGAGGCTGCTTGGGACAGTCGCGTAGGCGGAGCGGGAGATGCTGGAGGAGGCGATGGGAGGGGGGCGCACAACGTCACGGCGATCTCGAGCACGTAGGTACAGGTGATGGGGGGTTGGGGAGGGGGAGATGTAGGCAATCAAAAGTAATTTTTTTGCTGTCATGAGTAAAATTTATTTCAATCTGAACTAGTACCAAATAATGAACTGTCCTGAGCAACTTTTGATGTTCTTTTAGAATTAGCCTTTTGAAATTCTGTTGATGGCTAAATTGATTGCTGATAAATACACTAGTAGCACAGGATCGTGCCTCCAAGCCAAACTTGTATTAACAACAACATGTGCATCCAAGCGAAACTTTCTATAATCATAGGAGGAGATAATAGCAACCTTTTCTCTTTCTAATATTGTAGGGAGGTTGGTCGTTCTTTGCTAACCTGAAGATTATTATTATCTTTCTTGTTTATTTATTTTAAGTTTTTCAAAGAAAAATATTTAAATAAAAAATAAGACGTCCTTATTAGTAAGGATGTCTGGAGATCGAGATATTTAAAAATAAGCCAAACGTCCTTTCTAAGAACGTTTGGATTCTCTTTTGACATTTTTTATAAACTATTTTCTCAACAGATAATAGACTCAAATTATAATGCTCTACATAATTTTTTTTTTAAGAACAGTCGCGTTGAAGAAGTCAAAGCAACGCAGATTACATTTTTTCGTGTGAGAACACCCCATGCGGAAATGAACAAAACTGTGCAAAATGACTCATTTTTGCGGAAACTGGAACAGTCAACTGTTTTTTGCTGATTTGGCTATAAACACCATGGCACGACACCTAGGAATTCAAAGCATCATTTGCTAGAGCATTCTGCCCCCCAACAACGTTTGTGAGCACCGAGAATACTTAGCAACTTTCAATCTTTGCTTTGTCAACGGAATTACATGCTGATTGAGCCTCTACCGCTATTTGGGCTACAACTCCCAATAGGCCCTCAACAACCCTATTTGTGCTACAACTCCCAATAGGCCCAGATGAATCACACCTATTTGGGCTACAACTCCCAATAGGCCCAAATGAATCCATTATGAAAAAGAGAATTAACTGAGCAATGGGCAATGAGCCAGGCTAGGCTAGGCAACGTATGATAAAAGGGATCGAGAGAACAAGAGTTACTAATTAGGGTTCGGTTGTAGGCAGAGCCCGTTCGTCCCCGATGGCAATTCCGGTAATTTCTTCGCCCTCTTTCCATGCCCACTTCCTCCTTCTCTCTCTCTCTCTGTCATATTTGATTTCTTTAAGGTTTGGTTATTTTTGCTTCTTTTTTTTCTTCTTCTTTTCTTTTAGAAATCAAATTATTAAGTTTCGGTTGTGGTGTGTGCTGTTAAAAAATAAATATTTGCTCCCTTTATTATCATTGCAAAGTAAGGGCAACAGAGCTCATGTTACTCTTGTTTCATCTTTTCAAGTCTGGAACAAGACGAATACTCCATCATGATTACTCAACAAAAACACCACATTTCACTAAAAAATATATTTTGGAAATACTAAAAATATAATTATTTTTTAAAATTTTGTATAGTCCTTAGTATATCTTAATTCCTCCCGTATTCAACAAAGTGATGGTTGAGACAACTATATAAATATCAGGGGCGGCCATGGCCCAGGGCAGGCTGGGCGACAGCCCAGGGGCCAAAGATTAAAGGGGCACCAACATGACGTATCTAAAAGCCGAACTCGAATATATCTAAAAGCCGCAGGATAGATTGTGTGGCTGGGAAGAATTATATCTAAAAGCCGAACTCGAATGACTCTTGTGGTTACCAGGGAGAGGCATACGAACTTGGCTGGGTGGCGGAAGATCAGTGGATCGAGCCACGGGAGCGTATTATTCCTTCCATTTATAAATGGTGGGAGTTGGGGGTAGTGGGCCCAAAAGGCATGCAAAAGCGTGCACAAAGTCTCGAGCGTTACGTCGGGTATCTCAAAAAAAAAATGACATCTAAAATAGATATCAGAATGTACCATGGGCCACTATTAACATAAAGCAATTGTGGTGTAGTGGTTATCATGCTAGACTTGGTACACTAGAGATCCTTAGTTCAATTCTTGATGACAACAATATTTTTTTGTTATATTTACTTTTAGTTTAGTTTATTATTATTATGTTTACATTATGTATGGATGTCCCATTTTGGAAGTTCGTCTCGGCCCCCATGAGCCTGATAAACATCTTGATAGAAAAGAACCATTGTTATACATCTTCAACAAGCCGTGTTGGTCCTCCCACAGACAGTCTTATAAAAGAATCAAAGAACCAAAAATATCTTGAAAAGGAAGTAGCATTAACTTACCTTCTAGACCTCAAGTTACAACATAGCACCATACTCGTAGCTTTCTTCTTACAAGCAATAACACTTAGAAGCCAGAAACTCCTCGGAGGTCAACGAATCTCAGTAAGAACCTTCGATTCGGCGTTTCTTACTTGGGAGCTCGTTTGGAACTCGTTTCTCCGATGACGGGAGCTTCGTTTCTCCGGTAACGGAAGCTCGTTTCCCCGACGACATGATTGCTTCCCATAATATGACCATAATTTTAGAAGATGACATAAATTTTGTGAGAGAAATTGGAATATTTTCAATACACATTTATCAAAGTACCAAGAAACTAAAGATTTCTTACTTTGACGTCATAAAAAATTAACATGCGAAAGATCTCTCTGTAACTTTGAACTGAACTTTATAAATTCTAATAAATTTTAAGATATTTATAAGTTTTGATAACAATAATTAATAAACATTAAAAATTTATTAGCGCACGCTCCCATCACGCTCCCATATTTAGAATCTTCTAAGTAGTCGTGCTTCCCCGCCCCCGCCCCCGCTTCCGTCTCCGCTCCCGCTTCTGGCTTCTAAGCAATAACATACAGGAAAAGTGGCATTTAGGCCTTGATTGGGAACAAGTTCTTCCCCCCTGAAATTAGGGCTGTTAATCGTAATCGATAACCGGCACAGACTATTTTAGAGTTCTAGCACTGGATTTCAAAAGTAAAACAAGAATTCTTAATGGTTAGTGTTTAGATATGTCCTAATCCGAACACCAAATCAACTTAGGTGTATGAAATACCAAGTTTATGACATAGTAAAGTTTAAGGGTGTCATCAAATTTTATATTAGCAAGACTCAATAATGTTTCATAGGTATGTATATGCATGAAAACCATTTGGATCATTGTTTTGTTGTTAAAGAAGTAGAAATCATCCAAATATGATCTTAAGAATAGCTTAAACATCTTAATTTTAAGTATTTTGGACAATACTTTCATATAGCTTATTATACAACTACATGAATTCTGAAATCCAACCAAATTTGATAGAAGAAAAGACATTTGACCTGAGCCCAAATTGAGCTAGAACCTTAGATTTTAAGTTATAAGTTTGAAGTTTTGAAACTGAGCTTTGAAAAGTTGTAACCCCATTGGAAAATTTTAAGATATATTTTAGTTAGAGGACGCTTAGGAGTTTGTAAGTATAGGAATTTTCTAAAAAAAGAGAGAGAGGTGGGAATCAGATTGAAGTTTCCTAACTCCAGTTTGGAGGATAGTTTTGACTTAGAAATGGAGTTCCTTCAAACTCCAATAGCCAACTCAAAAACTCAAGAAGTTGTTATTTGGTGTTTGGAAGCCTTACTCCACCAAACCACAGTTCCATAATCTATATCTTAGCACCATGCTAATTCTAATCAGCATAAAGGAAAGGTTATTCTCAAGTCCTAAAATTGGAACAAAGAAAAGGACAACATGACAATACCTGCAGTTTATACAAGACCCCATAACGTAAAATATCACAAATAATTGACTCTCATACTTCTCAAACTAAGTTATCAAGTCCCAAAATTGAAACAAAGAAAAGGACAACATGACAATGCCTGCAGTTTATACAAGGCCCCATAACATAAAATACCACAAATAATGGACTCTCATACTTCTCAAACTAAGTAAGTTATTAATATCATCCTAATAAGATATCCATTTTTCCCGAAGAAAATTATTAGATCTTCACAAAGTTTTCCATCTAATAAGACTATTAACTGAACTTAGTCACTAACTAAGAGCCACTATAACTATTAAATATTAACCCGAGAAAGGTACTAATAAACCCATCATAATATCCAGGCAGTGATTTAGTATCCTGAACCTCTTACCCTTTAGAACAAGTGCCAAATAAAGGATGAGCATTCAATGACTTGTAAGTGACTCCTAACAGTCACTCTACATGTTTGAAAATATGCACACGTATAACATGATAAAACTATAATATTGTAAACACATAATACATTAAACATTGATACCGACCGAAAATGTCAAGTTTACAAGTTAGTTCACAAACTATTTAAAACACTTCTATGCAAAAAATGTAGCTTTATACAATTACGAGGTTAGGTACGCCTCTAGGATTCAATCCGATGCCTACTTATGGCCATGCAATAGTATTTTTATTTTTATTTTTTTGAACCTGGGTATTCCAACTCAGTAGCACATGAAGCATGAGTTTGACCAAACTAGTATTAATCAAAATTAGCATCACATCCAAGTCTGTATCAACAAATGCCAACATGCATACATACAATCCCAAAATAACATTTTAGCTGTTCTAAAAAGTTATTACATTCCAAAAAGTCTTCTACTCTAATAACCACTTGAATTAAAACATCCCAAGAATTGTGACCTCCATAGCTTCTGACTCCTCTGCCTCTAGCTATCAGCAAGCATCTTCATTCACTAGGAGCTCTAATAAGTCTCCTGAACTCCGGTACTATAATGGCAGCTTTCTTTTTTTGCTTCCTAGTATACATGGTCCCATTGAAGTCATATTACTTAACATTACATGTTATTGATCCCACATAAATATCCTAATCATTCATATAATGGATCAAGATTTCATACCAAGGTTGTAAAAGTCGCTAGGCGGTGGTCAGGCGCGTGCCTAGCGCCTAATTCCGCTTAGGTGTCGTCTAGCGTCTAGGCGCCCGCTAGAACCGATTTTTAGAACAGTGGCACATACATATTTATAAGATGTGTTTAAAATATAATGGAACATGTGAGGTCATCAACCAAGAATACTCATTCTGAAGCCCATCATGTACATTGCTAACTAAAAATAATTTTGTTTTATATATTATAATTATTTTATATATAATAATAAAAATACATGTAGAATACTAAATATTATATCCGGAAATAACTAAAAAACATAACTGGAAATAAAAAATAGTTGTTTAACTTGTGATTATTTTCTCTGTGCTACAATTTGTGAAGACTAGAAGGTTCGGGTCATTTTGTGTGCTGAAACCATGTGGTCATTGGTTAGTGGCGGACTGTTGTAAGACCCAAACATGCTAACCATGTCTCATTTAGACTCGACGGCTAAACCTATTATGCAATTCGCTCTCTCTTTTATATGGCTGGTTTCTAGTTATGGGTCTTGCAAGGAATATGTTAGTTTAAAAAAGTAAAAACACTTAGAAATCTGTGGTAACCCATGAGATTTAACTTCAGACAGAATAACTTCCAAAGCTATGAGACTTATACAAAAGTCAATTATGCCACCAAGCCAGTTCTAAAGTTGCCCGTTGTTCTTATAAACATGGTAGTCAAAGGTGCGCCTCGCAGAAAGGTGCAGCAGTTGCGCCTCGCACTTCACTAGGCAAGGCACATTTCTCCAGGCGCACGTTAGATGCGTCTTTCTGCAAGGCGCGAACAAAAAAAGGCGCACCTAGGCGCACCTTATAATTTTTTTATTTATACAAAAAACTTAAAGAGGCATGGAGATTATCCTTACCTCATACAAGTAGTTGGTTACAATTAAACTAGAAAAATTAAAATTTACTAAAAGCATGGTAGGGATAATATAAACTCTTGTTAATTCTGTTGATTGTTATTGCTGCTCTGCTAGTTCACTTGGTTATGTTTTAACATATTTTTATTGGCTTTAATATGTTATTTGATTTTATTTCTTCCATTACTAATTTATTTATTTATCTATGTATATTTTTATTATTTTTTATATTTATGCCTCGGTTTGCTCGGGCGCGCGCTTTAGCTGCGCCTTCCGCCTCGGGCGATATGGATCTTTTGGGCCTCGAGTGCGCCTTTGACTACCTTGCTTATAACCAACGTATTCATTTCTACGTCCTAATGGCCTTAGTAGAGTTATAATTTTCAGGTTTTAGGTAATCTTTCTATGTTAATAGCCTAATTTTGGAATGACTCGAATGTTGTCTTCCAGCGCAACCGATGAATTTATAATTTCGATTTGATATATGTCGTCGTATCATGTGTTCTCCATATAATGATCTTATAATGTTGTATATATATGTATGCATATTTTTGAAAATATAGAGTGCTAGATAGGATTTACTTACGTGCCTTGGAATGTTATGCTGTCTTGCATGATATTGTGACTGTTATCATGTTGTTTACTTTTATATTTTACAAGGAAAATTTTGTAAACTTGACAGCAGTTTGAGATTCGCGACAATGCTTCAAGATATCCTTTAACTATATGATCTGAATCACAATCTTATCCTGAAAGTGAAACATTGTTCTATATCTCAAACATTATCCTCAAACTACGAGGGTTTAACTATAGGACATTTTTCTAATCTCATCCCATCTCTTTAACTATATGGGCTTATCTAATGACATCCCAATTTAATTAACTTATCCCACTAAATATTATTTAAGATAACAGTCCTAAATTAATATAACCCATGTTCTGTAATTATTTTCATTTTACTTAATTCCGAAAATAACCTAATCTTAAGAAATATGTGGGTATCCAATCGACTTTCAAATAAATATAATTTTTATTTTACTTAATTCCGAAAATAACCTAATCGACTTTTAAAGAAATATTGTTTTAGATTTTTTTTTTGAATCTATTAGGGTAGGATGCACATGTAACATCCAAGGGCCCAAATGCCATTTGCAATTGATAAATGTAACTATTTAAATTATGGGGCCTTAAATTGTTTTCATTTTGCTCATAAGAATTTTTAAATCATAAAAATGTATTAGTGTATATATATATACACCACTAATCATACCTCCAACCACCAACCGTCACACCCACCAAACGCTGATAACAACTTCCCATCACCTTGACCATCTCCTCTTCCTCCCCTAAAACCATAACCAGACCACCTTCCCTCCGTTCCTGTCTAATCAACCTGCTATGATGCAAAAACCATGTATTCCTCAATAGGTTGTCTTATATATTGAGGACATATTGGTGCCTCACATGGATGTCTAGTATTTACATATTTTGTCGATCATCTGATTTTTACTCTCCAAGCACCCAAATCATTCTTTTATGAATGCGCTATTCAACTTGTAGAACTTTATTTTAAGTGAGTTTCCTCAATTATCAGTAGGTATTTGGAGTTTCTGCAATTTATCCAAAGAAACATCAATGAAATAACGGTGTGTCAGCAAATTGTAAACTAGTAGCATCTTTACTATCACACTTATATTCATACTTGCAATCAAATTACCAAATTTAGAAAGAGCCATCAATAAAAAAAAAAGTTTTATTGAACCTTATTTTAAGTGAGTGTCCTCAATTGTCAGTAAGTATTTCATCCAAAGAAACATCAATGAAACAATGGCAGTGTCAGCAAATTGTAAATTAGTAACATCTTTACTACCACACTTATATTCATACTTGCAATCAAATTATCAGATTCAGAAAGAGCCATTAATAATAATAAAATTTATCACCTTGCTTTAATCATCCTTTGCAAATTTGTTTCTACGCCATGTACATTACAAAAATACTGAATATATGAAATTTTAGTTCAACTCAGTCTAAATCCCACTCATTTATCCCCTCTGGCGTTGAGAACTTCAGGTAAAAGCCCAATCGTTGTTATCTTAATCACAATCTTTGTAGTTGTAGAAGTGTATTTTTCCATTTTATCTTCAGTCTCGTGTTTAGACAACACTATCTAATATATATCTCTTCAATAAAACCATCATCATCATGTAAAACTTATCCCTTGAAAGGGATCGTTTATTGATATCAACCCTTTATGATGGTGCCAAACTTTTAGGTGAAGGTAGTTTTGAGCAATCTAGGTTCGGTGTTTTTGGTATGGTTTCAGCCAATACTTAAAACATTGCATAAAACCCATCATACAATTTGCCAGGTTGGTAGATGGCACAAGTTGTCAGGTTGGTAGAACCAAGGTTTAAAGTATCGAACGATACCGATACGTATCGGACGTATCGGATCGGTTTTGTCCCCTGCCGATCCGATACCAACAGAAAAGATCGGTATCGACCGAAACTGGTACGAAAAAGTTCGTATCGGTCTGTATCGGCCGATACGGGCTGATACTGGCCGATACGGGAAAAAATCAGATCAAATTAGATCATTACAGGAACTTTAACGAAGTAGATGTTCTACAAAAAGCCAAAAAAAAGTAGAAATTGATTCCAGACATATCAAATCCAACAGAGAACAATAATGAAGAACCAAAATAGTAGACAAAAAAAACTATAAATAGAGGCAAATTCTCTACAGACATACACATGATGACTATTGTTTTATTCAATTATAATAAAAATAAAATAAAAAATACTTAAATAATGCATAAATATGTAAATTATTTTTCTATTTTTTTTACTAATTTATTAATAATTATTTAAATATTGCCGATACAGCCGATACCAAAAAATTCGATACTCCGATCTGATACCGTCGATACTGCCGTTACGGATACTCATACAAACTGCCCGATACCGATACCGATACCGAGTTTTTGAACCTTGGGTAGAACTACCATTTTAGTCACGAGAGTTCAAGCTCATGCAACCAAGAAGTCCGACTCTAGCATTTTGGAGGTCCTAGACAAGTCCCGAAAATGAGACCCTCATTTCTCTATATAATTTTTTTTTGTAAATCCAAATTGTTGCAAATCCAAAATGCAATATAATTAGTCCTTGAATACACATAAATTATCACCAAGATCCAATAAATTAAGCAACTCCAAGTTTTAAATTTTTTCCATGATTTTATTTAATTCTTCTCTAGGTAGTCATTGGCTTCCCCGGGTCCATAGTTTTTTTTTTTGGTTCTGGACTCCTGTTTAATTTTTTTTAATTAAAAAATGGATGCCCTTTGGGGGAGGAGGCCCTAGGCGGCTGCCTAGCCCGCCTCCCCGTGGAGCCGGTCATGCTCCAACTCCCCTGGACTAGGAGGAGTTTTAATGAAGAAGTAGGTAATACAATTTTAGTATTGGAAGTAGCATTAATATCCATGGCACATTGAGGCAAAGTGCAAAAGGGGAAGGCATTCCTAAAAGAACCCATCTCCTAGATAAATCTATTAGCTAAAACTTTCATGACAATCCTAAAAGGACAATTCAAAAAGCTGGTCTAAACTATTTAGACTAGGCCGCAACTTTTCTGTTAGGAACAAGAACAATAGAATCGTAACCAAGTACATCTTTCTCTTAAAAGAAACTCCGAAGAAGCCCCACCATAGTATGGACATGTGGCTTTCTCCTCAAGATAAATAATCTCTCTTCTTCAATAATATTATCAGCAACACTAAGGGGCTGTGTTTGGTTCGTGGATTTGGAGTGCGGAAGTGGTCAAAATCCGGATTTTGGACCACTTGACATGTTTGGTTGGAGGATTTTCTGACAATATTTACTGTGATTTGACATGAACAGTAAATCTTGTCTACCACGAAATTGGAATTTTTTTTCCCTCCGAAGTGGAGCGCAGAAGTGGAAAATCCCCATTCCTACTTCGAGCGTTTGGTTGGAGGAACCGTTACTCTCTACTTTAACGAAAAGAAGATTTACTATTCATGTCATTTCAACAAAAAGTTACACTTTTCCACCTCAACAACCAGCCAAACACCAAACTTTAGAATTTTTCACTTCTAACCTCCATTTCTTCAAAGCACCCAAACGAATGATTTTTCACTTCGCTCCACTTCATCACAATCCGTACGCAAAATGGCGATTTCTAGATTTTTCACTGCTCCACTTCGCCGAACCAAACATCCCCTAAGATCAATTTGTCAGCATTCTTTTACAAAAGTAATCCCATAAGCCTGCAGAGGAAAGGTAAGTCGATCATACTTATAATAATATTATAGAAGTAGATTTATCATACTGTTAATAATATTATCAAGGTCAGCCCACCTTTCTTTGGGAGTTAATCCACTTTTTTCTTCATGCTGTTGATTCAAACTTTTCAGGTTGCCTTTATCTAATATTTCTTCCCTTCCCCTTGCCAGCATGTTAAATCAGTGGCATAGACCACATTAGTTTTTCCTGTGTATCAGAGATATTGATGGGGTCATTATTGAGTTTGCCAGTTAGTAAAACTCAGCCTAGGGATCACTGTGAACTTACTCAAGCAGAAGCCTGCAAGAGGCTGAGGATGTTATCTGGCTACTGTGATGAGAACTCAAGATTGATATCTAGTCTCCCTGATGAGATCTCACTGCAAATCCTTGCAAGGGTGCCTAGAATTTTTTACTTGAGGATTAAGCAGGTTTGTCGGAGCTGGAAGGCTGCTATCACTAGTTCTGAGGTTTTCCAATTGAGAAAAGAACTCGGGACAGCTGAAGAATGGCTCTATCTATTAACAACCGCCGAACAGAATAAGCTTTCTTGGCATGCCTTGGACCCCATATCAGGAAAATGGCAAAGGTTGCCCCCCATGCCTGATATCTCCAATAGTGAAGACTCAAAGCGGGTCTCTGGATTTCGATTGTGGAATGTGATGGGTTCCAGCATCAGGATCAGCAATTTCATCAGAAGGCTGCTCAATCGCAGGGACTCAATTGATCGGATGCCCTACTGTGGTTGTGCTATTGGAACAGTTGGTGGGTGCCTCTATGTTTTAGGGGGGTTTTCTAGGGCAATGGCCATGAGTAGTGTGTGGCGATATGATCCTATTGTTAATTTGTGGCAAGAGATGAGCTCCATGAGCACAGGTCGTGCTTTCTGCAAGACGAGTTTTCTAAATGACAAGCTTTATGTTGTGGGTGGCGTCAGTCGAGGCCGAGGTGGATTAATCCCTTTGCAATCAGCTGAAGTTTTCGACTCAAGAACAGGCACGTGGTCAGAAATACCGAGCATGCCCTTCTCAGCGTCACAATTCCTACCAACTGCCTTCTTGGCCGAGATGTTGAAGCCTATTGCAACAGGAATGACTTCTTATAAGGGAAGGCTGTGTGTGCCACAGAGTTTGTATTCTTGGCCGTTCTTTGTTGAAATTGGAGGCGTGGTATACGATCCGGGAACAAATTCGTGGGTTAACATGCCAGCTGGAATGGGCGAGGGTTGGCCCGCGAAGCAGGCAGGGACGAAGTTGAGTGCTGTGGTGAACGGTGAATTGTATGTGTTGGATCCTTCTAGTTCTTTGGATAATGTCAAGATAAAGATGTACAGTCACCTGGAGGATTCTTGGAAAGTTGTCATCGGGAGGGTACCAGTTTGTGATTTCACAAACTCGGAATCCCCATATTTGCTTGCAGGTTCTCTTGGAAAGCTCCATGTGATCACAAAGGAAGTTGACAATAAGACTGTAGTACTGGAAGCCAACTTAGAGAAGTGTGTCCCGCATTCTCCATCCACTTCATCGCCCAGTGAAGTATCAGAGGAGGCGGCCACTGGTGTTTGGAAGGTGATTGCTGCAAAGGATTTTGGGGCAAAGGAACTGATAAGCTGTGAGGTTCTCCTTATATAACTTAACAGTAACTGAAGACTTGTGTCCTCAGTGGTGGTAGTATATAATCTCGTCTAGAACCACTGTACTTGTGTAAATAAATAGTAAGCTTGCGGAAAGATTTGACAGTTAACAAAAGTCTTCTATTAGATATCCTCTTATGTGCAGTGCTTGATTCAGTACTTTTGTGCCTTGGAGATGAATGCAACTCCTTAGACTGTGCTTACATTTTCTTGTTCTTGACATTGGAATTTCAGTAGTTGCAAGTTGTTACATTGTGTCAAAAGTAATGTGAGCTTCCTGCCAGGCTCTTTTTTGTACAAGTTTCCTTTGTTAAGGATTATTTCCGTGATATTTTGATTCCTTTTCACATTGATTTGATCTAAAATCAGCATGTTGGATTTGGTATAAAAAGAAGAAGAATGTCTTCCCAACATGTATATGTGCTCCTGTGGAACCCCAGCAACTTAACACCACCAGTTGAAGATATGGACTTGTGTAGAAGCCCTGTTTAGTTATACCACCAGTTGAAGATATGCATTAGTACAAAATACAGGAATTTCCTGATATTGGCTTCATTTACATTAGTTAATATCACCATCTATGGTCTTCCATGCAAGTTCTTTTCTTACTAGAACTCTCACTTCCAAACATTTTCACAAACTAAACCCTAGATATAATCTAAGGCTTCGAATATGCCTACGACGAGGTCACCAAATTCATAAGTTAGGCATTAGCAAAACATTTTCATGGAATATTTCTTATACCAAGTACCTCAAATGAACAATAAACCAGACGAGAATGCATCATTTACTATTTAAACACAACAATGCATCCACTTTACAGAGTATTATCGCATATTTTTATGCCTATAATTTTAACATACATAAAGAATAAAACAGTATTACATGATATCACTACTGCCTCCGACAACCTTATCTCATGCTCATATTTACAGAAGCCATAGAACATCTGCATCCTACTGTTGGATTTATTCAAAGGCTCTCGATTGAGGAGTCTCTGGTTTTTTCGGCGTCCTGTTTTTCAGTGTCATAGCAAGTTGTTGTCTCTCTCCTTCAACCTCAGCAAACTTAAGGCTTAGCTGAGAGTATCGGCCCTGCATTTCTGTCAGCTCAGCCTCTACGGCAGCATACCTTCTCCTGGACTCGAGCATCTGTTTTATCAACTCGTTGATGTCCTTGAAACTCCGAAACACTGCTTCTTCATCGTTGTGTTGCTTTAGGAAAGAACTGGATGACAAAGGGGAGAAGGATGAAATAAATTCAGTTACATATGCGGCGCACTGATGTTAAACCAAGAATGTCACTTTGAATACCCATGAGATGCAATTGAATTAAAGTTAAGAAAAAGGTAAATACATAACTCTTAACCCATACCTAAGGTGCACAAGACGCGCATCGTAGCTACTTTTGAGGCGCACCTAAAGCGGTCAAAGGCTCATTCACCCGGTGTTTTCTTTTGTTAGCTTTTCCTTTTGATCTGTTCTCTTTTGTAATGTGTTTTAATGTTTATAATAATTGAATTAATCTTCCAATCATAATTAGTAGGTTCTTTTACCATGAGTTCTAATGTGTCTAGGTCATCCAAGAAAAGTTCCTCTTGAAAATATTGTACCCAAGTGAGCCAAAAGAAGAAATACCATAAAATGTAACACATCGGTTAATAGCACCATTCATGGTCTTCCATGTGGTATCGGAGCCCTACGATCTCTCTTCCATTTCCTTTAAGATGTGAAGTGGGCTGGCTGGCCCACATTTGACCGGTTTTGACCGGCTCTGGGTCGGATTGGACCACCCAGTCTTGTGCACAGATATGAGTTGGCCGGAAACCAAAACCCCAAATCCAACCCAACCCAGAACCCGGTTTGAGTCGGTCCGGACTGGTTTCCGTTCAGGTTCAGACCGACCGGTCATTTGTAAAAAAAATTGTCTTGGGCTTGGAATTTGACTATTTAAAAAAATTAATAGCAGTAGAAAAGAAGAAAATAATTAATAAAAGAAAAGAACTTTATTGATTTTTATGTATTTGAATTTTTTTATTACATTTTAACTTATTTTTAGAAAAGTTGAAAGAGTAAAATTACAAATTTCATCTTTGATTTGATCTTCACTCAATTGCCTTTGTCCAGTTTTTTTTTTCCGAATCTTTGATGATGGTCTTCGATATCTTCAAATCTTCGATTTTCAGACAAAATAGATCTTACTCTACAAGATTAATTCATTATTTAGCTTCTCTAGTGTTATCTATAGTAAGAGCTTGAAAGTCCAGTTTATAAACGCCGACACTTTCATCTATTAAGTGTTGAGTCTTTTTTTTCCGCACAAACTAAATCTTTAACGCAAACATAGGTTTCCAAAATTTCTAGTAGCATTATACTTCTCTTCTTAGTTAGCATTATTGAACATGCACTAAAATTATAGTATGATGCTACCGTGAAACTGAGACCAATAGAAGATAACGTGACAAAGAAGAAAATATAGAATAAGTTTTTTATGTGCTTTCCACCCACTCTAAAATTGAAAAATATGTTCCAGAACAGTCATCATCTCCAACATAGGAGTTCAAATATAACAAAAATTCTAGAGTTGGGAGGGAATAAATTTATTGTTTTTCCTTTGATAATCTTAGCATGAGTTGACTTAGAACTTAAACTACAACTGCTACTACTTTGAGCGATTAAACCGGGTCGGTTCATTAATTTTTTTTTTCTTTATATAAACTAATTAGAACATCTAAACATTTCTTTAATTTCTATTTTTCTATTACCTATCTCAATATTCATATTTTTATGAAAATCATCTAACAATATACTTACACCATCTTATTTTATTTCAGGATCCAAAACGACATTCAAAAGATATAAAAGAGGAATATCAGACTAATATTTTATAATGTTTCCTTCCATTTCAGTAACGACGTAATCAAAACTAGGAAATATCTATATTTTGCAAATAAATGAGAAATAAAATTATATCTATTAAAACTAAAGGTGTTAAAACTAAAGGAGAAGTTGAATAATAAACTCCGGATAAAATACATGTAAAATGATTCTAAAAATTCGAAAATTGAAGTAACAACTAACCAATCATCCTTAGTTAATTGATAATAACTACTTGAATTTGTATTATTATATTATATATTTAAAACATGATTTATAATTCCATCTATGTTGTACATCCTTAACAAATTTGCTAATTTTCAAACTATATTGTGCAAATAATGTTTTAAACTCTTGTTGCCTACTTGGTGAAGTATTCGAATTAATTACATGTTCTAAATTCGTTTGAAAATATTGAAGACATTTTTATACAATTAAATTAACAACATGACAATCATATCTTATAAGAAAAAGTCGTCCATCTAATATAGACAGAAATTAGGATCTCAAAATATTGATACAAGAAATATTACTAGCACTATCAAAAGAAATTAAAAAATATATATTATTAATATGTAAAACTTGTAAGATTGCTTCGCAGATTGCACTTCTAGTATCCGGACAATCCAATGATCTTAAACAAAGAATTCGTTTTTGGTAACCATTTTACATCTAAATAATGTGCCATGATGCAAATAAAAGAATAAAATTTCTTATTCAAAGATAAAGAAAATTTACTAATATTTGCAAAAGTTTGTTTAAATTTTTTTTTTTTTTACTTTTTCAAATAATTTAAGAGTTTCCTCTGTAGTTGTAAATCTAGAAATTTTTGTAAAACAAAGATATAATGTTCTACTTGAATATCATAATAATCTTCTCACCAAATGTGAAAGAATGTTTATCACAAATAATATATTTTGTTAAATTAGTTTTGTTACGAGCACGAATAAATAAATGATCCTAATAAATATCCTTGAGCATTGATGATTAACTGTGTTTATCTAGCATCAATTGTGTCATTACCATAACAAGTTTCATAGTCTCTTTAAAGTATTTTGTGCCTTCATTTTTTTTTCTTTAATTTTTTTTTTTTGCATTTATTGTATTGTGTAGTCCTAGGTATTGGTTTATGTGTATTGAGATCTAAGATTTCCTCTCCCTTATCATTTTTGACATATATTTTAGTAAAATAATCCTAATAAATTGATCTTGTTATACTAGAAACAGAACTATTAATACTTTGATTTCGGGAGGTAACATTTGTGTCGGTGATTGCTCGTTTTCTAAAGGATTAACATAATAGTTACTATCAAAATTATTAAAAACATTGTAAAATGACACGAAAGATTATTAAAGTTTTGGTTAGAATCAGTACCATCATTAAGATCCATACTATATTTTTAAATTTTTGTAATTAAAAATTAATTAGTATAAAATATCAAAATTAACTACTTATATGATATAATATTACAAAATAATTAAATCTCAACTTGATTTTCTCCAAAGTCGGATGTAGAATTGGATGTAGAATTGTTGCAGTTTGTTGATGGTTGAAAAAGTTGAATACTCAAAATTCTGATTCTTCGAACTCTTGCAATTTTTTGGGTAATTCAGTCTCCAGAAAGTAGCTAATTCCCCGAAATAAACACAAGATTAATTGAGAGTATTAAAAGAGGGAAGAAATTTTGTTATGATAAATTTATAAGAATTGATCTATATTTATAGTAACTATTCGAGTACAAAATGACCACAAATATCCTTGAAATATAGTTATATGGATATTTTGGTCATTTTTAGCAAAATGACCAAAATACCCATGATTAACATTAATAAACGGCTAAATTATGAGGGTATTTAAAAATACCCTCCCAAAAGACTAAATTGTCCTTTATATAATGATTGTTGAGTATTAGACCAAAATACTCCCATAAGGCTAAATAACGGATAGAATGGGGGGTTAAAATAGTAAACCCCCCATCAGTTATATGAAAGGACCCGTAGGGGGGTCAGACTTGACTAGGGCCTAAACCAATCTGCTGATCGGTCCGCAGACCGGGTCAATCAAGGCCTCCCGACATGGAGAAGAAACTTGACCCGACCCATTTTGGCAACTGGGCCATGCTGACCCTAGCTCGGATCCAGGAAAGCAAAACCCAGCCCGACACGAAAAATTCGTGGGTCAGGCCGATCCTGGGTTGACCCAGCCCAGGTTTGACCGAGCCAGTCCCAAGCAGGGTTTCGGCTGCTCATTTCTACTTTTCCCCTTTTTAAATCATAATTCGATGTATTGGGCGATATAGATACGGTTAATACCAATACGATCTTGGCATGTCTTGGTGTGATACTAATACTGATCGATACAACCTTCGAGGTCTCTTTATTAGTTAATTCTTCAGGAGAAAAATCAAATAAAAAAATATAGAAGAACCAAAAAAATTGTCAACACAATGGTTCAATTGTGCCAAAGACTGATGTATTAATATGATTCCTTATTGATAAACTATAATCATTACCATTTGTCGAAGTTGTATATCTACATATTCACATCGTTTATCCATATTAATATTATTTTATTTAAAACTATTTATTGTGATTGTATTGTCTAAAGGTAAAAAATAAGCAATAGTATCTAGTGCAAGTGAATATTATTCTATTTAAAACTAACGAGAAACAACATAATATATCAAATTATGTTTAAATGTATGAAAATATATATATTTTAGTTTTTAAAAAACCTTTTTATCATTTTTAACGAAGAACCTAATACTCTAATATGAAACAACCAAAATTGTTGAAACTAATGATACTGATAGCGACACTCATCTATCCAAAACTCCAACCACCACTTTCTTCTCCCCTCGTCTCTCTACAACCCCGAGCATAGCTTCAAGTTGCTATTAGTTAAGTTTAGAGATAGAGAGGAGAAGGGGAAGTAGGGGAAGAGAGAATATGAGAAAGGAGATTGCAAGGACCTTAAACCCTATGTTGCATCTCATGTCTATTTATATAAATATGCAATACACCCACAATTACTATTATACCCTCATATGATAAATAACAAAATAAAATAACTCTAACACCCTCCCTCAAGCAGGAGCATATAGATCAGACATGCCCAGCTTGCTACATAAATCAGAAAATGGACCGCGAGCAAGTGGTTTGGTGAGGATATCACCTGATTGATCCTCTGACCGAACATAAGGAGTGACAATCTGTTTCTTCAGCAACAAATCACGAACAAAATGACAATCCACCTCGATATGCTTCGTGCGCTCATGAAACACCGGATTACTTGCGATAAACATCGCCGACTGATTATCACAATACATCTCCATCGGAATAGGAATCATAATTCCCATTTCATGAAGAAGAGACTGCACCCACATCATCTCAGAAGCTGTATGAGCCATCGCACGGTACTCGGCCTCTGTACTAGAACGAGCCACAACATTCTGCTTCTTACTACGCCACGTGACAAGATTGCCACCCACAAACGTACAATAGCCAGAAGTAGACCTTCTATCACTGCGACTGCCTGCCCAATCAGCATCACTGAACCCAGTCACCGTAAGCAACTGGGAAGGTTTGTACAACAAACCCTTTCCAGGTGCACCCTTCAAGTATCGAAGAATGCGAGAGATAGCCTCCCAATGTGGTTGCCGAGGGGCATGCATAAACTGACTAACTACTCCAACTGCATATGTGATGTCTGGTCGAGTAACAGTAAGATATATAAGTTTGTCAACCAAACGTCTATAATATCCAACATCCTCAAATAACTCTCCCCTGTCAGCATCAAGCTTGTCATGATAATCCATAGGAGTCTCAACTGGCCGACACTCCAACATCCCAGTCTCGGAAAGCAAGTCTATAACATACTTGCGTTGTGACAGATACACCCCCTTCTTAGATCGAGCAACCTCGATTCCAAGAAAATATCGAAGAAGACCAAAATCCTTCGTATGAAACTGACGACTAAGGTAGGCCTTCAAGTCCGCAATTCCAGCATGATCACTCCCAGATATAATGATATCATCAACATAAACAATCAACACGATAATACCTGCTGAGGAAGAATGGCAAAACACTGAATGATCTGATGTGGTACGCCGAAAGCCATACTGAATGAGAACTGAACTGAACTTGTCAAACCAAGCACGAGGTGACTGTTTCAGTCCATATAATGCTTTCTTCAATCGACATACGAGTCTTTTATTTCCTGCTACAACATATCCCGGTGGTTGATCCATATATACCTCCTCCTGTAAGTCACCATGCAAGAAAGCATTCTTTATGTCCAGCTGATATATAGGCCATTGGTGATTAACCGCCACAGAAATAAGAATCCGAACTGAATTCAGCCGAGCCACTGGAGAGAAAGTCTCCATATAATCCACGCCATATGTCTGAGTATACCCTTTTGCAACCAACCGTGCCTTGAGGCGCTCAACAGAACCATCAGGGTGATACTTAACAGTGTACACCCATCTACAACCCACTGTTTGTTTTCCAACAGGAAGTGATGTAAGCTCCCAAGTCTGATTTTGATGTAAAGCATACATCTCCTCATCCATTGCACTTTTCCAACCAGAAGATGACATAGCCTGCTTGTAAGTTTTGGGAATAAAAGTAGAAGACAATGAAACAGCAAATGCATGAAAAGATGATAAAGCACGGTGTAATGAAACATAGTTAGAAATGGGATGCTTATTCTTTGTGGTACAAAGGCGTTGTTTTTTTCTGAGAGCAATAGGAAGATCATCTGGATCTGTGGTGATGGGAGCAGAAACCTCAGGCACGGAAGATGATTGGTTGAAGGCTGAATTTTGCAGAACCACTGGCCTGTCCTTGGATCTCTGATAAACCTGTAAATGGGGAATGGAGACAGAAATTGATTCAGGAATGACCGAAAGTGGTATGGAAGATATCAAATCTGTTGTAAAAGGAATACAACGGTCTCCTGAAGGAAAGAAAGGGGTAGACTCAAAGAATGTAACATCCGCACTGACATAATATTTGCGTGACTGTGGACTGTAACAACGATAACCTTTTTGAGTACGGGGATAACCAAGAAAGACACACTTAAGAGATCTAGGAGCCAACTTATCTCGATTAGGTTCCAAGTTATGAATAAAAGCGACACAGCCAAACACTCGAGGAGATAAGGAAAAGGGTGCGACATCTGTATGTAATATAGTAAATGAAACTTTGTTGTTTAATACAGATGATGGCATGCGATTAATAAGATAACATGCAGTAAGAACGGCATCTGCCCAATACTGTTTGGGGACATGCATATTGAACATGAGAGTTCGAGCCACATCTAAAATGTGTCGATGTTTACATTCGGCTATACAATTTTGTTGAGAGGTGTGGACACAACTGGTTTGATGAATCATACCACGATCAACACAGAAACTGTTCACAGAAGATTGAGTATACTCCAAAGCATTATCAGAACGCAGAATTTTGATACGTTTATTAAACTGAACATAGACTTCATTATAAAAGACAGATAACACATTTGGAAACTCAGATCTTTCTTTCATTAAATAACACCAAGTTATTCTGGAATAATCATCAATAAAAATGACAAAATACTGAAATCCTTTCGGACTTTTGACTCTAGACGGACCCCAAATATCAGAATGAACAAGATCAAAAGACTCTAATTGACGACTCTCACTACGACGAGGAAAGGAACTACGGTGATGCTTGCCTAATCTGACAAGCCTCACATTCAAGACTAGAAACATGACTCAAACTAGGAACAACTTGACGCAACTTAGCCAAAGACGGATGTCCCAAACGATAATGTCACTGCAACGGAGAAGTGGAAACAGAAGTGAAGGCCTTTCCAGGTAGATCCAAGTAGTACAGTCCATCTTTTTCATGCCCCGAACCAATCGTCTTCTTCGTCCTGAGGTCCTGAAAAACACACGAATTGGGAGAAAATGTCACAGAACATTGAAGAGATTTGGTTAACTGGCTCACAGATAACAAATTAAATGGAAAATTAGGCACATATAATGAATCAAATAATGATAGTGATTGAGTAGGGTGAATGACACCTTTCCCAAGCACAGGGCGAGTAGACCCATCAGCCAAGGTAATATTATGTTTCATAGAACTACGATTATGAAAGATAGATGTTATACCAGACATGTGAGAGCTTGCTCCTGAGTCGATGACCTAAGAGGTGGATGGTGACTGGGTTGCCACAAAAGCAGGATTACCTATATGTGCCATGGTTGCAGTAGGTTGGGAGGTGGTACTAGCAAGCGCGTTCAACTTTTGGAGGATCTGTTGAAATGGAGATGAGGTATCGGACGTTGAAGTCTGATTGAAACTCGAAGTATCATCTCTGGAGGCAGAAGTGGTGTCCTGGGACTGCATATTTTTATCATGCACTTGATGTGCATATTCTGGTTTGCCCCATTTGTCCCAACAATAGTCTTCTACATGACCGAGCATTCCACAATAGTTACACTTTCGTGGTTGACCACGGCCACCACCACCACCACCGCGGCCACCACCACCACCATGACCATTGTCTCTACCACCACGGCCTCCTCCTCGACCAAAACTACGACCACCATCTCTACCGCCACGTCCAATACCACGTCCACCACCACGACCAACAGCACTAGAAACTAGGGCAGAAGAGTCAGTACTCGGCACCACAGAACTCTGTCCCAGAAAGGAACGATTGAGACGGGAGAAAGTATCTGCCACCGTAGGTAACTGCTCTCCAGCAAGGATTTGAGCTTTATAAGGTTCGAGCGCAGGATCCAAGCCGGCTAGGATGAGTGAAACATGAAACTCTTCCTTCTGTCTCCGAGCTTCCTTCAAATCAGTAGTAACAGGATGATATTGAAGCAGTTCCTCCCACAAAGCTTTCTTTGAAGCCAGATATTCATTCACAGGCTTCCCATTTTGCTTTGTATTGAACAATAACTCGTACAACTCATAGATACGGGCAACGTTTCGCTTCTGCGAATAAGATTCTTCCAGAGATGCCCAAATCTGTTTGCTTGATTCACACCACTGAACATTAGCAGCGATATGTGGTTCCATACTATGCCACAACCACGACATAACGTATGCATCTGCACTCATCCAATCTTCATACTCAGCGGACGTTTCAGGCAGGGGTTCTTCGGTCAAAAACTTCAACTTCTTCTTCGCCCTTAACACCACTTTGATAGACTTGGACCAGGCAAGATAGTTCGCACCATTGAGTTTCACCGCTGTAATCGACTTTCCCAATTCATCATTATGAATAACAGTAAAAGGAGAACCACCTCCGCTACCACCACCACTATTAACCTCGCTAGAAGATTCGGTCCCTACCATACTTGCAGATGCAACAGAAAGACGAGATCTGTGAAACCCTAGATCTCACAACGAACCTCAACCGACGACGAATCATGAAAAAGTAGACGAAAAACAGCCGAAAAAAAGTTCGATCGGCCCTGTCGAGGATGGGATGTACAGTACTTACAAATATATGCTCTGATACCAAGTTAAGTTTAGAGATAGAGAGGAGAAGGGGAAGTAGGGGAAGAGAGAATATGAGAAAGGAGATTGCAAGGACCTTAAACCCTAGGTTGCATCTCATGTCTATTTATATAAATATGCAATACACCCACAATTAATATTATACCCTCATATGATAAATAACAAAATAAAATAACTCTAACACTATTCAATAAAAAATGTATCTCTCGTCTATCCAAAACATCCAGCTGCCAGTAACTCTCCTAATTGAAACCTTAACCCTATCGCCTTCCAGATACAGAAATTGTGAACCTGATTAGTTAGCAATCCTAACCCAATTTTCCACTAGCCACCAACATTCCTCTCCCCATCTCCTAGCTGGAACCCTGATCTTAGAAAACCCCAAAAACTATAGTGGAGAACCCAGGTCTCGAAAGCCTAGCCTAGCCTACCCCATAGCTCATTGTGATTCTCTGTCACACTTTTGGGCCCACTTGTCAGCAACTCCAGGGCTACCCATTTGCAGTTAGCAACTCCAGCTACCTACCCTCCTGACAACTCCTCTCCTCTCCTCTCGACTCTGTTGGGATGCCTCTCTCCCTTTTGCCAGAGTTAGACTTCTCTCTTCTCATGTTGCTGCTGAAGAAGAGAAAATGAGAAGGCTTCTTTCTCTGTATCTAATAACCTCTTCCTTGGTGATGAGACAATTTATCTGTTACACCCTCTCTGCGCTACACAGCCACCCAACCCCACAAGAGAGGGCAAATGTCTTCCTGGCCATTTTTACTCCAGGGCTCGCCTGTCATCTTCTATTCTCTATCACTCTTGGGCCCACTTGTCACTACCCATCTGCACTCAACACTTGCCCGTCGTCCTACTTACCAATTGCTTCTCACCTCCCATTCTGTCATGAAGGGTACATATGCCATCACATACTCAATAAAGTTTCTCCAGACTGTCAATTTGTCAACCTTCTAGCTCTGGCCCACATAACGCAACTCTTCGAAGCCTGCTTGTCAGTCTCAGCCACCCACCACACTTTTGGGCCCTATTGTCAATCACCCATCTACACTCGCAACTCTGGCGCACTTGCGAACTTTTTCTCTCCTCTCACTCGGGAATATGCACCAACTCCCACTCATGCCAGTTTCTCCAGCTCTGGCTCAACATATCACCCTCCAACTTTGGCTTACATGGCAACCACTTTACTGGTCTACATGTCATCCTGGCCCACATGTTCACTTCTCTTAGGCCCACATATTAAGTTCTACAGAATGTGGCCCACTTATCTTAACTCTCTCATAGCTCCGGAGTCGGCAACTCGCATTCTTGTCAACCTCCTCTCCCTCGCCGCTAAAGAAGACGAGAACTCTCTCACTGCCAAGAAGGTAACTCAATTCTCCAGGTGGAAACTATATTTCTCTCACGACGGACAAGAAATGGTAACACTAAGACTAATAACTCGGTCTTTCTTGCTAATAACTCTCTCTATCTTCACCAAAAGGACAATTGTCTTGCCACCAAGAAAACTGCAACTCTCTCTCTCTCTCTCTCTCTCTCTCTCTCTCTCTCTCTCTCTCTCTCTCTCTCCGCGCAAGAGGCCACAACTCTTATCATTTTGTTGTTTCTACAATCTCTCGAAGCTGGGCTTAATTGTCATATAAGCTCCACATTGTGGAGGAGTGTAAGAAAATGCGTCTAATTTTGCTCTCCTGCTCTCCATATAGTTATAGTGATGCAGCATGTGATTTCACATAGGCTAGCTAATCTTTAGTTTTCTAATTTTGTTTATCTAGCACCTTTGTATCTATATAATTGTAATAGAGCCCTAAAGAAACCAATCGTATATTTTCTCAATGTAGTCTTACTCTTCCACAAATATAACATAACCAATGTTGTTAAAATTATTTTACAAGGCTAATTAATCTCGCACTAGTACACGTTTTCTACCTCGTCCCTGTAAAAATAACTATTAATTGGACCTATTAAATGATCAAACTGGTTAAGTGGCGCAAAACTGAATAATCAGGTAAATTTTGTTAAACTGCCAAATTAATCCCTGTTTTGATCAGTTTGAAAGTTGGTTTGGTCAAAGTCAAATACATGAAACCTTATCCGTTGACTTTCCCAAGTAAAACTCGATCAAAACCCTAAATTCCCAATCGACAGCTCTATCTTTTCCCTAATTCTTAATCCCAATCTCCCCTTTCCCCAACTTCCTATTCCCTCTCACTAGAGTTGAAGAAAATGACGGTGCATCGACGACCAGCAACGACGCATTGACGATCAACAACAATGAAGGTATTTTTTCCTTTCAATATCTATATTTCTACACTATTGTATTTTGGAGTTTGGACAACTATGTATTTTCCTGATTCGGCATCCATAAGAGGGAGGATCTAGGAATTTTAGTCACAGGGGAATCAATGTGTGGTTGCATTGACAATTCCAACTAGCGAATATATACACAAAAACTATTATACAATTTGAAAATTGGACACATCTTAAATATAAAAAATAATGAAAACAAATCGATAAGAAATAAATAGATATTTTCAAATGGGTAAATGAAAGAGATATTTAAGTACTTTCTAGGCTATGATAGAAATAAAATATTCTCAAATAGGTATCTGCAAGAGAAGTTTAAGGACTTCATAGGCTACGCATATATATTTATATATATTGAAATTAGGAGTGTATTATGTAAGTTGGGACAAACTTGTTGTTTATGACTGAAAATGTATGGTGTGGTTTCCATGGTTCGCAATATCAGAATCAGTTTGGAAGAGTTCTTAATTGAGAGTATCGGCACGTTCTTGGGGGTTTTGAATCTGTCAGTTTCGACGGTTTTGGTAGTTACAACGGTTTCGATATCGATCGATATTGCAAATGATCGTTCTTTCCTCCTAATTGGTATGATAGATATGGAATTAAAAAGAAAAATATAAGCATCACATACAAATCTTGCTGTGCCTACTACATGCAGAACCTTGAGACTTCAACATCAATTGAATGAAATGTTGAATCAAGAAACAACTGCTAACAATATCATTAAGTTGACATAGAGCGGAGAACAATTTTTTTTTAAAAAAAATCAGAAAGAGAGATATAAAGATGGGGAAACTGAGAGATACTAATATGTTGGTGTCTGGCAATGGATGATGGAGTTGAAGATGGAGATTTAATAGGTTAGAACAGACACACATAAGAGAAGAGAATCAAGAGGGAATGGTTGTTCTTTTCGTCTTCTTTAACATTTATAGGAAATTACTATTAAATTATTGGAACTGGGGCAGGTTACAAGTACAAGGGGGGAAAGGCCTGGATCAGGTACACATTTAAGTCAAGGTGGGTAGAGATGGGCACACATTTAATAACATTGAAGGCGTGAAGAAGTATACAAGAGTAAGTATGAATAATCACCTAAATTAATGATGAATTACTCATAAACTACAAGAATACATAAAAAAAAATGATATTTTCAATAGAAACAAGGTTGTGGTTAGAGAAACTTGGAGGATAATTTGGATATTGAAACACCTGAATCATTTCCATTGATTATTTGGAGAAAATCACAACCGTTTTAACAAAAGAATGGTTATTTACCTTTGCATGAGCACCTCGGATGATTTCTTCAACTGCAATGCTTCTGCAAGCTCGACTTCCATCGCAAGTACCCTTTGCAATGCATTGCCACTGCCAGGGAGTTCTTTAAATAATGGGGAAATGATTCCCAATTGGTCATTTGCCTAACAAGGAGAATAGAATATGTTTAATAAAATAATAGCCAGATGCTAACACTGTTTCATTCAAAGGATTAATTCATTACATACCGTATCTAGCTGTGATAATTCACTTTCCAAATGTTGGAGGGTTGGATCAATATGATGGCCTTCTAATGGGAGAAGGGGTGACAGATTATCATTTTTCAACCTTTCCAACTGCAATAGCAGAAGGTACATCAGATTGTTCCACATTTTAAATAAAAAGTTCAATTTAAGAAACACAGCGGTTAAAAGACCCATTGCTAACAACTTAGGTTCATCATTGTTGTTCCAACTAGACAATTAGTTCCTATCTGTGTCTTAATCCTCCAAGACCAAACTTGAGATGCCTTCTTCCATCCCCTCTAATCATTTATTAAACCTCATGTTCCTTCACCAACATTGACATAACTAGTCATACACCAATTTCAAAAAAAGGTTTTGGCTTTCTACAATTCCAAATCCTAAACTGTAATGTGGAAAGGTAGATCAAAATTCGTTAATTAATATAAGCTAATTTAGCACTCCAATTTATTATCAGTTGAAACTATATGGCAGGCCCTCAAGTTCGTAAATAAACAATACAATAAGTTAAAAGCCAAAAGAGACATACTTTGGAGGTCTCTACTAGAGAAACCGAGTGACCAAAATGCAAAGAGTTGAAATATCCGTGCACAAAGATTCAGAATCTTTATATTATTGTTATACAGTAGATATTAACACTCCTGAACCATAAGAAGAAACCTTTTTTTCTAGAAGCTGTAGACAAGTTAGTTTTGTGGATTCATAAGTTAAATGACACAAGATTCACTCAAATCGACCCTCCTCTTCTTTTATCCATGCCAAGCAATCATTTCATCACTAGGAAGAAATAGAGTTACCATCCTTGACTATATACCTCTTTATGAAGTAGGTCCATGCCAGTCATTAATCTCTGTCGCTCCTTGAAGTTCTCACTAATATCAGCAAGCTGCTCTGCTTCAGTTCCCATGAAGGTGTCTTCTTCAGTTGTGTGTCTGGCTAGAAGGTCATCCTGTCAAGTAACTTAAGATTGCTTAATTTGGAGACTGTATACATTAGAAGCTCATGAATATGATAAACTGCATTATGGTGCAAAGTTAACATACATAAGTTGATGACCGCTAGAGGTGTTAATAATGAAAGGACAGGTTGCCTACACTACAGACCACCTAACTAAGTTATCATTGTTCTTTTTTAATTATACTTTGGCGGTGATCGTTTGCTCAAACATCCATTTCCATAACCCATTAGGCATCTGGTACCGAAGTGGGCGTTTGATCCCCCAAATGAGTGGGAGAATTTGGCTACGAAAAGAGAAGATCGAAGAATCCATGTGTTAAGAGAGAGAGAGTGAGAGGAGGGGGGGGGGGTGTGGAGGGGATTGATTTCACCATTGGATATGTATAAGTTCCTCTTTTCCACATTTTAGTTCCTGACTCTGATTCTTCCTCAGCTTATATTGAGAAGAAAAAGTTGCCCTTCCAAGAAAAAAAAATGAAATGAAATTTTCTGTGAGAAGCACCTTTTGAAGAGAAGAATTGTTGTTACATAAAGGTTCCCCCAGTTTATGTTAGACAGCTCCCAGGTTTTTCTGTGAGAAGCACCTTATGAAGAGAAGAATTGTTGGTACATAAGGGTTCCCCCAGTTTATGTTTGACAGCTCCCAGGTTTTTATTCTTATTTCAACAAGGAATATTTCACTATGCAATAACAAGAGAAAGTAATAGGTAATGATACATGAGTTCATGGAACAATGCCAGAACAATTTTGTGTTGGTATGAAATGTTGGATTAAGATAAGGAGGAATTTCCTCCATCTTTTCGTTTTCTAGATTTCGTGTTGCAGACTGCAATAGTAAGAGAATAAAATTTTCCCAAAACAACAACAATAACAATAATTTGGGCTCAGCTATGTGAATCCTTTCAGTTCAACTTTTGTTAAAGGTCAGTAAGAGAAAACAATAACCAGTAATACATATCGTGACACAACTAAACATTTTATTGTCGTATATGAAATGCTCATAACATTGTTTCATTGATGAAATAAGGAATTGAGATGAGACAAATTACCTGTAAGTCCAGTAATTTTGGTTGTAAACTAAGATGTGAGGTTCTATTACTGCAGGCCTGTTGCAGGTTTTGTGCAGAAGACTGAGAACTGTGGTCTTCTAGAAGTTCGCCAATGGATGTGGTATCTTGATGACCAAGTTCATATATCTTTTGCGCTTCGCTGTCTGAACTTGATGATGCCAAGTTCTCCAACAATCTTTTAACTAAGTCAAGTTCTACACGAGTTCTTGTCCTCTCTTCGATACATTCTTGTAAATAAACCTCAAGCTTTAACTTCTCTTCCTTGCAACAATCAAGACTTAGTGTAGTGCACTCCAGTTCAGCCTTCATTCTGTCACAAGCCTTTACCAGTTCTCTTCTATCAGCAATATTTGTTCGTAACTCGCTCTCCATGTTTGAGATCGTCACTGAAACCTCTTCATTTCTTTTAAGTAAAACTGCCTCGTTTTTCTTTCGACTTTCGACTTCATCAAGAGCATTTTGCAATTTTAACAGCATTTCTTCTGCATATCTTTTGGAAGCACATAGCTGACTTTGCACTTCCTGAAGTTTAGATTCACATTGTTCCTTGATAAGAGCAATTCTCAACGACTCCTGCATAGCAAATGATGATCCATCACCGTCCCTTCTTTGACGAGCTTGAAGACAATCAGCATCTGCTTTATCTTTCAGTTCTCTTAGATGGATAGACAGGTTCTTGAACTCCTCCGTCTTCAGAATTTGTTCAGAAAGCTTAAAGGTAAGTTCGTTGTATTGCTCCCTTAGCTTCTTCAGCTCAAGATTGCAGTTCTCAAACAATGCCATCTGGTTTCTCTGTTCATCCAACTTGGATGTAAGAATTACTACAGTAGTCTCTAATTCATCTCTAGAGGACCTCAGACTATCTACCTCTTCCTCCAAACTCACCAACATGTTTCTCAGACAGCAAGCTTCATCTTCAAACTTGAGCTTTTCTCGACCATGACAAGCTTCCACCACCGAGTATCTAGCTTTCAGATCTTCAGTATCTACCCACACAGCAGTCTTTTCATTTATCTGAGCTATAAGTCCTTCTTTCTCATGAGAAAGAAGTTCACATTCAGCTTTCAATGATTGAAAAGCTGCAGATAATCTAGAATTTTCAGTAAGTAATTGTGCTTTGCCAACCATATGTGCTTCTAGTGAGGTAACAGTATCTACATGCATCTGATTAAGCTCCTCCAGGTCACCATGCAATGCATTGTTTTGGTCAACAAGTGCCTGAATCAAAAACTGGAATTGACTTCTCATATAAGTGACCTTAACATCTGTATTTAGTGAATTTTGAAGAGTTCCTTCCAATTCATTCTCCAGATCAGCCCACCCAGCACCTTTTTCATTTATCTGAGCTATAAGGCCTTCTTTCTCATGAGAAAAAAGTTCACATTCAGCTTTCAATGACTGAAAATATGTAGATAATCTAGCATTTTCTGCAAGCAATCGTGCTTCTCTAACCATATGCGATTCTACTGAGGTAACCATATCTACATGCTTCAGATTAAGCTCCTCCAGGTCACCTTGCAATGCCCTATTTTGGTCAACAAGTGCCTCAATCGTTGACTTGAATTGATTTCTCATATAAGCAACTTTAACATCTGTATTTAGAAAATGATCAAGAGTTCCTGCCAATTCATTCTCCAATTCAGAAACTTGGAGGTGGAGAGAGGAAGCCGCATCCTTTTCTTTCCTTTGGCTTTCGTCAGTACTCGACAGGACATACTGCAGTTCTTTTTCTAGATCAATAACTCTTTTCCTCAGAAGGACCAACTCAGTCTTTTGTTCATCAGAAAACCGCAGCTGCTGAACTTTCTCTGTCAACTGCAAGGTAAGGTCTTGTACTGTAGCCTCAAGTTCCTTTCTGAGTCTTCCTTCAAGCTGCATTTCATCATGGGCACATCTCAGACATTCTTTTAACTGGCTGACCTCATCTTCCATTTGGATGGAGGCAACTTTTGCAGCCTCTATAGATACCATCAAATCCCTATTCTCTTGCATGCAATCCATAAGACTTGATTTAGTATTTTCTAGTTCCTCACATACTGTATTACATACCAGTAGCTTTTGAGCAAGATCCCTGTTCTCGTCTGAAACTTGTTGGATTCCTACCTCCAGGTCACCTTGCAATGCCTTGTTTTGGTCAACAAGTGCCTGAATAGTGGACCTGAATTGACTTCTCATATAAGCGACTTTAACATCTGTATTTAGTGAATAATCAAGAGCTCCTGCCAATTCATTCTTCAATTCAGAAACTTGAAGGTGGAGAGAGGAAGTCTCATCATTTTGTTTCCTTTGGCTTTCTTCGGTACTCGACAGGAGATAATGCAGTTCTTTTTCTAGATCAAGAACCCGTTTCCTCAGAAGGACCAACTCAGTCTTTTGTTCATCAGAAAACAGCAGTTGCTGATCTTTCTCTGTCAACTGCAAGGTAAGGTCTTGAACTGTAGCCTCAAGTTCCTTTCTGAGTCTTCCTTCAAGCTGCATTTCATCATGGGCACAACTCAGACATTCTTTTAACTGGCTGACCTCGTCTTCCATTTGGATGGAGGCAACTTTTGCAGACTCTATTGACACCATCAAATCTCTATTCTCTTGCATGCAATCTGTAAGACTTGATTTAGTATTTTCAAGCTCCTCACTTACACTGTTACATAGCAGTAGCTTTTGAGCAAGATCCCTGTTCTCATCTGAAACTTTTTGTATTTCTACTTCCAGAATGGTGAGTTTTGACAACAACTCTTTATTTTCCAATGTGCTTTTTTCTTCAGCTTCTAAGCTAAACTTAAGCTTCTCTGTAACATCATCCAATTCTAGATTAAGTTTTCCAACTAAAGCATTTGCCAAACCTAACTTTCTTGTGATTTCTCCCATCTCCGATTTAAAATTCTGCTCCATATACAATATTTGTGATTTGGCCTCATTTAAAGAAAAAAGAGCAACATCATTTTTTTCCTCCATCTCCTGCTTCTCCTTGCGAAGTTGAAGTATCTTCTTGTACACTTCATGCTGAAAATGTTCCAAGTGCGAAAGAATAGCCATGTGGTTGTCACTTTCCAATTTCTCTTCTGAAGACATGACATGCACAGTAGAACCGTGAATTTCCTCATTGCAAGAAACCATGCTAGAATAAAGAAGCCGCAGCTTCTCTTGCAGCTTACATATTGTATTTTGTAAATCAGAGTGTGCTGAGGATTGCTTGTTAAATTCTTCTTGTAATGCCTTGAAGCCTTCGACAGTAGAGCTGATTTCACTTTCCAGACAACTTTTTTGGAGACTTTCACTTTTTAACATCTCTTCAAATTGATTCTTTTCTACAAGACAACTTTCATATTTGCTTTCATGAACTTGACATTCCACCATATATTCTGCAATCTTTTGGGCAAGAGAAATATTTTTGTCTGAAACATCACGAAGTTTTGCTTCGAGAATATGATTTCTCATCATCAAATCATCATACTCAGAGCGAATCTTAATTTCATCTTTCCTCAAAATTATGGCCTCCTCCAATGTGTTATGCCACTTAAGCATTAATGATTCCTTTTCAGCACTCGAATCTTCTAGCTGTTGTGTAAGTTCAACCATCTTGTGCTTCATGTTCTTAACCTCATCATTCACATCACGAAGAGTTTCCTGGAGAACCTGTGTGAAAAGTTCCCAATGAATACTAAGCAAATGAATTTCTGAAGGCTCATCTTTTGTGTTTGATTCGAGTTCTTTCGGAGTATGGGGTGATGTCATATCCTCTGGACCAACTTTATCCACCAACCGCCTGTTATCTGATTCGCCATATTGGTTTTGAGAGTGATTCTTCTGTCTCGCTGAAGATAGACCATTCTGAAATAACAAACCTGTTACCTGAATAGTTTTATGCTGTGGATCTGTGTAATTAGTATCCTCAATTTCGACTCCTAAATAAGTTCTGTTGTCCTTGATTTGCAACTCAAGATTGTTGAACAATCCTCTCTGCAAGACACTTTTACTTTCATCAATGAAGTCAGAACTGTAAAGATCTTTGTACCCTGCCTTATCTGAGACCCCATTATCTATTTGAGACATTCCACAGTCGGTTTTCGTAGATATACTTTCTGACTGAATTCTTCTGATGCCCGATCTGTACGGCTCTTCTGAAACTTCACGATCTTCTGGACAAAAAATTTGGGAAACATCTGCAAGGGCCTGCTTTGCAAGGTTTTCATTTGTCTCATACATTGACAAAACCTGGAATGAAAGGAGTTCAAGGTCTTTTTGGAGACGGTCAACTGCAACAGCATAGTTCCATCGAACCCTTTTGAGTGCAGACTCTGACACAATAGCCTTTTTCTCGAGCTCCTTGTTCAGAGAATCCAAATCATGCCTATCTGCTGCAAACCTGATGAACTGTTCTTTCATGTCCTGGCCCAATTTTTCAACCTGACTTTGGAGTGCAGAAACTGTGTAGTGACAAGAAGAATGTTCAGTTCTGAGGTTTTCTAGCTCATTTACTGCCTGCTGTCGATTATCCTCAAGTTCCTGAATAAATGCTTCATAGTAACACTCCATCTGGTACATCTTTTTGGATAGGTTTGCGTTCTCAGTTTTGGACTCTTCTAACTTCTGAAGAAGCTCACACATTTTCTCCTCCGCTATGCCTGCAGCATCAGCATTTTTCTTATGTTCGTGAGTGTTACCCAAGCATTGAATCAGAGTATCTGGATTGTAAGATCCTTCCAGCCATTGCCCATGGTTAAACTGTTCAGACAGCACAACCCGAGGGAGTTGAATTGCGTTCAGTTGACTTCCTTCCACCAGGGCTAAAGAAGTTCCTGTTGTGAGACCTTGTTTAAGATTTTGGAGGTGACTGTCGAGAAATTTTAAATCAGATTGAAGAAAGTCGACATCACTTCCATGGTATGTAAGGCATGCCTTATTCTGAATTTCTTTAACGTTTTCCTCAATAAGCAACAGGTCTTGAAGCCATTTAGTCTGAAGTTCACGGGGAAATTTGTTACCATCCATGGATAGAGTATCTGCCGGATGGCATTTTGTCATTACTTGGGAAGAGGTTCTGCCAGGAACACACTGCATAGCTGTAGTAGATCTCAGTTCTTCCAGATCATTTTTGAACTTATAGCACTCAGATTTTAGTAGGGAAACTTCTTTGGTGAGTTTCTCTCCAGAAGCAAGCTCTAGAACAAGTTGCTCAGCTAAGCTTTGTGTTTCCACACCTAACTCGCTAGTCAGGCTCTGCAATGACTTTGCTTCAGTTTTAAGCTGTAGAAAGGCTGACTCAACTACCTCCAATCTTGCTCTGAGTCGATTATTCTCTTCATAGGCAGGCGCTAGATCATTATCAGCAGAGTAATCCGAACTCCATCCATGAATCCATTCATTGCTTCCTTGCGTCGAAAGACGACGATCAGTTCTAGGACTCTGACCAATAAGTAATACACCTGCATCACCAGAGATTGTGCTTCTAAAGCTGTCAACTTCATTTGCACTGGAAAAATCATTCTTCTCAGCATGTAAACTCTCTGAAGTATTTGATGAACCATCGATTCCAGCAGCTAAATCCTCATAATCTTCATTTGATTTCCCCACCTTTTCAAATGAATGAAGCTCCGGAGATTCTTCTTTGAACCTGACCTTAGCATTAACCTGTTCCGGTTGACAAGGAATAGTTATCACCAGTACCAAGAAGTCTAAAGTCTTTCATGAAACCAAAAAGCGAGTAAAGTCTTTTGATTAGAAAAACCAAGAAATTTCCCATATCATGATTATCATCACAACTATACATTAAACCGTCAAATTATAAATTAACCATATTGGAATAACCATCAGATTCAAGAGAAGCAATTTGATTTATAGGTTCTTTCTTTTGTATGTGATTATACAAAATGATGGTTTGGTGATGGCAGTGTTGTTACGGCAGGTGCGAGGAACACCTAGTGCTACAGGCGCAAGGTGCATGGCTTGGCACACGACTGATTGAAGCGAGGCACAAATTATCTTAAATTTATTTTGGAAACTCTGCGAATGTATAATAAAATTGATCACAATATTTTAATAATCGGGTATTGAATTTATAAGAAAATGGAAAAGAATTCAGTAAGTTTGCATATTACACCTAGTGCTAGAGGCGCAAGTTGCATGGCTTGGCACACGACACATTGAAACGAGGCACAAATTATTTCAAATTTACTTTAGAACTGTACGAATATATAATAAAACTGAAAACAAAATCTTAATCAACAATTTACTGTGTATATTCAATTTATAGGAAAATTGGAAAAGAATTCAGAAATTTTGCATATTAAAAGAAACTAAACCGAGGATGGCTGTTGAGATTCCGCAAAGAAGGGTCATATGTAAAGGATTGACGGTGTTTTGCTGGATGTGGAGGAGAGGCAGATGCTGTAAAGTTTGAGAGGAAAGGAGGGGTCGGGGCCCATTGACTTAACCCCTAGGCCAAACTCATTTCTTATATCATCTTTTAATGTATTTGTCACACATCCATCATAGCATTTCAGCTACACTAGTTTTCCTGATATATTGTTTCTTAATTCCCTAACAAGAAGTTCCATAAGGCATTATTGGTCTTATAGATGTATTTGATAATTTTCTTTTCAACTCCAATCGTATCCTGCAATCACAAATTACTCCAGAATAACTGCTCAATTTCAAACATCCAGGATTACTTCTATTCATACCCTTTTGAATCTCTCCATCATAATGAATGATTGATCATAAATACCAAAGACTATCACTTCTAGGTATCTCTTGTCCATTTATATACGTCTCTTTTTCTCTTATACTTATGGTTGATGTTAGATTTCGTATATTCTGTATTAGTCTTAGTAACTTTAAAAACTTAGATTCCAAACTTTTTCTGCAGATTTTTTGTTTTAGCATGCAACCCTATTCTACTCTCACCGACAGAGGTAATATCATCAACTAACATCACATACCATAGAAAATATCATAGAACCTCCTGCTGAATATGCCTAGTAATTGTATCCATACCTAGTAGAAAAAAGGTAAGGACTTAACGATAACCCATGATGTAAGCCAATGATGATAGTATGTGGTTTGTCGTCTCCTCCAATGGTTCGTATCGTCATAATTACTCCATCGTACATATCCCTGATAGTCTCAATATAGCCAGTAGAGATTTATTTCTTTGTTAAATTCCTCCACACTATACCCTAGAACTTTATCATAAGCTTTCTCTAGATCTATAAAAGCCACATATAAATCCCCTTATTTTCTCTCTAAATTTTTGGACTAATGTTCTTAGTAAATGATGGCAACTATAGTAGGTCTCCTGACATAAAACTGAATTAATTCACAGAATTCTAGTATATGTTTTTAATCATGGGTCTCCATGTTTATTGTTGGTCGCTTGTGTTTCTCTTACGAATTTGTATAGATCAACCAATCAAGAATCGTGGAAGCATCCCCACATAGTTCCCGGGCATCAGCAATATCCATGTATGTTTTGTTCAAGATTCAACTCTACAAGTAAGTTCATAAAGTGACATGTTACAATGGATCTGAGGGCATAAAATGCTAAAAGATTGTGACAATGTAATGAAATAATACCACATAATATTGTCAGTTGACTTGAGAAATAAATTTACGTGAAAACTTAGAATGCTGACCAAAAGGCCTAAGTAATGGTTTTCAAATTGGAAAGCAACTGCAGATAGGATCTGATGGAACTATTTCAGAAAGTATAAGACCTTGTCCATCTGTTCACTGCCCATCGGTGATGAAACTGTTGCAATTTCGCCAGGGTTGTGAATTCTTTTGCCAGGTAATGGCTGGAATCCCTTAACACTGAGTTCCCTTTGCTGCTCAAATTCCCTGGTTTACATAAATAGGCATTAGCCAAGTAGGTCAGGAAGTTAGCAAAAGCAACCTAGAAGTTACAGAAGTAGCACCTGAACCCAGTTTTGGAGGTGAGGAGCTGCACGGTTACCTGGAAGCAAACAATTTGGAAATGTCAGATAAACTGTTTACCTAGGTCCCTTATTTGAATGTTGCCATCCTTAGAAGTATAGTTTACATGTACAAAGGACATAAGGCTTAAAGAATCAATTGCTTTCTGCATTTCAGTAGATTGGAAAACGGGTATTCATATTTAGTACATGGAATAACTATCAACAGTTGTAATAATTTTCAAGATCAAGTGAAATTTATGTAGCCACTTTGTTCCAGACTTGATTAGCCAATATATATTAGACTCTAGGGGACATAAGTCAAGAAGCATAAGAGAAAAGAGGAAGCCAATTGAGACTTGAGACATACATGTAAAATTGTCCCAAAATCACAGCTATGAAGTGGCAATGCAACAGAAGATGGTTTGGAAGCATCTGCAAAGTCAGCAAGGTTGATGCTGACATCCCCAAGTAGACAAGAACGAGAAGACCCCTGGTGACAATGAAATCGCCAGAAAATAGTTATATAAATTCATTAGCACATGATATAGGCAATGATTTCAGAAAAAATGGAAGTAAATAGTACACTGTAAATAGTTATTCCAACTCTAAAGCAGAAAATTTTATTATAGACAACAAATTACAGAGGAAAAATAATGGTTGTAAAAAAGTTGCTTACCATTGCCACAACAAGCTTATAGAGCTTATCATCATATTTTTTGGTCCTTGGATCCTGAAGAAGTCTTGTAGTTTCATAAATGGGATCTGACCACTTGCAATTTCCATTCTTCACACTTGCTTTATTAGTCTTTGCAGTTGGCTTCCCTGTGTCGATAGGGATGAAGGACAAAAATAATTTGTCCCATCCTGATTGTGGAATCTATTGAAAGCACATATGTGACTGTCAAACATGGAATGAACCAAATGACCATAAGATATATTTATGTAAGGCATTTAAATATCCCAAGAGAAGGGCAAAGTGATTAAGCATTGAGATTTGCCATCCCAAGGTACAGTTATAAATAGCTTGGTACAGTAGACTATGACGTGGTGGAAGGTGCTGCAGATATATGCTGCTATAGCACCATTATGTCATATAAACCTTGTTGTCAGAATCGTACGGTCCGGATCGTACGCTCAAGGTTGTGAAAAACACTAGGCGCGAGTCGGGCGGGCACCCGCCGCCTACCGCCTAGCACGTCTAGGCGGCCGCCTAGATGTAGACGGTTAAAAAAATATATAAAAAATTCAAAAAACCTAATAAAGATTGCATAAAAAGTTCATAAACCCCCATAACATGCATAGTCGGACGTCGGGAGGACTAGGCGGACGCCTAGGCAGGCATCGGACGGACACCAGCCGCCTAGAGCCTAGGCGCCGCCTAGACGGCCGCCTTTTAGAGTAGTGCGTACGCTTCGTCCCAATTTGAGGGCTCCGTGATCCGGATCCCAGTAGTAGATCGACCTGGACTTGGATCTTACCCAGATCTTCCTACCCGACTCGTTTCGTTATCCAAGTCGGATCGTCTGATCCAAACTTCGGCGGACCCCAACCCGTTTTTGGTCCTTTTTAAAAAAATTAAAGGGTGTTCTGGTACTTTTATGTTCTTATATACTTCCGTATGTCCTATTCATATTCTATTAGATTTACAATCTATTAGATCAAATATTTTTATTCCCATGTCCTCTTTCTCTTTCCTAAAACTAGGGTTGGCAAAAAAAAAGTCCAAACCCATTTTCGTTTGTTGCGGTGAATAACATGGTTGAGGTAATTTGAATAGTACTTTCTTCCCTTTTATTTGGTTTTGGATCAAATATCTCTATTTTTAAATTGTGCTCTCTTTCTCTTTGGTTTTGGAAGTGGAAAAGATAAAGGATGTGACATGGGAGTATTGTTAGATTGTGGACAATGATCAAAAGCATCTACAATGCAAATAGTGTTGTTCTAGATATTGGAGAGGGGTGTTCTGTATGAAGCACCACCTAGCCTAAACGAAGAAGAATGTGACAATATGCAACCAAGTTCCCGATGATCTCTAAGTTGTTCAATCATCTTCTTACTTCCAAAGTTCCAATGACAACAAGAAGAAACAAAGAATTGAAGAGCACTACAATACCGAAGGCCGAATTACTTCGGTGGTGCAAACGGTAGCGATGGCGCCGGTGGAAGTGGAAGTGGAAGTGGAACAAAACGAAAGAAACTCGATATTGTCGTGGAAGGGGGGTGAACATGAGAGGATGATGCAACCATGTTGAAGCAAGTTTGGAAGCAGGAGATATGATATGATTTTTCAAACAATATATGTTGGGAATGTGGTGTGATCCGAACCGGAGTTGACCCATGAGGTGTGATATTGGACTGGTCCCATATACCTTAAAAGAAAATTTTTATGTAAGGCATGAACCAATCACAATTATCTACTCCGCATGATCCCTCTTCCTACACGATGTGGGACTAAAATATTAACTCCATTGTCATCACCTTTGAGCGCTCAATCAGAAACGAGATAAAATACAACAATCTCCACCTTAGCTCGTTTCCACTAGCCGAGCAACCAAGCATCCCGGCTACCTTTGCTTGTTCCCGCCAGCCTAACACCCAGGAGATAGAATATTTTGTTATCACGATCCGTTTGACCACAAAACCAACCGACACGTTCATCCACACCACCACTATGTGCCAACCACCAAGTCTTGCACCACCTTAGGCGTGTCGAACCCACCTCTGAAGTCAATTCGTGTAATTACCTCCAATATTAGGTTTGATCCGCCTCCCTGCAAATGTCTAACACCGAGACCACCTTACGGAGGATGTGCTCCTAACTCCACCTTGAGAAAAGAGCATGTATAATCCAATTATACGAATGAACGTTATACATAATCTGTCCCGAACCAATTAGAGCAGCACAAACCTGCCCCACCAGTCCCATAACCTTGGGCTCTGATACCACTTGTTAGGAACATGGTATCTCTCGAACCAGAGTTGACCTATGAGGTATGATATTGGACTGTGCCCATATGCCTTAAAAGGGAATTCTCATGTAAGGCTTGAACCAATCCAAATTATTTACCCCTCATGATATCACTTTCTACCCGATGTGAGACTAAACTACGAACTCCATTGTCACCACATTTGAGCTCTCAACCGGAAATGAGATACAACCCAATAATATCTAGGTTTTTTTTATGTCCGTGCTCTTTCTTTCCATATCATGAATAGTCCCTATCTACATGCTTTGTTAGAGGGAGCCGTAATATTTGGAAAGGGACTAAGGTCTCCAACATATCACGAGATTAGAAACAAATTCCTAAAGGCGGAGTTGGAAAATGTGGAAGCACATGCACAAGATTATGAGTGGATAAATAAAGGATGCACTATAATGTCGGATTGATGGACGAATGGTGTGAATAGATCCATAGCCGACTTCTTGGTTAATAGTCCAAGTGGGACATACTTTCTCCGATTGGTTGGCACGCCTTATTTTTCAAAGAATACAGACAATCTTGTTGATCTTCTTGATGCGGTTATGGTCTTAATGCGGTTATGGAGGAGGGGAAGAAAATGACATCAAATTGGTTACTAATAGTGCCTCTTCTTACGTGAAGGTAGGTGAGATATTGATGGAGAAGAGAAAAACATTATTTTGGTCCCCTTGTGTCGCACATTTGTTGAATATTATGTTGAAAGACATAGGAGATTTACCTTCGCAGTCTTCTACTATCGAGAAGGCCCGAACCATCACCAACTACATCTATAATCATTTGGGTGTTGAATGTGATGAAGAAGGCCACAAAAGAAATGAATCTGATACACCCCACAATTACTCGATTTTCTACCTACTTTCTCACTCTCAAGAGGTACATGAATTGAAAGGAGAGTTGAGAAGTATGCAATATATATCTTATTTATCCAATTTGTTCATATTTATTTGAATTTTTTTAGAGATTTAATCAAGAATATTACGATTATTGATCTGGATCTCAATCCGATCCCGACAACTTTACGTTTCTACTATCCCATCCGATTTTCACAACTTTGCATGGTAACATATTGTCTAAGAATATATTTATTTATTTATCTATCTATCTTTCTTTTTTTTTGCTCTGAGGCCACGGTTTCAACCCATGACCTCCCCAGTAATCCACACCAGCCCCAACCGCTGGCCACCCCCTGGTGGCCATATATTTATTTACCCAAAGTACATCAAAATGGCCTAATTTAAGTAAAATATCATTTTTAGAAAAGGGATAATTTTCTGAAAGACGATTGACATAATTCAGTCTATAAGAAGATTTTCTCTTATCACCAACAAAATACATGACAACCTTAAAGCAAGTTAATTAAAGGTGATGTAACACATTGTTTCAGCTAAATAGAGCAAACTAGTAATGTACAAAGCCTATAGAAAAAAGTAACAGTAAGCAAGTAAAAACTGGTGAAATGTTAACTTATTGTGCAATTAAAAAACAAGTTAACTTAAAAAAATAGTAACTGAACTTCTAAGAAAGCATGAAAATTGTTTACTAGATAACTAACTAAAATAAAACTCACTAGCCTCTAGCAAAAAAATTAGATAACTAATGAATCACAAAGCAATGTACTAAAAACAATGATTTGAAAATGACAGAAATAGGCTATAGCGACAATACGGCAGCTGCTAAAGGCTAGAGTTGCCTGTGCTGCCACTATGGCGGATGCTATGAGCCCAGCTGCTATACTCGGCAGCTATGGCCTACATGTAGCAGTTTGGTACCTGCACTGCTATCATAGTTCTATGCTACCAAGATATCAGGTGTATTCCGTCAACTAAACCTTGTATTTTACACTTATTGAAACAAACAAACTCGTCTTATAACAAATAAACATATAGTATCTCACAGTTCCAGGTTCATATACCAGTACTTTAGTCACAAAATTGATTATGTTTAGAGATTCTAACCTCCAAAAGAAACTAAAGTTTACATCCACAAGGACCAGAACTAGCAAGGGAAGATACAAGAGAGAAGTGTAACAAGAAAAGGCAGTTGAAAGACCAAAGCAAGCAACAACCTTCTTCTAATTAAGTTCACTTCAAAACTAAGGTAAATGCTAGAACAAAGATTACCGGACTAATTATATTTACTGTTAAATATTCACGTCCCTTTCAAATTAGAGTGAAGAATACTAAGGCTCTGTTTGGTTACATTTTTAAAAGTTGTTTTCTACGTTTAAACACCAACTCACACAAAAACCACGGTTCGGCATAGAACACTTTGAAACTTCTTTCAAAACTTTCTTTTAGAAAATATGCGTTTAAACGCAGCTTTCGGGAGAGGAACCAAAAACCTGTTTTCTGAGTTTTTTTTTTGACGTTCCTCTACTGTTTAGCAGGCCCCACGCTCACGCCCCCCCCCCCCCCCCTCGCTCACTCTTTCTCGATTCTCTCTCCACTAACAAAAATTTTTTCATGCCTCTCATCTCTCAGCATAAAGACGGTGGATCTGAGGGTGACGGCGTCCCGCGACGACCGGAGACGAGCTCGAGGATGATGGGGGAGACCCAGATCTGGCAATGGCGCCACCTCGACGGCCCCTACAACTCCTCGTCAAGTCTTCTTCGTCGGTCCAGGCTCAAGTCCTCCTCGTCGACGACCGAGGCCACGACGACGACCTCACGACGAGGTCCAGGCTCGAGGATGGTGTATCTGAGCTCGACCTAACGACGAGGTCTGGAAGAAGTCGAGGTTCAGGACGGCGAGGGCCTTCCCCCACCAGTCTGATGGCTGCTCGGCTTCGGCCGCCGCCATCATCGGCTTTAGGCTCGTGATGCGCTCGAGCTTCGACATGCTGGAGATGAGATGCTCCTTGCACACATTGGAGGCGACGATCGTCATCTTCTTCGAAAAACCCTAACCCTAACTCCATCGTCTTCTTCGAGTCGGACACAGTTGGGAAAACCCTAACTCCCTCGTAGCGGACCAACTCTTCTCCTCCCGATCTATCCTGCGCGTGGAGGAGCGTGAGCACTACCGCCAAGCCCGCGCGTGAGCACAACCGCCGCCGTGTGGAGGAGCAGCGCAGATCTAGAAGATGCGGCGGTGGTCAGCGCGGACCTCGTCGAGCTTCTCGGAGCGGTAGCCGGCCTAGGGGAAGTCCTCGACGCGGACCTCGTCAACCTCTCCGATGCGATCTGGTCGACTTAGGGAACAACGACCGCGACGGGAACGACAACCTCCGCCGCTAACGACGACCCGGATCTCTAGGACCCGGAACTCTGTGTTGGACACGAATTGGATAGACAAGATACAGATGCTTTGTTGGACATGGACATATTAATTTTAATATAAATATTTTATAAAATTTTAATAAAAAAATTACTTCCAAAAAATATTTTACTAAACAGAATCTCAAATAAAAAATTCAGAAAACTATTTTTCAGATGAAAGTAACCAAATGCAAAAGCCAAAAATTTTACACTCAGAAAACAACTTATAACTTACTTTCAGAAAACTATTTTCAGAACAAAATTTCAGAAAACCTATCCAAACGGACCCTAACACTTGCTAGAAACAATCTGGTGTGCAGGCAAGAGAGTGCAGTAGCAATTGTTGAAAAATTATCAGCTTCAACATTGCAGCATCATAGTGAAGAATGAAAAGAAGATGTCTTTGGTCTCAAAGGAAGCTCTAATTCTAACTAAAAATGCAAGAACACTAAAGGACGCTTCCCCTCATTATTTAGCGAGTGTTGCCAGATCTTCCTATGGATTGCTTCTTCTCCTCTTTCGCAGTCAAAGTGCCTATGATACCAGTTCATGTTTAGTTACCTGAAGTCCACGCAGAGGCACGTACGGCTGGATCAGTCATCTTGGCAGGAATTCCTTTTCTTATTTTAAAATCATGTTTCGGGTTCTGCTGCATGTCTAAGTCATAGCTTTTTCAAGACAAAACACATGACTATGCTAAAATCATAACATGCCATGTAGAGTCCGACACATGCTCATCGAAGGTTGGGAATCTGTATTCTTCGTGAGTCAGTTATTCTCCAAAAGAAATGATCAAAACAATTATCTTCCCTTTTACCAAGAAGGCGATCTATGATACCACTTGTATAGTTTGCAACTTGTAGTTTACTGAATGAAATATAAAGTTAAAATCACAAAAGATAAATCTGCAAATTTGAAGTTCTAGATTTCAGGGGTTCAGTGTTCTCTCAGCATAGACAACACCTAGCAAAAGACATTTAATATTTTTCTCTAAAGCATAGAAAACAAAGAACATCGTGTGTACCTGTACATAAGTTAAGCTTGCAACTGGTGGTGAAACTTAGAACAGACCTTTTGAAGTCCAACACGGTATAAAATAAGCAGTTAGTGAAGCTTTTGAGGTTCCAAGCACAAGTAAGGAATCAACAAAAGAAGATCACATGCCAACCTCCTTATAAAATCCAAAAAGTGAATAAAAAGACCATTCATTGCACACACATATCAAAAGACGCATCACAGGCCAAGCTAATTCAAAGAAAGATACGAAATGAAAGCAGACGTCTAGGAAGCACGGACACGCCAAGATGGTTGGCGTGTCCGTACCCGTGTCCGATACGTATTTGACACATCACAAGCACCCTGAAATACACTAGGACATGCCAAAACAATATTGGTCCATGTCACCATGTCCATTTCGTGCCATGTCATGTTTGTTTCTGTGCAACATAGGCAGCTGTTAGAAGCAACTTACATGGGTAGCATGAAACTGCAACCGGAAAACAACCTTCACTTTTGCCTTTTCAACCTTCCATTTGGGGGGAATCCTTGACATTGTTCCAGAATTAGCTATTACGAGCTAAGCATGTCACCTTCCATTCTTTAGAGTCTCCCCCTGCACCATTATACCAACAACATGATCCTCGATTCTCTTTTCGTAAGCATCGCAACAAGGATTCTACCAAATTTCAAATTTTCCTTTCTTTAGAAGTAATTGAGAAGACGTGAAGAAACAACCAAAGATTCTCGAAAGTATTACATAAATTTTTTTTTTAAAACATATCAACAATTTGTAGATGTATACGTGGAAAAAGCAGATTAAACAATTGAATTCCTATCACCATACAGCAACAGGAATTTAAAAAAATTCCCAAGTAACAGCTTTTATCAATTTTTTGTTAAGAACCAAGATTTTTCGCTCCAAAATTTGTTGGATCATTTGATAAAAACAAAGCAAGCAGAGAACAATTGAGCAACAAAAATGATTAAAATGGAGTGATTACTGAACATTACAATAGAAATCCCTGACATTCTAAATTCACAGCAAAGGACAAAATCCAGAATTTCAAAAAAGAAAGTACCTAATCTCGAAAACTTCCACAGAAATTCAACATGAAAGATCAAACTTCAAGGAATTATTAAAGATTAACTATATAACTCTAGTCCCTTTCCACAAATTAAAACCTCAAAAACCCGACCCAAAGAGTAAAATTGCTGAATTTTCCTATTCCAATCATTAAAAACTTTTTTAAAAATAATAAAAACCAACAAATCAAAAAGAAACAACATTTGATAGTATCACAAGATCAGAGTAGATCCAATAATTAACATCAGCATTGTAAAATAAAAACTATAGCAAAGAGAATAAAAACTCAGCAATAAAAATGATGAAAATTGAATAATAACTGACATTACACGGCAGAAATCCCTAAACATACTGAATTCGAAGCAAAGCATAATACACAGAACAAGGTTTATAAAGGCCCCAGAAAACAGAGCAGCAAAAAGTATATTTCTAAAAGAAAACACTCACCAAATTTGACAAATCCCACAGAAACGCGACATAAAAGATCCAAACTTTAACGAACAATCACAAGTCTACTATACAAATCTAGCCCAAGAATTCACTTTTTCACAAAATCAGGACCACAAATACCAATGCAGAGTAAAAAAAATGAGGAAATTTTTTTCCCCAATTAAAAAAAAAAATCACAAGCCTCTGATAATTCCAAGATCGGCATTGCAAAGATGCAAACAGTAAAAATGCAGATAATTCCGATCATCAAAAGCTCAAAATCAAAAGTTTTGATGGTTTCACAACATAAAAGATCAAGCTTTTTGAAATCATCACAGATCTACTGAATAAATCTAGCTCAGTAACTACATTTCCCACAACAACAAGACCCCAAAAAAACAAAAACAAAATCCCAACCCGATTCCAAACATCAAAAGCTCAAAAAAGTCGCAACCTTTGGTGAGTTGACAAGTTGAGAGCAGATCCAGCAAATTGGGCATCGGCATTGTAGAGATCCAAAGGCCAAAGCCCTAATAACCATCCCAAAAAAAACCCAAAAAAAAAAAACGTTTCAACGGATTCCGAATCCAAGTGGAACAAGGAGTAATGATTGATGACTGATTGATTAGAAAATCTCACCAATCTCATTGCTTCAAAGCCGAGATTTGGGGGCAGGAAGGGAATCTTCCTCGAGAAGCGAAGCGAAATCTGCAGTTCAATGTTTTTTCTAGGGTTTGCCGAGATCGACACCCCCCTATAGAAAGAGAGAGGGTAGAGAGAGAGAGAGGAGTAGAACTCCCAACAAGATTATATTATTATATTATTGGTAGTAGTGTAATTATAGGACTAATTAGTGTCGGAGGTTTAAGAATAAGGACATCCCGCGCAAAGTACTGAAAATTATCTTCTTTTTTTCTTTTTTAATGTCTTGTAAATGTTAAAATGGTGTTATAAAAGAGTACATTCCAAGGAATACTTTTGACAAGATTGAGGGCCCATTAAAAGATGGAATCCTATGGAAGTTGGACTCTCTCTCTCTCTCACTCTCTCTCTCTCTCTTTCTTTTTTCCTTCAACTACCTCCTACATCTAATATTAGAGCATCTACGGTGGTAGCGATTTCAACTGCTACATTTTTTATTCGAAAATTATAGTACTTAGAAACTGCAGTAAATTTTTGCTCACACTTGAAAAATACTACAAAGACAAAAAATACTCCAAATTTTAAATGTGTCATAACAAGTGAATAGTAATCCAACTGGATCCACGAATAGTGAACAAATGAAGAAAAAAGTATTAATTCAGAAGGAGAAAAAAAAGAAAAAGAATAAAAGTAGATTAATTTAGAGTATAAATTTTATGTGTTATTTTGAGTGTGTCATTGTATGTCAATATGAAGAGGGCACTCCAAAACTATTAGCTTGTACAATTTCTACAAATTTGGAGTATGGTATGGAGTATTCCCACTGTGGATACTCTTAAAACATCTATAGTGGAAGTGATTTCAAGTGCTACATTTTTGTTTAGTCAGAATTTGTAGCACTTGGGAGATGCAGTGAGTTCTTAACCACACTTGCCATAACAAGTGAATAATAATCCAACTTGGCCCACCAAGAGGGAAAAGAAGGAAGAAAAAATATTAATTAATAAAAAAAGAGGTTAATTTGGAGTATGGATTTGATAATTGGTAGTCAGAATTTTTTTTATTATTGAAAAGTAATCCTAAAAGTTGTTTAACAATGATTGCTTATCTATGATCTTTAAAAAAGTCGGTTCAATTTTTTTTATAGCTTTTGAAAATAATTGGTAAGTTGTTGTCAAAAATTGTTGTAGAGAATTTTTTTTTACTTTTCTAACACGCTTAAATCTTTTTAAAAAAATATTCATTTATAGTATAATTTTGAAAAACTAGTGGGTCAACATTGAATTGGACCAAAAAAGTGATCAGTTCACTGGTCAACCGGTTGAGCCGGTCGGTCCGATTTTTAAAAAAACTACTACCAACACATTTTTTTTAGAAATCCTCTACTTCGATAGTATCTTCGTCACTTTCTTCGATAGTACCTTCATCACTTTCTGAGAAATATTATATTACGATGGGTGTTATATGATGTCATTAGCTTCCAAAACTTTCATCTTTTCATGCTGCCGCCATAGCTTCGTCAATATGGATGTCTTCGTGCATAGGCGGATCCAGCATATACGTAGGGTGGAGCTCACCAAAAAAAAATTCACTCTTTTCTTTTCTTATTTTTTTTATTTTTTATACTTTTTTATATGGGTTAGTCCATCTCTAGCCCACCTGAACACTCTAGCCCACTCCAGCTTCAATTTTAGGATCCGTCCATGTTTTCGCATGTGTTACGGTCTCCTCTTACAGTATTATATACACTAGCTCTACTTCCTTTGACGAGTAAAACTTTGATAATGTAGGTTGTATCAAACTTTTAATACAACCTATGTATGACATGTGGGTCCCTCTCTCTCTTCGTAAAGCGTTCAAGTTGTTAGTCCCAAGGCTTAACCAAAGATGGAAGAATGCGTAGTCGAGATCAGAGGTTCACACAAAAGTTCATACTCTGACTATTCTCGATTTTCACGAAGAACTATATAAGGATTCTGATTACAACTTGCTCTCAAGATTACAAAAGAATCAGAATTAACCAAACTTCTCTTTCTTTCTTGCGATCGCAGTTGCAAACGGACAGAACAGAGTTACATTAAAACTAAAACTACCTTCGTTCTTCCTTGCAAAATACAGTTGTAATCAGATAGAACGAACCAAGAAGAAAAAGGAGAAGAAGACAGAATAAAAAATTATTCTTGATGGGGCGGTGAAGACCACCGTTACTCAGAGCAAGATTCATCCTCTGTCGATGATCTACTCTCAGGAGCCAGCAAGTTCACAAGAGAACTTCTGGAACGCTCATAGTCACCTCTTTGTGTGACTCGAACGAACTCCTTTAGACTCCACTTTCTCAAGTTTTTGGTCTATCTCAAAAGGAGGCTAGAGGGCTCTTTACACCTCTGTGGTGTCACACCACTGTAAAATGAGGACACCGGCCTCTTTGTAGTGCTGTCTACACTCTTTATTCTACAACATTAGGCTACCTGCCTATGTGCGGTGCTACGCCACTATGATATGGCTCACGAAGCCGAGACAATATCCTTATCGAGGAACCTCTTGGTGGTGTCACCCACTATAGCATGGAGACCTTACGCTCCTTTGTAGTATTGCGCTACCATGCTTTATGTTAAGCACACAAGATATTTAAAATGCCTGAGAACTCATTAAGGCATCTAAGCCATCCTCCCACAGGACTTGTTCTACACAAAAGAACAATTAGTAGGCAACATTGTTTCTGGGTCCGTAATCCCTTAATGTCTCAAATGACTATCCATTGTTCCTGATATTCTCCCTGTCAATGGTTCTCCCTTGAAACAATAGTTAGATGCCTAGTAAATTTCTCTTTAAACTAATAACATAAAACTAAATGGTAGGATTGCAAAGACACAATATCAGAGGTCCTTCAAGCCCATATATGTTGTGTCCTTGACTATATGTGGTGTTACGCCGTTGTGACATAACCCAAAGCCGAGGTTCACTCCCTTGTGTGGTGTCACGCCATTGTAACATGGAGTAATACCCTCCTTTATAGTTCTTGGGATCAACTGGCGTTGGAGGCCTTACATGAACGGATCTGCCAAACTCTCCTGGCTCCGATCATCAAACACTGTAATGATCTATGCTAGCTACGCTCATTCAGTGTCCTATACTGGCCCTTGAGGCCTATCATGAATGGATCCGCCAGATTTACCTGACTCTGATTATTAAAGCACTATAATAATCCACGTAATCTGCACCCATTCAGTATCATGTGTTCTATCCACATAGTTCTCTTTAAACCGTTGAAGAGATGAACAGATGTCACTGCTGCAGCTTCCTAATTTTTACAATATGTCGGTATCACCCGAATCTGTGTACTAACCATAGGAATCATCTGAGAGCTTTCAGAGTCATTCTGCTTTATATGTTGCAACTTGATAGTGCAAAGAACTCTGAGAGTAAAGACTAGTGCTTCGACTTCCACGATATAGCAACACCACCCGTGGAGAAGTCACGTCCTCATGTGGATCTTTCACTCTTCTTTCTTGAGCACCAACTGGCATCATCGAAGCCTTCCTTCATATTTGGATAACTACTGTAGCATAGGATATACTACTGAGTTCTCCTGATAATTCTGACGACTCTCTTCACAGCTTTCAGTGTTCAACACATATATTGCTTGTGAACTGACTCAGCATCCCTACAGCAAAAGCTATGCCAGGCCTGATGGTACATACAGCTTGAATCATTCAACTAATGATGCTCGAGTACACCAATTGTCTGATGCTTTTTCTTGGATTTGGCTTCATATTTATGTTACACCTGAGGAGTATCGTCCCTGATACCCAAATCGTATGATCAACATTTCATGTTGAGAGCTTGTGACTAAGCAAGCCCACATGTCATCTGTATTATCTTATATCCTCAGGACGACATCCACAATCCCATATCCTAAGTTTGAAAAAAAAGTACATCTTTGTTAGTGACACTTTTGTGTCCACAACTGGACTAGCAAGTCTTCCACATAGATACAAACGATAACTCCTCCATTATCAGCGAACTTCGTGTACATACACTTGTCCGTCTCGCTGATCCTGCGATAACTTTGACTAGATGACCTGTCAAACTTTTGCTGCCACATCCTGGAAATTATTTCAGGCCGTATCGAGATATCACCAACTCGCAGACTGTCTTCAAACCTGAATGACAATATTTTGACCGTTGTCCGTGAATCTCTCATGTCTGTCTTCATCCAAGACTTGTTGTCTTCCCATCATTTGATAAATAATCAGCTTGTGAATAACAGCTACGAAAATTATCATCCTGATCTATGACACCCTCATCGAGGTGCCAAAGAACTTAATTCCCTATTGTTTGAGAAAATCCCTAGGCAGATAGTCTTGTCTTGAACTCAACTGTTCTGTCTGCTTTCATCTTCATCGACTTGAAGATCTGATAAGAATTTGATTCGTTTAGCTCCTTCAGGCAGATTGACCAACACCCAAGTGTGGTTGGAGGTTATTGAGTCATATCATTATTTATAGCCTCCCTCTAGAAGACAGCATCTATGGTCTTCATTGCCTCATTATAGTAAGCGGATCTGCTTCCACATGATAGGTGATAAAATCTTCTTCGAAGTCCTTCACTCTCCTCACTTGCTTAGACACCGCCTCTGCGAGTTCTGGTTCGATCGTTGTCGTTGGGATGACAACTTCTTCTTGGACTACATCTTCGTTGGAAGCTTCAGCCTCCTGTGCACCCACATTATTTTCTGAAATATTTGCGATAATAATGTTCTTATGCCTTGCAAATTTGTCTTCGAGGAGTTCCGCGTCGCGAGATTCAATGATATGATTTAATTCGGTATCAAGAAATTTCTGAGCATTACTCTTCTCAGCATCACCCTGTGTCACCCTCAATTTTTCAGCTAGGGGTAGTTTGGTAATTTGGCATGGGTATTTATTTTTAAAAATATAATATTAAATATAAATATGATGATTGTATTAATTATTTAATTATGTTGAGCTATAATTATTTGTGACTAGTATTAGTTGTTTCATTAAAGACTTGTGTTAATTAGTTAGTTAGAGAGACTAGCCAATGTTTAGACTTGACACATATGGACCATTTAGACTTGTCATGACAAATAGTGAACCCAACTTGGACCCAAGCCCATTAGTCATTACCACTAATTAAATTAAGGAGAATTAGTTTAATTACAATTAGTTAGAGACTTCCAAAATATACATCCTTAATTATTTCTCATAATTCACCGTGTAGGGGTAGCTTGGACATTTAATTTTGCTTGGGGAAGGGGAGAAGAGGCTGGCCACTATTAGAGGGGGGTTCTCCTCTCTCTCTCTCTCTCTCTCTCTCTCTCTCTCTCTCTCTCTCTCTCCTTATTTGTATTGTATTTTGCTTCCAAATTCTAGATCCCCAATTTTTTATTTTCCTTCCATTGATTTTTTACACAATTCACCACCATTTTCTTCGCAAATTCATCACTCTTGGAGCCTTGGAGCTTGGAGAAGCAAGAAGCACAAGGAGGAGGAGCTTTGGAGCTAGAGATCGTGTTCAGATCGTGTCCAATTATATTTTTATTGGAAATCTATCTCCCAATTGGTAATTCCTAAATTTATCTCTCATTATGACTTCTTAATTATGCATTTGACCATTAGAAATGACTCCATGGTATAGGACTACCTATAGGAACAAGTTCTAGGCTATTTGGCTATGTATTATGAATTCAATGTAGTGAAATATGGATATTTTGGGAGAATTATGAATTTGACAATCAAGTGTGTCATGAGACAAATTAGATCTAATTATACTTAAATTAGGATTATGGGACTAGGTACGTGTCCAAAAATAGATACGTATAGGCCGTATCAAGATATTTTGTGATACGGTGCGACACGAGGCTCTATTTTGGATATTTTGTGCAATTACTTCTCATTTCTCTTTGTAGAAAGTTGCATTAACTAGTATTATGTGTAATTGATTGGTGGGAATGATCATGGTAGTGGGATTAGGATTTGAGCACTTTGGTTTGAGGTGTAACATGAGTATTGCATAGTGCACTCTCTAGATGTTTGTCTAAATGTCTATAATACATCCTATAGATATATGGTAGATGTTATTAAGTGTTTATATATATATATATATATATATATATATATATATATATATATATATATAGTAGTGCATATATATATATAGTAGTGCATAGATATAACTATGCTATATTCATCTATATGTCTATTTGTAGTGATCGGGGTGGGATTGGTTGACTGTGCAGTGTGCACAGTTAGTAAATTATTGTGTGTTTGTGTTCATTCTGCATTGGCAATGCACAGTGGTTTGTTTCATTGTGTATCCTATTGTGCATCAGTGTATCAGTAGTGGTGAACTCGAGGGGAACTTAGTTCTCTGTATGTAGATGTGGGTGTCAAGCAGTGAGGGGAAGGGGTGAGCAAGGATAGCAGTTTGCAACTAGGTGGTGGTAGTAGTAGTAGTAGTAGTAGTAGTAGTAGTAGTAGTAGTAGTAGTAGTAGTAGTAGTAGTAGTAGTAGTAGTAGTGGTAGTAGCAGTGCATATTCGTGCACTACATATAGGCAGTAGTGCAGCAGTAGTAATAGCAGCAATCTCTTTAGCATATAGGCAGTGCATCAGCAGCAATATCAGTAATCTCTCTAGCATATAGGCAGTGAAGCAGCAACAATAGCAGCAATCTCATTAGCATTACAGTAGTACAGTAGCAGCCATAACAGTAATCTCGATAGTATTAGCAGTATGCAGCAACAACAACAGCTAGGAGCAACAGCAACAATAACAGCTGGGAGCAGCAGAAACAATAATTGCAGCAGCAGCATGAGCAAGCAGTCAATAGGAGATGTGTGAGAGTGTATTGATACACTTGTATCAAGGGAACTCGAGTATCAGTGAGTATCAGTGCCTTTGTGCGAGTGACTGTTGGTGTGTGTGTGTGTGTGTTACCTGCTAGTGGGTGAGAGAGTTGATGTTCAGTAAGAGGTGTTGGTAAGAGCTGCAAGTTGCAATTGAGGATTGAGTATCAATATCAAGTGTAGTGTGTATTGAGTATCAGTGATGACTAAGAATGATATCAGTGAATCATTAACTTGGAGAGTGAGGTATTGGACTGGGAAAGAGTACCTTGAGTATTCAGTTGAGGGTGTTATTTTAGGTAACTGAAACAATAAGGTTAGTATTTATAAGGGGTTGGGGTTAGTGTACTAGTGCAGGTAAATATTTGGTATCAGTGAAGGCTAAGTATTTGGGTGAGTGGTATGTGATATTGGTGAAGGTATACTCTACAGTGAGTATTAGTTAGAATTATGGTACTAGATATAGTGATACCAATATATATAACTGTAATAGGTAATAGAGCTATATTAGATACTAAGTTATCCTCAATTGTGGGTTATAAGTTAAGTATTAAGTTCATAGTTGAGGGGATGGGTAATACCAGTGTTAGAGTTACTATATATATATATAAGGTTTTGAGAACAAGTATCTAGGCATCAACCAAATACTATATTAGAGTGATACTAAGGTATGCTATTATAGCTAAGTGATAAATATTGAATCTAGGCAATACTTAGATATTAAGATATAAAGTGTATATGTGTTATAATAGGACTTATAACCTAGGTATGACTTAATAACCTGGTTTAGCTAGTTTTAGTTAGTTAGAGACCAAAACCTTAGTGTGAACCTAGTTGGACCTAGTTTAGCCTGGAATCGACCTAGAAAATATATTAGTACATTGTTTAAGTTAATTCTTATTCATTGGCCCCATTTAACATAATCCTTCTCAAATAGGATTGTGTAGCACCAGTTTGGACACCGAGACTCATTCGTTTCTCTGGACCACAGGCGAGTACATTTTTTTATTAGTTTTTATTTTATGATAGTATATATATCATATATTTTAGAACTGTATACTAGATTTCAACACAATGGTTTCACAGACTGGTACTATATGAATCCTATCAGGAGATGTTATCCCTTACCGTGTTCAGCAGGTACTCCTTCACATGTATTTCATCGTGTGTATCGGGTATTGATTTAGTGTACTTCGTGTTCACACACTGCTCGTGTTCAGTGTGCTTATATTCGTGTTCGTAACGTGTCGTGATTGGATCCATAAGTATTCATTGGGGATAAGGGAGTAGGAGTTGGTTATGTGATCAAGCCCAAGTGTATTCATGTACGTGTCGATTACATATCACACGTGTAATCGAGTTACCATATTGTATTCGTGTTCAACCCAAATCGATCACATAATGAACTTGTACTATATGGCACATTAGCTAGTTTTATCTATTGCCATTAAATTACAGTTATTCAATTGCATGTTCTTCATTCCAGTACATTACCTGTTCACTCTAGTTTATTTCATTATGATATTTAGTTATCTTGTATTCTTTTATATTATCTGTCGTATATGATCGATTATGTATTTGAAACTACTTTCAGAGGTATATACTTCGCTCCAATCCTGACTGGATATATTTTTCAGATGATTGGCTTATGGACCCGTGTCTTACCTACTACGGACCGCAGGATGGCGTACCATTAGAGGATACTCCTTTAGAGTAGTAGGACTTAGTACCAGAGCCTGAGGAGGCTTAGATTATTCGTTTAGACTTGTATTAGAATTTTATTGAGGTTATTGGCATGTATATATTATTTCAGGCTTGTGGATGTATTGTGACTCTTTCTTTCGTTATTTCATCTCGTGCTTTATCTTCCTTAGTTGTATTATGATTGAGAATAGATTATCATTATCAGATACCATATTATTCCTTTGTTTGGAGTTGAGATGATTGACATGTACCATGTATATATATATTGTATATGATGTTAGATAGTAGAGTTGACCCAGACAACGTTCTACCGTCGATGCTGCGGTGTAGGCTGGGCGTTGCTCACTACTCGTGCCCTTATTCCGGGTATGGGTCGTGACACCTTGAAAGATTGTCTTTGTAGCCCTCGATTTCAGCTTCTGAATCTTTAATTTCGGAAGCTCCACAGACGCCAGACACTCCCATACTCGAATGACGTTCAAGTTAGGTCTGACTCTAAACCAGAGTTCCTGAGGAGTGACATCGAAAGTTGCGTATGGCACTCCGTTCAGAATGAACGTAGCTGTCAGCACAACTTCTCCCCAAAAGTAGTTTGGAAGGCCCGTAGTCAACAGTAGTGAGTTCATCATCTCTGTCAACGTCCTATTCTTCCGTTTAGCTACTATATTTGATTGAGAAGAATACGGAGAAGTTGTATCATTGACAATTCTATTTTTTTTGCAGAATGATGCAAATTTAATATACCTACACTCTCCGCCTATATCACTTCTGAGTCTCTTGAGTTATTGCCCCATTTGAAGTTCATCCTCAACCCTGAACTTCTCAAATACTTCATCTTTTAACTGGAGCAGATAGACGAACGCGTACTTCGAGTAGTCGTCGATAAAAATAATGAAGTATTTCCTTTTGGCCTTTGTAGAGAACTGTAGTGCCTCAAATCCTGATCCGACCGGGATGTGCACTATATAATTGGGCTTGTGGCTAGTCCGTCTGAGTCGTAGCTTAGATCTTTGGCATCTTCTTGCCACAGACGAAATACGATGATCCTTTCCAACTCATGGAAGGCCTCTATTGAAATAAGTCCAATAGTTTTCGTGTTTGGTTGCTTGGTTTTCTTGATTGCCGCTTTGGGATTTTGATTTGGTGTTGCTTTCGATTTGCTTGGTTTTCGCTGCTGGTTTTATCATTTGGAGCTTTGATTCTTGGGTAGTTCGGCAAGGAAGGATAGGCAAGAATTCTAATTGGTGCTCGTGCTCTTGCAGGTCCGCGTAACTGATGTTTGATCGTCGCTAGGCGGGATTCCTTATTTCAGCTGCCTTTTCCCTTAACCAGTGAGTGGTTTGGACCCTTCTTTCCTACTTCTTCACGCCCACATCTCTAATGTTTCAAATGTTCACTCGATGATGCCCGGTTGGACGCCTAGGAAATCCTTTGCCATGATGCATGCCAGCCACTAAGAAAGGAACATGGGATTTGTAGACTAATTTTACTATTTGTTTGCACACCTTATAACTTGAGTTTGTTTATGAAAGGAAGTTGGTTGTTGGTTGCGGCCTAGTGCCTCGGATTAAGTTTGGATCTATGGGATACCAAAATCGGAATACTGCATTGAGAAAATATGAACTGTTGCATGAGATATATGTTGCTGCTTTACTTCTTTTGTTTATTTTGATGCATTGTATGATATATGAATTATTCATACATTTGCATGGTCTGGGACAACTTGTGCACAAGGTTTGGCATTTCCTCAAAACGGCATTCCGGGGCACTGGAACCGTATCGATCCGGAGAAAAATATTTGATTCGGCTAGTCACGATGCATTGCGGGACCTCCAGCAGGGCTTGCTACCCGGGCTGATAGGGCGCGCCGCTAATGCTTGGAATATGTCCCTAAGGTGTCGATCACACCAATGACCGCATAGAGTAGAACACATGCTAATTTATTGTCTTGTGCAGATGGTAAGTATACTTGTGTTTCGTTGCAGGAAAGGCGTGCATCGGTTGAGTAAGCAACCGATATGCTGGTTGGATTCTATGTTATTTTCATTCCTATCAAAACATGCAACTGATATGAATTGAATTCACTTGCTTCTTTATAGAAGATCATCTTAATGCATGCTCGCCCCTAATAAGCTAATATTGATTTAGTCGAGTGGGTTCATCCCGCTCACTAGTACAAGTTGAGTACTGACCCACGTTGTGGGCAACTATTTCAGGCACTCAAACGGTGCAACGCTAGTGGATAAACGAGAAGGCGTTAGGAGCACCTCTATTTTAAAGTATAGTTGGAGTCAGATCATTTTGGAGGCTTGGACTTTCAACCTATACAAGGGCGTAATGTATGAACTACGTGGACTATCTGATGGAGCGTGCCATGCCTTTTGAGTTATCTTTTGTAATGCAAATCAAGTAGCCGAGAGGCGCATCAATGTAAACTCTATGTAAATTATTCTGAATTATTAATGAAAAAGCATGTTTCTTCCTGCACTTGTGTTCAAATATTTTTGAATGTGTTTTCTAAATTGTGTTTCAAAATGGGTTCCTATAACTGCAAGTTCTTGCCTTGTGCGAGCGCAACTCCAGGCTCGCACGGCATCACGCCCCAGCGAGGATGAATCGGTTCCGTAAAGGATCCAGCGAGGACGATTGACCCTTTCGGAATCGGGACGTGACATATTGGTATCAGAGCATGGCTTTACTCCCTTGGGATTTTAAAAGATTATATAGGAGTTTGATGCGCCTCTCAATTGAATTGCATCCGGCGTCCACTGCATGAGATGAGTCGCCTAAACAATGAGCCCATAGATATAAAATCTATCATTTTTGGAGTGTTGACAAGCTACTCTCTTTTGTAGCCATGGTAAAGAAAAATACTGCAACTGCCAGCAGTGCTCAGCCCATTCAGAGCGATCCAACAAGTTCTGGAGAATCCAGAGGAGCGGGTTCTACCAGTATGGCGGAACGGCTTATGCACCTCATGGAGGCGCAACAACAACAAGTCGTTACTCAACAGGCGCATATACAAGCACAGTTTGCTGCTCAACAAAAGCAGATGGATACCATGATGCAACTGATTGCATCCTTGGTACCAAGCAACGGGGGCGCCACAGTGACGCCTGTCACGCCGCCGGCCGTGGCGATAGAAGATGAGTCAGAAGAGACTCAGCCTCCAGCAAGGAACACCTGCCGTACAGCAGAGTTCACTAAAATGCACCCACCAATGTTCAACGGGCGAGCAGAACCGGACGTGGTGATGGGATGGATTTCTAAGCTGGAAGGACTCTTCAATCTGGTTGGCATTAGGGGATCCAAGCGAGTGGCCTGTGCATCGGTTCAGCTGGAACTGCGTGCGCATGATTGGTGGGAAGCCACTAAGCAAGGGATTTATGATGCCAATCCCAACTGCAAAATCACCTGGGAAATGTTCAAATCTGCATTCATTGAACAATATATCCCCCGGGCCGTGCGGCAACAAAAAGAAGACGACTTTAATAATTTAGTACAAGGAAGTTTGTCTGTCGATGATTATGATTCAGTGTTTGCTAAACTGGCTAAGTTTGCTGGGCACTTTCTGCCTAACCAGCAGGCGTGGTGCTATCATTTTCAGAAAGGTTTGAATGACGAGTTGCGTAGGGACGTCATCAACCAGAAATGTCAAACCTACAGGAAATGTTACGAAGCTGCCCTGAATAGCGAGCGGATCTTTGGGCGCAATCCTCCAAAGGTCGATGTGCAAACCCCCCGTACCAACAACAGCAAACGACCTCAGAAAAAGGGAGGGTCTGGAGCACAAAAGCGCCCGCAAACATCAGAAAATAGGGGTCCATACCAGGCACCGCACTGCCATAGGTACGGTAGATTAGGGCATCGAATAAATGAATACCGAGCTAGAGGGTATTTTAAATGTGGTCGTCTGGACCACAAACACTTTAACTGCCGGGAGGGCAGACCGAATCAGAACAACGGGAATCAGAACAATGGAAATCAGAACAAGGGGCCTCCAACAAGTGATGCCAATGCTGTGCCAGTAAACCCACGACGCCAGGGTGCTCAAGGCCGAGTCTATGCACTAACTCGGGATGAGGCATCTGTATCTGATACTGTTGTGACAGGTACTTTACTTCATCGAGAATTGTCCGCTAGAGTCTTATTCGATTCAGGTGCTACGCATAGTTTCATATCTGCTGATTTTACTGTTGAGCATAAATTAGCTTCTACTCCTTTAAATATGAACCTTTGCGTGAGTACCCCTTCGGGAGTCGATATGCCCGCCCATGCGATCTGTAGGGATGGTTATATTTGCATTGGAGGAAGGAAGCTTTCCTTAGATGTCATTGTACTAGACATTAAGGATTATGATATTATTCTCGGTATGGACTGGTTGGGTGCTTGCCATGCAACAATCGAGTGCACGCACAGCGAGTCATATTCCGTCTATCCGGCGAGGCAGACTTCTACTATTCGTGCAGCGCTGCACCGAAGACGGCAATGGTGATATCAGCAATTTCGGCTAGACGTATGTTGCATTCGGGCTGTGAAGGGTACTTAGCTTCTGTTCGAGACATCCGGTAAGAATGTGCAGATGCATCTCAGGCTAAAGTCATAGCAGATTTTCTCGACGTATTCCCGGACTAGCTGCCTGGAATGCCTCCTGATCGTGAGATCGAATTCAGCATTGACCATTTTCCGGATTCGCGACCGATATCAAAGGCACCTTATCGAATGGCCCCAGCAGAGCTGAAGGAACTTAAGGTTCAGTTACAAGATCTGTTGGACCGAGGATACATTCGTCCAAGCATTTCTCCGTGGGGCGCTCCGGTGCTGTTCGTGAAGAAAAAGGATGGATCCATGCGGCTGTGTATTGACTACTGAGAACTGAATAAGGCGACTATTCAGAATCAGTACCCATTGCCAAGGATAGATGACTTGTTTGATCAGCTACAAGGTGCAACAGTTTTCTCTAAAGTTGATCTTAGGTCAGGGTATCACCAGTTGAAAATCAAATCAAATAATATTCAAAAATCTTCTTCCAGAACCCGATACGGACACTATGAATTTCTTGTGATGTCGTTCGGCTTGACGAACACCCCTGCAGCTTTCATGGATCTGATGAACCGCGTGTTTTGGCCGTTTGTGGATAAGTTTGTGGTCGTGTTCATAGACGACATACTAATCTATTCCAAGAACGAGGCGGAGCACAAGGAACACCTGAAGACCGTGCTACAGACATTACGAGAGCATCAGTTATTCGCTAAGCTCGGCAAGTGTAAGTTCTGGTTGAACAGCGTGGCGTTCCTTGGTCATGTCGTCTCGGCAGAAGGCGTCACCGTAGACCCGAAGAAAATAGAGGAGGTGGTGGACTGGGAGCAACCTACGTCAGCCAGCGAAGTTTGAAGCTTTTTGGGCCTAGCGGGATACTATCGTAGGTTCGTGAAAGATTTCTCTAAACTGGCCTCGCCTTTGACTCGCCTTACTCAGAAAGGGATTGTATACAAATGGAGTGATGACTGCGAAGCCAGCTTTCGGGAACTTAAGCGGCGTCTTGTTTCAGCTCCGATTCTTGCACTTCCAGATGGGGTAGAGGAGTTTCAGATATACAGCGACGCTTCAGGACTCGGCTTAGGGTATGTGCTCATGCAAAGGGACAAGGTAATATCGTATGCCTCCAGGCAACTGAAGCCACACGAGAAAAACTACCCGATGCATGATCTGGAATTTGCGACAATTATGTTTGCACTGAAGTTGTGGAGGCATTATCTTTATGGTGTTGCTTGCAAAATCTTCACAGATCACAAGAGCCTCAAGTATCTATTCACCCAGCAAGAATTGAACCTCCGGCAGCAGCGTTGGCTAGAACTGATTAAGGACTATGATCTGACGATCGCTTATACACCGGACAAGGGAAACGTCGTTGCTGATGCTCTGAGTCGAAAGCACGTGGGCTCGTTATCCATAAACAACCGTTTACTTCGAGATCTAGAGGCGATGGGCATCGAGTTTCGAGTTCGACATCAAGGAGTGCAACTGGCACCACTCCATCTTGAACCGAGTTTACGTGATAGAATCAAATCTGCTCAGGAGGGCGATCACTTCCTAGCGAAAGTACGCAGACTGATCTTGGCGGAAAAGACGTCTGACTTTGTGGCAGGCGAAGATGGAGCCTTACAGATGAAAGGAAGGCTATGTGTTCCTAGCAACCCAGAACTCCGAAGGGAAATTATGGCGGAAGCACACTACGCGAAGTACTCTTTGCATCCAGGGAGCACTAAGATGTACAAGGACTTACGCGGAACCTTCTGGTGGCACGGTATGAAGCAGGATGTGGCGACCTTTGTGTCATGGTGCATGGCCTATCAACAGGTGAAAGCTGAACATCAGAGGCCCGGCGGGGAGATGCAGAACCTCGCTATTCTCGAGTAGAAATGGGACAATATCACTATGGATTTCATTGTGGGATTTCCGAAGACGCCGCGGGGGCATGATGCAATTTGGGTCATAGTTGATCGTTTGACCAAATCAACCCACTTTCTTCCTATAAAAGTTACTTGGAGCGTCGATCGGTTAGCACAGATTTACATAGACGAGATTGTTCGATTACACGGAGTACCTGCCTCAATCGTCTCTGACCGTGACGGACAATTCTTATCTCATTTCTGGACTAGCCTACAGTCTGATTTGGGAACCAAGCTACAGTTCAGTACCGCATACCACCCGCAGACTGACGGACAGACGGAAAGGACAAATCAGATACTTGAAGACATGTTACGGCTGTGTGCAATCGATTTAAAGACTAGTTGGGACACGCACCTTCCATTGGCGGAGTTCACGTACAACAACAGCTACCAATCGAGCATCCAGATGGCACCGTATGAAGCACTATATGGGCGCAAGTGTCAATCTCTAATCTGTTGGGACAAAGTCGACGAGCGGCAGGTACTCGGGCCAGAGCTGGTAGAGCAAGCAGTTGAAAAAGTTCGCTTGATTCGGGAAAGACTCCGCACAGCGCAGAGCCAACAGAAGAGCTATGCCGATGCCCATCGAAGACCTTTGGACTTCATGGTCGGGGATCATGTCTTCTTAAAAGTGACACTGATGCGTGGGGTGATGCATTTCGGCGTGAAGGACAAACTGAGTCCCCGGTTTGTTGGCCCCATTGAGATACTGGAACGAGTGGCAGTTGTGGCGTACCGGATTGCACTACCTCTCGCCTTGGCTGAAGTACATGATGTATTCTATGTTTCTCAACTTCGGAAGTATGTGCATGACCCGAGTCATGTGGTTAGTTTTGAACAATTAGAACTGCGCACAGACTTGTCATACTCAGAGGAGCCCGTACAGATTTTAGACCGGAAGGATAAAGTACTTCGCTATCGTACGATGTCCTTGGTTCGCGTGCTGTGGCGGAACCATTCAGTTGGGGAATCAACTTGGGAGATGGAATCGGAGATGAAGGAGAAGTATCCTTCGTTGTTCATTCAGTCAGAGGTAGGGCCTTGTTCTTAAGTTTCGGGACAAAACTTTTTCTTAGGGGTATATTATATAGTGCTCAAATCCCGATCCGACCAGGATGTGCACTATATAATTGGATTTGTGGCTAGTCCGTCTGAGTCGTAGCTTAGATCTTCGACATCTTCTTGCCACGGACGAAATGCGATGATCCTTTCCAACTCATGGAAAGGCCTCTATTGAAACGAGTCTAATAGTTTTCGTGTTTGGTTGCTTAGTTTTCTTGATTGCCGCTTTGGGATTTTGATTTGGTGTTGCTTTCAATTTGCTTGGTTTTTGCTGCTGGTTTTATCGTTTGGAGCTTTGATTCTTGGGGAGTTCGGCAAGGAAGGATAGACAAGAATTCTAATTGGTGCTCGTGCTCTTGCAGGTCCACATAACTGATGTTTGATCGTCGCTAGGTGGGATTCCTTGTTTCAGCTGCCTTTTTCCTTAACCATTGAGTGGTTTGGACCCTTCTTTCCTACTTCTTCACGCCCACATCTCTAATGTTTCAAACGTTCACTCGATGATGCCCGGTTGGACGCCTAGGAAATCCTTTGCCACGATGCATGCCAGCCACTAAGAAAGGAACATGGGATTTGTAGACTAATTTTACTATTTGCTTGCACACCTTATAACTTGAGTTTGTTTATGAAAGGAAGTTGGTTGTTGGTTGCGGCCTAGTGCCTCGGATTGAGTTTGGATCTATGGGATACTAAAATCGGAATACCGCATTGAGAAAATATGAACTGTTGCATGAGATATATGTTGCTACTTTACTTCTTTTGTTTATTTCGATGCATTGTATGATATATGAATTGTTCATGCATTTGCATGGTCTGGGATAACTTGTGCACAAGGTTTGGCATTTTCTCGAAACGGCATTCCGGGGCACTGGAACCGTATTGATCCGGAGGGAAATATTTGATTCGTGCTAGTCACGATGCATTACGGGACCTCCAGCAGGGCTTGCTACCCGGGCTGATAGGGCGCGCCGCTAATGCTTGGAATATGTCCCTAAGGTGTCGATCACACCAATGACTGCATAGAGTAGAACACATGCTAATTTATTGTCTTGTGTAGATGGTAAGTATACTTGTGTTTCGTTGCAGGGAATGCGTGCATCGGTTGAGTAAGCAACCGATGTGCTAGTTGGATTCTATGTTATTTTCATTCCTATCAAAATATGCAACTGATATGAATTGAATTCACTTGCTTCTTTATAGAAGATCATCTTAATGCATGCTCGCCCCTAATAAGCTAGTGTTGATTTAGTCGAGTGGGTTCATCTCGCTCACCAGTACAAGTTGAGTACTGACCCACGTTGTGGGCAACTATTTCAGGCACTCAGACGATGCAACGCTAGTGGATAGACAAGGAGGCGTTAGGAGCACCTCTATTTTGAATTATAGTTGGAGTCAGATCATTTTGGAGGCTTGGACTTTCAACCTATACAAGGGCATAATGTATGAACGATGTGGACTATCTGATGGAGCGTGCCCTGCCTTTTGAGTTATCTTTTGTAATGCAAATCAAGTAGCCGAGAGGCGCATCAATGTAAACTCTATGTAAATTATTCTGAATTATCAGTGAAAAAGCACGTTTCTTCATGCACTTGTGTTCAAATATTTTGTGAATGTGTTTTCTAAATTGTGTTTCAAAATGGGTTCCTATAACTGCAAGTTCTTGCCTTGTGCAAGCGCAACTCCAGGCTCGCACGACATCACACCCCAGCGAGGACGAATCGGTTCTGTAAAGGATCCAGCGAGGATGATTGACCCTTTCGGGATCGGGGCGTGACAAGAACTACTTGAAGTCACAAATATCTGAGTGAACCAACTCCAGAATATCTGTACTTCGGTTTATCCGTTTGAACAGTTTTCTTGTGATCTTTGTCTGCGTACAGACCTTACACTTCTCTACCTCCTTACCCCCATATTTGGAGATAAATTCTAGACTAGACATCTGGCAGTACAAAGTACATGTCCTACTGTGGGGTCCCACAACTCTTACAATGAGACTTCAGTCACAAGAAGAAGCTCGAACATCCATTTGAAACTGAATGCCTTGTTTCAAAGTATGTCGCCTGCAAGATATCACCATCTAAAAAATATGGATGTTCACCCTCAAGTCTGCAACAGACTTCCTGAGATCATGTCCTTGGTAATCACGGGTATGTTGCTATACACACTCCTTTGACTGTAACTTCTCAAAGTTCAGAACTATTATCCCAATCCCTAGGTCCTCTGCTTGATCCTTGCTTGCCATCAAGACCTTCACCACTGAAAGGTCCGACCTTGATCAATAGCTCTTCCTAAAGCACATGTGGCTAGATGCACCAGTTTCCATCTACTGGTCAGCAACCACGCCATAGGACTTAACCTGTGCAATCATAGCAACCAAGTTAAGTAATCAAAGGAACCAGGTTTAGTTATACCTTGCTATATTAGTTCATATTGGTTCTACTTCCAAGTTCTAATTTTAGCCATGCGTCAAGTCCTGTATAGTGCAATGACCGTCATGTGCATAGGCCACAATGTGCCAATCCATGCGCATAAGCCACCATGCGCTAATCTATGTGCATAAGCCACCATGCGTCAATCTATGCGCATAAGCCACCATACGTCAATCTATGCGCATTAGCCATCATGCGCCAATCCATACGCATAAGCCTTCATGCGCTTCCTGCATGCGTAGAGACCATCATGCGCATTGAGACACTATGCGCCCAGCTCTGTCATGCGCCAAGATGCCAAGACTTCTAATGTGCTGCCATGCGCCAAGTCTTGCAAAGCGCTAAGTCCTGTCATACGCAAAGGTTTGCCCCTTGTGCGCGTACTCTGCATTCCTTGGTCATCTTATAATCTTTCTTCCAACTAAAATGCGCGTCCTTCAGTCACTATCTCCTCCATTCTCAAAAATGGTAGGTACCGACAACTCACTTTCAACATTTGACAAAGGACTCATTCCCTCATCCAAATATTCGAAGTGAATTCCGTCAATCTTTTCAAGTTTGTGAAGACTTGAACGGATGTTCCCCATCTTTATTCAAATATTGCTTTGAGATTGTTAGTCCCGAGGCTTAACCAAAGATGGAAGAACGTGTGGTCGAGATCAGAGGTTCACACAAAAGTTTTCACTCTGACTATTCTCGATTTCCACGAAGAACTATATAAGGATTCTGATTACAACTTGCTCTCAAGATTATAAAAGAATCAGAATTAACCAAACTTCTCATTATTTTTTGCAATCACAGTTGCAGACGGACAGAACAGAGTTACATTAAAATGAAAACTACCTTCATTTTTTCTTGTAAAATGTAGCTGTAATCAGATAGAACGAACTAAGAAGAAAAAAGAGAAGAAGACAGAATAAAAAATTATTTTTGCTGGGACGGTGAAGACCACCGTTGCTCAAAGCAAGATTTGTCCTCTATCGACGATATGCTCCCAGGAGCCAGCAAGTTTACAAAAGAAGCTATGGAACGCTCGTAGTCACCTCTTTGTGTGACTCGAACAGACTTCTTTGGACTCATCTTTCTTAAATTTTTGTCTGTCTCAAAAGGAGGCTAGAGGGCTCTTTATATAGGGAAGGATGGAAGCACATCCTCCTCTTCTTTCCGATATGGGACTAAAAAGCCAATATACAAAATTGATATCCCACAATCATAGCCCAATGCATAGCCCGTTCAGCGTCCGTTCAGCACCAGATCAGCGCCCGCTCATGCAACACGCACATGCAATACACGCATGCAACCCGAGCATAAAACGAGCGTACGAGCGCAACAACCGCCTTGCGACGATGCTGACGTGCTAAGTGCAAATTGCGCTAACAAAGCGCCACTTTGCGCCCTTGAGCCCGAGTCCGAGTCCGAGTCGCTAAGCCCCTTTGGGGCTTAACTCCTATGGAAATTATTCCAAGAGCATGGCAAAAAGCATAAATTCTTTCATGAGGAGTTTATCCTTTTTCCTCCTAGAAAAATACCCCCACATGGCACCCATGTGCCCCACCACACCCCATGTGCACACCTCAACTCATACAAAGTATTATATTGAGATACCACTTGGTGGTGTAGCCAATGTGGGACTATCTTTACTAGCCCAAAGGCAAAAACACCAATACAAGTTTATATATATATATATATATATATATATATATATATATATATATATATATATATATAACTTTGATGTGGGGCCCATATGTCATACATATGTTGTATCAATTTTGATACAGCCAAACTTAATTAGATTAGTATATCTAAAACTATTTAGCAAATAAAATAAATTAACAAAAATAAATCCTAATTTCATATTTTAGGAAAACAGAGGTTACAGGGGGGCTGTGGCCAATGGGAACCTGTCACGTCAGTCGCGGTTCAGCCTTCGACTTGGCTATTAGTTTGTTAGTTTTTTTGTTACAAATTACATTATAAGATGGAATATTTAAAATAATGTATATTATTTTTAATACATTTGGATATTAAGCACTTGTCGTTGTACAAGCTGTGAGACCCGTCTCACTATTCTAGTATACGTACCCGAGATACGCATATTATACATGTATAGCTTACTTATTATTTAATTGCTTACTTTAAACTTTATGTCATTCATGCATTTTTTTAGATTATTTTTGTAAATTTTTCTTAGTTGCATGCTTTGGATCATTGGTACTTTGGTTTTCTGTGTGTGGCTGTGATGAACCCGAGTGAGGGGCATGGATTATGATCCAATGGCCTACAATCCTAGATTTTCCTATATATACTCAATCTTTCTCTTTCCTTAATTTTGCTTTCCTTTTATTTCTCTTTCCTTCTTCACTTCTTCCCCAGCCGAGAGCAGCAGTCGAGCTTGGCCTTAGCCTTGGGTGACCTTGGTAGTATTGGTATTAGGCTAGAACTTGACCGTAGGCAAGTACATTTTGCCAACCGAGTGAACCCATAATTTGGAGCTTATTGATAACCTAAGTTTACATTTATTTGCTAGCTTAGTTATTTGCATATCTTTAGTAGCTTAGAACTGTGTTGTAGACTCTTTGGTAACCTTGATATTATGTTGCTCTTGTATTTGATCTTGAACGAAAAAGTTGAGAACAACAAAGTCGGAGCACAAAGTGTTCTGGCTGGAGAAGAATAAGCGATTCTAAGAAAAGTGTGCATGAGACCCTTGAAAACTTGAGCACATTGTGTACTAAATCATAAATATGCTTGCGTTCTGTCACGCCCCAGTCCCAAAATATCAGGAACTAGGCCACGTGTCACTGGCCAGCTGACACGTCACTAAGGGCTTAACCCATTTTGAATGGACCCAAAGGAACGTGCTACGCTGTCCTAAAATACTACAAGTAATAAACAGGTAAATCTATCTCATCCACAATAAAATTTCAGGGAAATAAGTGCTGGATATATATAAAAACTGAGTCTGATAATGTCAAAGTACACACTGGTGGGTACAAGCCCACTACAAAAACTAATAATAGCACAGAAAAATCAGATAGACTAAGTAATGTCTATCTGAGGAAAACATCTCCATCTCCAGGTGGCAAGCCTCTAGGGTCAAGCATACTCTGAGGGTGTCTCCTCGAGCTCCTCCTCGGTAGCACATCTAGCCTCCTGATCAGGGCCGTACACAGTGGTGTAGAAAGCCTCATCTAGATCTGGCAGGGAACCAGGTCCTCAGTGGGACATAACAAGATACATAAAAATAACATGCCATGTATGTAAGTACTGAATAAAGAAAATAAATACAGGGTGCTAACCATTCTAAGTGAAATACAAGTAAAGACCTTGCAGTACGCATGGAAATGTGTAGGCTAGACATACGCTGACGTAATTTACCAATCGTGGTGACTGGCTAGTATATGTGTCGTATGCCCCCTGACTCAAGGGCATTATGCAATCGACCATCACTGGTACGAAGGTATAAAACATTTATGGAGGGGGTGTCCCATACATCTACTAGTTATCTTTCCCATCCCAATGAAACTAAATGTCAAGTCGTACTTTTCCTGAATTATTCTAATCCGTGATGCGGGTCACACGTACTGGTAGCTAATCAAATACGCAGCTCGCATCCCAATATGTATTGCAACTATGTTGCGTGTTCCCGTGATAGGGTCTAGGAGAATATTAGAATACTCTCTGTCACGACCCGTACCCGGTGTAAGGATACTAGCCGGAAACAACGCCCAGCCTACGCCGCAGAATCGGCGGTAGAACGCTGTCTAGATAGTCTATCTAAAGTAATGAACCACCAATAATGATAGAATACTCAATCACAGAACTAAGATAGAATGAGCACGAATCAGATAAGAATAGAATAGTCATCATACAACTCATGAGTTTAAAATAATACATCAATGAGTCTGAAGAGTAACAAAAATAAGCTGGAGATAAATCCAGTACAAAAGAATACTATCATACTACAAAGCTACACTCCAGGGTCAACTGTCTCAGTTGGGATAAGTCCCTCTTGAGCCAGGGTCTCCGAATCTAAACCCACAATATCCTGGGGTCCATAATAGGTAGGGTACTCCTCAGTGTCATCTGGAAAAATATATCCAGTCAGGAAAGGAGCAGAGTACATCTCTAACAGCAGTTCTAATCCATGATAAAAACTATGTAACAGTAAATAGCTGTGGATAAACAAGATGCACAAAATAGATACAAGAGATATATAGACAATAAGGAAATACTGGAAAGAAATACAATAATGAACAATATGCCAATAAAACAATAATACTAATGACTAAGTGTGTGAGTACTAGCTTAACATGTGATCGGCTTGGGCAAGATACAATGCGGCCTGGCTAATCATACGTGCGGTGCATGATCAACACTATTCGCTTACCAATACTTTATTCAATAGGGATTTAATCACATATCTATACTAATACTCCCCACCCCCAATTGGTATAATAGATCCAACCACGGTATGCTATGGCACTAGATTCCCCAAGAAGAGAGCGACTCCTCCCGAAAATCGGTGTCTGTACATGTACAAGATAACCAATGAAACAATACTTGCACCATATACACCATATACCAAGGAATAACATCTCATGACGAGATCCAGATATACCAATCCGTGTAACCATAGTATCAAGAGAAACATGTATATCTACACTAGATACAACGAACATAGAGGATATCATAAATGAGAAACTATCAGAGAATGTACTCGCCTGAAGTCCAAATAAAAAGTCTCACAGATGTCTGACTCGGTACCTCGAAGACCTAGATATAGAATACCACATTAATACAAGGTCCCGGAAAGAGAACAAGTCAAACTAGTCAACTTCTAGGTCAATAAATCAATTCTAAGTCAAAAGTCAACTGCGGTCAACTCTAAAGTCAACTAAAGTCAAACATGGTCAAACCAAGGTCATCCTCACAAGACATCTATATAAATAATACAACAATTAGGAATCAAGGTCTTGATCCCAATTGGTACCCACACAAAGTATAAATAATATACACTCTAATATAAAGTATATACAAACCAATATTTATACAAATAAAATAGTATATCACTACTAGTATTATACCTCATAAAAGCACATATATATATATACATATATATATATAAAATAATAATATATAATATATAAATTAATTTGCCCAATCATCACTGAAAACAGTGAGCTAAAAACAAAGATTAAATAAAATAGCTTATAGTGACAGTCTCAACTGTCACAGAAATTCTGTCACAGAAACTATATATATATAAACCACTGCTGATACCGTTTGATGACAGTTTCAAACTATCACAGAAACCGTCGCTGAAGGATTTGCCGCTCAAAACTGCCCACAGCATTAATGACAGATCTGTCATTAATGCTGAACCACTGTTACAGCGGCTGCTGTGACAGATCGAATAATGACAGTTTTCAACTGTCATTAAACCACTGTCACCAAACAGAAAATATAAATATATATATATATATAAATATATATATACAATATATAAATCAAAATGCATATATATATATATATATATAAACAATTTAATAACTATATACTTATATATACATACATATAAACTTACAAAATTAAAATACCAAACACATGCACATATGTACGTATTTTACATGGCTAGAAGCACACATAAAAATACATTCATTAAATTAACAATTAAATATATAATAATTATAAATAATATAATTACATATTTAAACACATAAATATATTTTATAAAACATTTATGTATAAATTATTTTATTAACATAAGTACATATATAATTGCATGCAAGAAGCTACATATATATATTTATACATCACATTAGAACGCATAGAAATATCTATAGATCTATGCTACAATAAATACCATAATAAATACACTAAAATAAATATATAATATCTATATATATATATACTAATTATAAATGAAGAATTTAAAGCATACATAATTAGATCTACACATAAACACACCAATTTGGAGAGTATCACACCGTATCCCACTAGATCTAGGATACGCATGTGACACGAGTCCAACACACAACCAATTGCACCCCGAAGGACACAAACAAGTCACAAATAATATTTATGAACAAATCAAAGTGTCAAAAGTAGATCTATGCGTCCGTGTCAAAATACGACATGTACAAAGCCCCGTGTCGGAGGAAAATCCCCAAAATGACAAGTATCACCAAATAGTTGGGATACGAACCACATGTACCCAAATATGGACACGACACAAGCCCCAAACACATAATCACATGCCCAATTGATCTATAGGATCAATTGACACACACAACAAAATATAAATTCGGAATTCTAACAAAATTGACACAAAAAGTACCATAACTTTCTCCATGGGTCTTCTATGAACATAAAACAAAGTCCTATGGGTAGTACATACATATAGGTTGATTTTACATGATTAAATCTCATATTTAGAAGCTATTTTAATGGAAAAAAACTGAATTATACCTATTGGGAGATGGATTCCCAATGAAACCTCCAATTGAGATGAACTTGCTTCCAAATTGTAGATCCTTGCTCCTCTTTGTAGATCCTTGCTTCCTCCTTCTAGATCCTTGCTTCTCAACTTTCTAATGGTGAATTGGGAAGAATTTGGGATAAATTTGGGATGAATTTGGTGGAGAATTGGAATGGGAATGGAGGGAATTTGGGAGTGGGAAATTCTAGATCTAGATTTGGAATGAGAATGAGAGGAGAGAGAAATTTCCCCCCCTCTAATATAGGCCGGCCATGCCCCCTTCCCCAAGCAATTGTAAAATATCCAATGTACCCCTTGGGGCCTCTCATGAAGAAATAATTAAGGAAGGAAGCTTCTAGTCTAATCACTTAATTAATTTAATCCATCTCCTTAACTATGGACTTTCTAAATGGGCCAAATCTAACTATTTAATTCATGTTGGTCCATGGGTCCAAACTACACTAGTTGGGTCTACTAAAATAAGTCCAAAATAATTAAATAACATCCAACAACAATTATATAATACAACAAAAATTATTTACCATGCACAATATTTATTTAAATAGGAAATTACTAAAATACCCTTTTTCCTAAAATGTGGTAGTGACAAGTCTACCCTCCTTAAAATAATTTCGTCCTCGAAATTTAAAGATGAAAACTACCCCCAGAAAATCACAGAACAGAACTAAAGAATCACAACTAACTAATGAACAAAACATAACAATGAACAGAACATAGCTAGAGAATTAACATACCTCAAGGTACAAACAAATATGGATAACGCTCTCGTATGTCATACTCTCTCTCCCAGGTAGACTCCCCCGGAGAGTGATGCCTCCATGCGACGCATACCAAAGGAATAGTCTGGTTCCTTAGCACCTTCTCTCTCCGATCCAGAATCTCAACTGGCTGCTCTGGATAGCTAAGAGTAGGGCCCACCTCTATCTCTGAGTGATCCAATACATGACTAGGATCTGCCACGTATCGTCTCAACTGCGACACATGAAACACGTTGTGCACTCCCTCGAATGCATGTGGCAAGTCTAGTCTATAAACAACTGCACCGACCCTCTCTAGAATAGTGAAAGGTCCGATGAATCGCGGACTAAGCTTTCCGCCTCCACCGAAGCGAATCGTGTCTCGTGTCGGAGAAATCCTCAGAAACACCAAACCACCCACCTAGAACAAAATACCATCTTAAGAGCTTAATCTATAACAAACAAGAACAAATACAACCAAAATCTAAACTATACCTCGAACTCCAAAGGTCTCCGATGGCTATCGGCCCAATGCCGCTGTCTGTCCTGCGCCACTCAAAGTCTGTCTCTGATCAACTGAACCTTCTCCGCTGCATCCACAACCATCTCTGGCCCAAGCAAAACTCTCTCTCCAACATCGTCCCAAGACAAAGGAGTACGATACCTCCGACTATATAGAGCTTCAAAAGGTGACATCTCTATACTGGCCTGGTAACTGTTGTTGTAAGCAAACTCTACCAAATAGAGATGGTCCTCCCAAGAACCCCCAAAATCTAGTACACAAGTGCGCAACATATCCTCGAGAGTCTGGATAGTCCGCTCAGACTGCCCATCTGTCTGGGGATGATATGTAGTACTGAATTTGAGCTGAGTGCCCAAACTCTCCTGCAAACTCCTCCAGAAATGAGAAGTGAAACGACTATCCCGATCTGAGACTATGCTGACGAGAACTCCATGTATCCTAACGATCTGCCTCACATACATCTCTGCCAGCTTCTCCGTAGACAAACCCACCTTGAAAGGCAAAAAGTGGGCCGACTTGGTCAACCTATCAACAATGACCCAAATCGCGTCTTTTCCTCCTGGAGATCGTGAAAGTCCAGACACAAAATCCGTAATAATGTGTTCCCACTTCCACTCTGGAATGGGTAATGGCTGAAGTAACCCTCCTGGCCTCTGCCTCTCGGCTTTCACCTGCTGGCACACTAAGCATCTGGATACAAACTGTGCCACTTCCCTCTTCATGCCATACCACCACACACTCTCTCGCATATCCCGATATATCTTGTTAGCACCTGGATGTATGGAATACTGAGAGCGATGCGCTTCCTGCAACACCTCCTCTCGCAACTCCCCACTAGGCACACACAATCTAACTCCATGCCTCAAAGATCCATAATAGTGAAATCATCCTCCAATCCTGCTCTCACCTGAGCTCTGATACTCCTCAAAGATACGTCATCATACTGTGCTGCCTTAATCCTGTCCATCAAATCTGAGTGTATCTGCAATCCCCACATCTGCATAGCACACCCAGGAATAATCACCTCAATGTCCAAGCTCTCCAAGTCCTCCAACAAATATCGATCCTGCGTTAAGAACATAGCTACCGGATACCTGCTCAAAGCATCGGCAACTACATTGGCTTTCCCATGATGATATTATAAAGAGATATCAAAATCCTTCATCAGTTCCAACCACCGACGCTGCCTCATGTTCAACTTCTTTTGCGTGAAAACATACTTCAAGCTTTTGTGGTCTGTGAAGATCTCCACACGCTCTCCGTACAAATAATGTTTCCACAACTTCAGGGCGAATATGACAGCTGCCAACTCCAAATCATGGGTAGGATAGTTCTTTTCATGAGGACGCAATTGCCTGGATGCATAGGCAATCACTTTTCTATGCTGCTGAAGAACACAATCTAAACCCTTCCCCGATGCATCACTATAAATAGTGAAACCTCCAGACCCTGATGGCAACGTCAAAATAGGAGCAGACGTCAACCTCTTCTTCAACTCTTCAAAAGCAACCTGGCAATCCTCCGTCCAAATAAACTCCACATCCTTCCTTGTGAGTCTGGTCATCGGCTCGGCAATCCTCGAAAATTTTTGCACAAACTTCCTGTAGTAGCCTGCCAATCCCAAGAAACTCCTGATCTCTACTACTGAAATCTTCTTCGGATCCACTGAAATACCATCACCAGTCACAACATGCCCCAAAAATTCTACCTTGTACAGGAAAAACTCATATTTGGACAACTTTCCATACAACTTCTCCTTCCTCAGCACATCCAACACAATCCTTAAATGCTCCTCATGCTCCTCCGATGTCCTCGAGTATATGAGTATGTTGTCGATGAACACCACCACGAACTTGTCAAGGTACTGGTGGAACACCTTATTCATCAAGTTCATAAATACCGCCGGTGCATTAGTCAAACCAAACGGCATCACCATAAACTCGTACTGACCATACCGAGTTCTAAAAGCAGTCTTCGGTATGTCCTCCGGCTTCACCTTCACCTGATGGTAGCCTGATCTCAAATCTATCTTAGAAAATACCTTCGCACCACTCAACTGATCAAACAGATCATCAATCCGTGGCAAAGGATACTTATTCTTGATAGTGAGATTATTCAAAGCCCTGTAATCAATGCACATATGCACCGATCCATCCTTCTTCGGTACAAACAATACCGGGGCTCCCCATGGTGAAGAACTCGATCTGATAAACCCCTTATCCTGCAATTCGTCCACCTGCTTCTTCAACTCGACCAGCTCGCTGTTGTTTACTCTATAGACATGCTGCGAAATTGGTTCTGCACCTGGTACCAAGTCTATAGAAAATTCAACATCTCGATCTGGTGGCAATCCTGGCAATTTCTCAGGAAACACATCCAAGAATTCTGCTATCAACGGATGCGGCAACTTCTTGTCTTCTACCATAGCTCCACAAATAATGCCTTCTTCCCGCTCCGCAGCTCCTCTAGCAAACTCGAACTCTGGCTCTCCTGGCGAACCAAACAAAACTCTACCTCCTCTACAGTCTATGCTAGCACGGTGCCTACTCAACCAATACATCCCAAGTACAATGTCGTAGCTTGGAAGTGGCATTACAAGTAGACACGCACTCAACTCCCGGCCTCCCAAAGTAACTCTCCGATCCTTGCAAATATCATTAACCAGGATAATGCCTCCCCCGGTCATGATCTTGCAAGTCCTAAGCAAAGACTCAGCTACCAAACCATGCTTCAGAGCAAAAGAAACAGATACAAAACTATGGAAAGCACCACTATCAAACAAAGCTAAAGCTGGAATGGAATCAAGAAGAATAGAACCTGCGATGACATCTCCGGTGGGTTCCTCCTCTTCGACGGTCATAGCAAACGCTCGTCCCTGTCGAGCACCTTCCTGCTGTTGATGCTGGATAAAACACTGCTGCTGTGTCGGAAGCGGTCCCCTCGGCTGTGCTGCAGGTGGTCTCGTCTGTGTCCTCGGAGCTGGAGCTGCTCCCTGAACTGCACGACGAGGGCACTCCCTTGATTGATGCCCTTCAGTACCACAATACAAACAAACTCCTAGCCTCCTCCTGCAAACTTCCCAGATGTGGCCGGGCTTCTTGCAAAAGTTGCATGGAGCTTGCTGTAACTGTCTCTACTGCTGAGGTGCCTGGTGAAAAGGCGCTCTAGCTAGAGTCTGGTTCTGCTGTGGCTGCTGGAAAGGTCTGGACTGGAAATGAGAACGTTTGGCAGATACTGCACCGCCGTTGGCCCCCAGAAAAGAATCACGGTCTCTCTTGGTCTTCAAACCCAAATTCCGCTCAACCTTGCGTGCCTCCGCAAGTATCTCCGAGTATGTCTCATAAAAAGACGGAATGAAAATCAATATGGCACAAGATGTAAGACATCAAGGAAAGGACAGTTTAAGGGATCAAGTATCAATATCAAAGGAGAATAGTTGAATCAAAAGAATTTTCCTAGATGTGATTGAGTATCTCAGCCTATATTCTATATCCTATCGCAGGCTCGCAGTAGTACAACTAAGTTGTCGCACTACCACGACATCACATACTTGTGAAGCTAGACCTGCATGGGCCACCACCAAAAATGTGTCATGATCCGTACCCGGTGTAAGGATACTAGCCGGAAATAACGCCCAGCCTACGCCGCAAAATCGGCGGTAGAACGCTGTCTAGATAGTCTATCTAAAGTAATGAACCACCAATAATGATAGAATACTCAATCACAGAACTAAGATAGAATAAGCACGAATCAGATAAGAATAGAATAGTCATCATACAACTCATGAGTTTAAAATAATACATCAATGAGTCTGAAGAGTAACAAAAATAAGCTGGAGACAAATTCAGTACAAAAGAATACTATCATACTACAAAGCTACACTCCAGGGTCAACTGTCTCAGTTGGGATAAGTCCCTCTTGAGCCAGGGTCTCCGAATCTAAACCCACAATATCCTGGGGTCCATAATAGGTAGGGTACTCCTCAGTGTCATCTGGAAAAATATATCCAGTCAGGAAAGGAGCAGAGTAAATCTCTAACAGCAGTTCTAATCCATGATAAAAACTATGTAACAGTAAATAGCTGTGGATAAACAAGATGCACAAAATAGATATAAGAGATATATAGACAATAAGGAAATACTGGAAAGAAATACAATAATGAACAATATGCCAATGAAACAATAATACTAATGACTAAGTGTGTGAGTACTAGCTTAACATGTGATCGGCTTGGGCAAGATACAATGTGGCCTGGCTAATCATACGTGCGGTGCATGATCAACACTATTCGCTTACCAATACTTTATTCAATAGGGATTTGATCACATATCTATACTAATACTCTCCACCCCCAATTGGTATAATAGATCCAACCACGGTATACTATGGCACTAGATTCCCCAAGAAGAGAGCGACTCCTCCCGAAAATCGGTGTCTGTACATGTACAAGATAACCAATGAAACAATACTTGCACCATATACACCATATACCAAGGAATAACATTTCATGACGAGATCCAGATATACCAATCCATGTAACCATAGTGTCAAGAGAAACATGTATATCTACACTAGATACAACGAACATAGAGGATATCATAAATGAGAAACTATCAGAGAATATACTCGCCTGAAGTCCAAATGAAAAGTCTCACAGATGTCTGACTCGGTACCTCGAAGACCTAGATATATAATACCACATTAATACAAGGTCCCGGAAAGAGAACAAGTCAAACTAGTCAACTTCTAGGTCAATAAATCAATTCTAAGTCAAAAGTCAACTGCGGTCAACTCTAAAGTCAACTAAAGTCAAACATGGTCAAACCAAGGTCATCCTCACAAGACATCTATATAAATAATACAACAATTAGGAATCAAGGTCTTGATCCCAATTGGTACCCACACAAAGTATAAATAATATACACTCTAATATAAAGTATATACAAACCAATATTTATACAAATAAAATAGTATATCACTACTAGTATTATACCTCATAAAAGCACATATATATATACATATATATATATATATATATATATATACAATAATAATATATAATATATAAATTAATCTGCCCAATCGTCACTGAAAACAGTGAGCTAAAAACAAAGATTAAATAAAATAGCTTATAGTGACAGTCTCAACTGTCACAGAAATTCTGTCACAGAAACTATATATATATATAAACCACTGCTGATACCGTTTGATGACAGTTTCAAACTGTCACAGAAACCGTCGCTGAAGGGTTTGCCGCTCAAAACTGCCCGCAGCATTAATGACAGATCTGTCATTAATGCTGAACCACTGTTACAGTGGCTGCTGTGACAGACCGAATAATAACAGTTTTCAACTGTCATTAAACCACTGTCACCAAACAGAAAATATAAATATATATATATATATAAATATATATATACAATATATAAATCAAAATGCATATATATATATATATATAAACAATTTAATAACTATATACTTATATATACATACATATAAACTTACAAAATTAAAATACCAAACACATGCACATATGTACGTATTTTACATGGCTAGAAGCACACATAAAAATACATTCATTAAATTAACAATTAAATATATAATAATTATAAATAATATAATTATATATTTAAACACATAAATATATTTTATAAAACATTTATGTATAAATTATTTAATTAACATAAGTACATATATAATTGCATGCAAGAAGCTACATATATATATTTATACATCACATTAGAACACATAAAAATATCTATAGATCTATGCTACAATAAATACCATAATAAATACACTAAAATAAATATATAATATCTATATATATATACTAATTATAAATGAAGAATTTAAAGCATACATAATTAGATCTACACATAAACACACCAATTTGGAGAGTATCACACCGTATCCCACTAGATCTAGGATACGCATGTGACACGAGTCCAACACACAACCAATTGCACCCCGAAGGACACAAACAAGTCACAAATAATATTTATGAACAAATCAAAGTGTCAAAAGTAGATCTATGTGTCCATGTCAAAATACGACATGTACAAAGCCCCGTGTCGGAGGAAAACCCCTAAAATGACACGTATCACCAAATAGTTGGGATACGAACCACATGTACCCAAATATGGACACGACACAAGCCCCAAACACATAATCACATGCCCAATTGATCTATAGGATCAATTGACACACACAACAAAATATAAATTCGGAATTCCAACAAAATTGACACAAAAAGTACCATAACTTTCTCCATGGGTCTCCTATGAACATAAAACAAAGTCCAATGGGTAGTACATACATATAGGTTAATTTTACATGATTAAATCTCAGATTTAGAAGCTATTTTAATGGGAAAAAACTGAATTATACCTATTGGGAGATGGATTCCCAATTAAACCTCCAATTGAGATGAACTTGCTTCAAATTGTAGATCCTTGCTGCTCTTTGTAGATCCTTGCTTCTTCCTTCTAGATCCTTGCTTCTCAACTTTCTAATGGTGAATTGGGAAGAATTTGGAATAAATTTGGGATGAATTTGGTGGAGAATTGGAATGGGAATGGAGGGAATTTGGGAGTGGGAAATTCTAGATCTAGATTTGGAATGAGAATGAGAGGAGAGAGAAATTCCCCCCCCCCTCTAATATAGGCCGGCCATGCCCCCTTCCCCAAGCAATTGTAAAATGTCCAATGTACCCCTTGGGGCCTCTCATGAAGAAATAATTAAGGAAGGAACTTCTAGTCTAATCACTTAATTAATTTAATCCATCTCCTTGACTATGGGCTTTCTAAATGGGCCAAATCTAACTATTTAATTCATGTTGGTCCATGGGTCCAAACTACACTAGTTGGGTCTACTAAAATAAGTCCAAAATAATTAAATAACATCCAACAATAATTAAATAATACAACAAAAATTATTTACCATGCACAATATTTATTTAAATAGGAAATTACTAAAATACCATTTTTCCTAAAATATGGTAGTGACACTCTCACAGTTGTTGGTGAGTCTATAATATTATGTTAATTGTCAATCATATCAGCTGACTGTACCTAAGGCAGTCTCAGGTAATCATGGTATATAAAATTCAGGAACAAAGCAAATATCAATAATTGAATTTAAACATTAACTTGGCAAGGTATACTTGCCTACTCCCTGATAGTGTTGATAACCTGATCTCACAGTCAGGTTTGAGGTTGCTGGTGACAGGGGGTCACTGGCTGTGCTAAAGTTGGTTTCTGTTAAAACAGACAGGGTTCGTGAATATCATGGTTGTAATATAAAGTATATGTATATATACTTATATACACATATATAATACAGATATATATATAGTATGTATATATATATAGATATAATTTATATCGCAGTATATATAGCATATACAGAACAGAAAAAATACAGGTATATATATAGCAATTATAATAGTAGCAGGGTATATCCACTGCCATATATATATAATAATATAATATTATCAGGGTGTATCCACTGATGTATATATTGACAGTACTTGAAATGTAAATGTACATAATATATATAGGCTGTAATATCCAGCACAATAATATATATATATAATATATATAGATAATATTTATATATATATATATATATAGATAAAATGAATTGACAGTGCTTGAAATGTAAATGTACATAATATATATAGGCTGTAATATCCAGCACAATAATATATATATAATATATATATATATATAATATATATAGATAATATTTATATATATATAGATATGTATACATATATAATAAGTACAGGAAATAAATATATATTTATAAATACATATGTACTGTATATCCAGTACTATGATAGTAATCATATATATATATAATTAAATGCATATAAATAAAAGAAAATACATAGTATATATACATACATATATACTATAATTATAATAGTAACTATGTAATACATATAACATATAAATATGTTATATATATTAATAAATATATATATAGTATTCATAGATATATATATAAATATATACATATGTATAATAATAATATTAACAGTATATAATATATATATATAATATAATACATATATATATAAATATACATATAAATACATATTTATATACATATATATATACATATATATATATATACATATATATATATAAGTAAACATATAAGTATATATATATAAATACGTATATACTAGGGTTTAGGGTTATACCCTCTGACAGGTGGGGTCCACACGTCGTCGACGGAGGGAGGACGGTGGCGGAGATGGCCGGAGGAGCATGAACAGCAATAGTGGTTGCTAGCAGCAGCAACAACAGCAGTTGAGTGCGGGGGCTGCCGGCGGCGGAGGAGTGGCGGAGGTGGCCGGGCAGGGTGCGGGATCGACGGAGGAAGGAGGGGCGGTCAGGTTGGTGGTGGTGGCGGAGGTCCACGACGGCGGTGGTGGCTGCTAGAGGCCGTCGGAGGTGGAGGTGTCGGTTAGGGTTAGGGGAGTGGGGAGGAGCTGCGGGGGCTCTAGCCGGCGGAGGCGGCGTCGTGGGGCGGTGAGGGGTGGTGGTCCGGTGGAGGAGAAGGTGGCGAGTCGAGTTGTGGGGTTGGTGGCGGTGCACGATGGTGGAGGGTGGCGCAGGGGGTGGTTCGGGTGGTGGTGGCTGCTGTGGGCAGTGAGGGAATGGGGAGGTTGCGGGGGCTCTGGCCGGCGGAGCAGGGTGGTGCAGGCGGTGGGGCTTGGTCGGAGGGGAGAGGGGGTCAGGGCGGAGGGTTGGCCGGAGTTGGGCGGCCGGTGGTGGTCGGAGGGGAGGGTTGTGGAGTTTGAAAGGGAGGGGTGTGTGGGTTTATATAGGGTTTGGGTGAATGGCATTTTCGTAAATATTAGGAAATTCAGGGTTATTTTGGTAATTTAGGTTTTTGGGATATTTCTCCTGGATTTTTATGGGTGTTTTGGGTGGGTCCCATACACCTATTCACTAACCAATAGGATTATGCCACCTTGCATGCATTTTTGCATAAAAACCCCTAACTTTTCATAAATTGCATAAAAGCATGAATTTGGTATTTTGCGTAACTTCGCAATTTACCTGATTTTAAATACTGTTTCCCCGAAATACTGAATTGTAAAAAAATGAGGGAAACAGCTGGGGAAATATTTTGGGAAGGGTGGGGATGAACCTGGGCAGATGCAGGGACTGATTCTGTAGGTGATACGGGTCCTCGTATTTATTAATTAATAAATACTGCGCACGGTGTTCACTAATTATTTTGAGGCAGTTAGGGTCATAATTTTTCTACGGTATCATATGATAATTGTAGTATAATTAGAGTAGAATATTATCATATTTTTGTTTGGGCAAAATAGGTGCCTACTGATCCTCAAATCCCTAGGGTACAGGGATGGGTAAAGAGCAAAATTTTTAATAGGAAATAAATACGTACGTCTGTAACGATATTTGTGCAACTAAAACGATGTACCAAACAAGGTTTCTGGGAGTTGCACAAAATACAGGAAAAGTAGTCTAACAAGTCTAGGGCAGGTATGTGGAATTTGTTTAGGATTTAACAGCTAGTGTGATGCCCTAATTAATTGTGTAATGAACAGGTGCATAATCAATAGAATATATAATAAATAAATTTTTAAAAAGTTGCAATAATTCTAGTTAGTCTAAACTAATCCTAAATTACTGAAATCTGGTCGAGGGAGTTTACAATCTACCCTCCTTAGAATATTTCGTCCTCGAAATAAAAACAACCATGTAATGAGTATGAAAGATTAATTAAGACATATGAGGCTTAATGAAAAATGAGTTTGAAATATTGGACATACCCTGGTTTGGAAATAGTTGGGGGTAACGCTGTCGAATATCCTCTTCTCGTTCCCAGGTGGATTCACCTGGTGCATGATGTCTCCATGCAACACGAACGAGAGGAATAGTCTGGCCTCGCAACACCTTATCGCTACGGTCTAAGATCTCTACAGGTTCCTCCTGGTATGATAGGCTTGGGCCGACGATGATCTCTGAATGGTCCAGTACATGACTTGGGTCTGGAATGTATCTCCTCAGCTGAGATACGTGGAAGACGTCATGCACTCCTTCCAAGGTCTGAGGTAGAGCTAGTCTGTAAGCAACTTCTCCGACGCGTTCCAACACATCGAAGGGTCCAATGTACCTTGGACTTAGTTTTCCTCTTCCTCCAAATCTGATAGTACCTCTGGTAGGTGAGATCTTCAAGAATACATGCTCTCCCACTTGGAACTCTAGAGGTCGTCGATGTATGTTGGCCCAGTGCTTCTGTTTGTATTGTGCAGCTCGTAGGTGTCCCTGGATCTTCTTTACTTTCTCCACTGTACGAATAATCAACTCTGGTCCCAAGATCTGTCTCTCACCTACATCGCTCCAGCATACTGGGGAACGATATTTCCTGCCATACAAAGCTTCAAAGGGAGCCATTTGAATGCTCGCTTGATAGCTATTGTTGTAGGAAAATTCCACCAGGTGTAGATGATCTTCCCATGATCCGCTGAAATCAAGCATGCAGGCTCTCAGTATATCTTCAAGTGTCTGGATGGTGCGTTCTGATTGGCCATCTGTTTGCTGGTGATACGAGGTGCTGAACTTGAGGCGGGTACCAAGACTTTCTTGCATACTTCGCCAGAAGTAAGATGTAAACCTCGTATCCCTGTCAGATACTATGCTGACTGGTACTCCATGTAGTCGCACTATCTCCTTCATGTACATGTCCGCCAAGATTTCTGTAGATTGTCCGACTCTAAAAGGTAAGAAATGTGCAGCCTTTGTGAGTCTATCTACGATTATCCATACAGCATTACAATCACTGGGACTTCTTGGGAAGCCCGTAACAAAGTCCATCGTAATGTGCTCCCATTTCCACTCGGGTATTGGGAGGGGTTGAAGTAGACCGGCAGATCTCTGATGTTCAGCTTTGACTTGCTGACACACCAGGCATTTAGCCACAAAGCGTGCTATTTCTCGCTTCATTCCATGCCACCAGTAATATTGTCGCAGATCTCTGTACATCTTTGTGCCTCCTGGATGTATAGAGTATGTTGAGCTATGAGCTTCTGACATTAGCTCTTCACGAAGTTCTCCATTTGGAACATAAAGACGATCACCACATCTTAGAGTCCCATCTTCATGTATGCGACATCCTGTCTGGATTCCAGCCTCTGTTCTTTGGCGAAGCCTCTGAAATCTTGCATCTGTTGGTAGAGCAGCTTTGATTCTTTCGACTAATATTGATTGTAGCTGGTAGTTTGATAATTGGCCGTGAATTCCTGGCATAATGATCTTTATTCCCAACTTTACTAGATCTTTCAGCAGGCCTGGTTGGGTGATCATAAAGAATGCCGAGGGTCTTCTGCTTAGTGCATCAGCTACTACATTTGCCTTCCCTGGATGGTACTGCAAATCAATCTCAAAATCCGTCATCACTTCGAGCCATCGTCTTTGTCTCAGATTTAGGTCCTTCTGGGTGTAGACGTATTTCAGGCTCTTGTGATCGGTGAAAATCTCCACTCGTTCGCCGTATAGATAGTGTCTCCATAGTTTCAGGGCGAAGATGACTGCGGCAAGCTCCAGATCGTGAGTGGGATAATTCTTCTCATGAGTCCTCAGTTGTCTTGAGGCATAAGCTACAACCTTCCCATGTTGCATTAAGACACAACCCAATCCTTTTCCGGATGCATCGCTATAGATTACGAAACCTCCGGATCCAGATGGTATAGTCAAGATGGGGGCAGTAGTTAGACGCATCTTCAACTCATCAAAAGCTGTCTGGCATTCCTCAGACCAGATGAACTCTTGATCCTTGTGGGTAAGACGGGTAATTGGTTCCGCGATTCATGCAAAGTTTTCTACGAACCTTCGGTAATATCCGGCAAGTCCTAGAAAGCTTCTCACCTCTGAGACGTTGGTCGGGGTTGGCCATGTCTCGACAGATGAGATCTTTGCTGGGTCCACCGAGATGCCTTCTCCTGTAATAACGTGTCCAAGAAAAGCGACACGATCAAGGAAGAACTCGCACTTGCTCATCTTAGCATAAAGGCTCTCTCGTCTCAGCGTCTCTAGCACCAGTCTTAAGTGCTCTTCATGCTCCTCGTGGCTCTTTGAATACACCAGAATGTCGTCGATGAAGACTACCACGAACTGGTCCAGATATTGGTGGAAGACTCTGTTCATCAGGTTCATAAATACGACAGGTGCATTAGTTAGTCCAAAAGGCATCACCAGGAACTCGTAATGACCATAACGAGTCCTGAATGCTGTCTTTGGAATATCTTCTCTCCGTACTTTGACCTGATGATAGCCTGATCTCAAGTCTATTTTTGAGAATACCACAGCTCCCGTCAGTTGGTCAAATAGATCGTCAATTCGCGGCAAGGGGTATTTGTTTTTGATTGTCAGAGCGTTGAGGGCTCTGTAATTAATACACATGCGATATATTCCATCCTTCTTTGGTACAAACAGCACTGGTGCTCCCCAGGGTGATGCACTAGGACGAACAAATCCCTTGATCTGTAATTCCTCCAGTTGCAGCTTCAGCTCCTCAAGTTCCTTCTTCGTCAGTCGGTACACATTTGAGGATACCGGTGCAGCTCCGGGTATCAACTCAATAGTGAATTCTACTTCTCTGTCAGGCGGTAGGCCTGGCAATTCCTCCGGGAATACGTCTTCGAATTCTGCAATGATTGCTGGGGGTTCTTTCTCCATCGCCATGTAAGCTCTAGGAGTCTGGCCTACTCCTTGCTCGATGGTACCTCGTACGTATTCAAACTCCGGGTGTCCTGGTGGTCTAAAGATGATACTACCTTTTCGGCAGTCTAGGATAGCATTGTTCTGGATTAACCAGTCCATGCCTAAGACGACGTCGAAATTTGGCATAGGGAGTACCAAAAATCGCACTCTTAGCTCTCTACTACAAACAATTATTGAACATGTTTCAATAATGTTGGTAACTGGAACAATACCTCCTCCAGTAAGAATTTTCCAGCACTTAGGTAGTGGGGAAGTGGCTAGTTTGTGCATGGCTACGAAATTACTAAATATGAATGACAGGGTTGCGCCAGAATCAAATAATGCAGTTGCAGATAATGATGCAACTAAAATGGTACCTGCGATGGTTTCACCTTCGGGTTCTCCGGCAACTGCAGCTAAAGCAAAGGCCTGTCCGTGCCTTTGTCCTCCAGATTGTTGTCTAGCCTTGTTGAATTGGGCCTCCTGAGTGGCCAGGGAGCACCTCTCTGATATCCCCCAGATGTTGAGGGTAGCATCTTCTGGGCTTGTGATCCTGGCTTCTGTCCGTGCTGAGGTGCTGTATCTTTGCGTTGTGGGCAGTCTCTGGCCATATGCTGGCTCGCTCCACATACTAGGCATAATCCTAGCTTCTTTCTACAGTCATTGATATAATGCCCCTTCTTGCCACAAAAGTGACAAGTCGAGAGCTCCTTCTTCTGGTAAGGCCCCGTTGTCTGCTGCGTCTGATGTTGTGGACGATGCATAGGTCCTCCTGCTCCTTGCTGGTTTTTGGCCGGGAAGGTTGGATTCGGGCGTCTTGTTCCTCGGCCAATTGCTTCTTGCAACCTTGCTTCTGTAAGAACCTCCTCGTAGGAGATCCTGGACTGCGCCGTCGTATATCTCTGGAGCTCTTGGGTGAGACCGCGGTGGAATCTCTTGGCCTTCTCCAGCTCGTTCGGTATCAGATTGGCACCGAATCGACTCAGTCGGCAGAACTCTGCATCGTAGGCATCGACGGACATGTTCCCTTGTTCCAGGTGCAGGAACTGGGAATATAGTGCATCTTGGACTGTTGCGGGGAAGTACTTGGCATTGAAGTGCTCCAAGAATTGTTCCCAAGTCTGGTCTTTGTCGACGCTAGGGGGCTCTAGCCGGCGGAGGCGGCGTCGTGGGGCGGTGAGGGGTGGTGGTCCGGTGGAGGAGAAGGTGGCGAGTCGAGTGATGGGGTTTGTGGCGGTGCACGATGGTGGAGGGTGGCGCAGAGGGTGGTTCGGGTGGTGGTGGCTGCTGTGGGCAGTGAGGGAATGGGGAGGTTGCGGGGGCTCTGGCCGGCGGAGCAGGGTGGTGCAAGCGGTGGGGCTTGGTCGGAGGGGAGAGGGGGTCAGGGCGGAGGGTTGGCCGGAGTTGGGCGGCCGGTGGTGGTCGGAGGGGAGGGCTGTGGAGTTTGAAAGGGAGGGGTGTGTGGGTTTATATAGGGTTTGGGTGAATGGCATTTTCGTAAATATTGGGAAATTCAGGGTTATTTTGGTAATTCAGGTTTTTGGGATATTTCTCCTGTATTTTTCTGGGTGTTTTGGGTGGGTCCCATACACCTATTCACTAACCAATAGGATTATGCCACCTTGCATGCATTTTTGCATAAAACCCCTAACTTTTCATAAATTGCATAAAAATATGAATTTGGTATTTTGCGTAACTTCGCAATTTACCTGATTTTAAATACTGTTTTTCCGAAATACTGAATTGTACAAAAATAAGGGAAACAGCTGGGAAAATGTTTTGGGAAGGGTGGGGATGAACCTGGGCAGATGCAGGGACTGATTCTGTAGGTGATACGGGTCCTCGTATTTATTAATTAATAAATACTGCGCACGGTGTTCACTAATTATTTTGAGGCAGTTAGGGTCATAATTTTTCTACGGTGTCAATATGATAATTGTAGTATAATTAGAGTAGAATATTATCGTATTTTTGTTTGGGCAAAATAGGTGCCTACTGATCCTCAAATCCCTAGGGTACAGGGATGAGTAAAGAGCAGAATTTTTAATAGGAAATAAATACGTACGTCTGTAACGATATTTGTGCAACTAAAACGATGTACCAAACAAGATTTCTGGGAGTTGCACAAAATACAAGAAAAGTAGTCTAACAAGTCTAGGGCAGGTATGTGGAATTTGTTTATGATTTAACAGCTAGTGTGATGCCCTAATTAATTGTGTAATGAACATGTGCACAATCAATAGAATATATAATAAATAAAATTTTAAAAAGTTGCAATAATTCTAATTAGTCTAAACTAATCCTAAATTACTGAAATCTGGTCGAGGGAGTTTACACGTTCACCAAAGCATTTAATCCTTGAAATATGCTTGCGTTCAGCACATCATTCAAATCCTTGTAAAAGTGCGCCAAGATATGTTGAGTACTCTGGACGCACTTTACTCCGCATGCATACATTTTGTACGAATGTCATCTACTCAAACCCTTGTAAAAGTGAGCCAAGGCTATCAAAAAACTTGGGCGCACTTTTGAGGAAAATTTTTAGTGGCGCATATTTGAGCGTTCAACCTCGTCAATCAAGAGAAAGTGCGCCAAGTCTCTGTTGACGCACTAATTCCTTTCTTTGAGTTTTCTTGATGGGCGAGCCTTGACTTTGGTATCACCTCGACTGTCATTTTCTTGAATGTCGTGTCTCGACTGCTGTGCCATGCTTTGAGACTTGTATTTTGTCTTTTAGTAGGTCTTCATATGCTTGTTTGTGCGCCAAACCTCCCTGCTGCCACACTTGGTGAAAGTGCGCCAAGTTCATAACTTGTGTACTTTCATCATTGTGCGCCAAACCTTCTTGTTGGCAAGATTGATGAAAGTGTGACAAGCCCCTGGCTCATGCACTTCTATCATTATGTGCCAAGGTTCTATTAGTGCGCTTTAGTATCATTTGTGCGCCAAAACTATTTTTGGTCATTTATGCGTCAAAACTATTTTTGGTCACTTATGCACCAATATTGTTTTTGGTAATTTGTGCGCCAATGCTGTTTTTGGTCATTTGTGCATCAATAATGATTTTTGTCATATTATGCATGGATGATTTATTTTCTTGCATGATTATGCGCCAACCCTTAATTTTTTATTTATGCGCATGTATGCCATTATTCTTTTGTTAGTAATACTTAACACTTGTTGTTTTTCTGATTCTTTTTATCTAGTTATTTTAGTTAATCCTGGTTATTTCCTGAACGTGACTGTTTGATGATAAACAAAAGAATAAAAATAGGTTTATACAAAACCTTTTCTTTGTTTACAAACAAGAAAAAAGAGTACAATTAATCCTATACGAGGATGTTAAGTACAATAAAAAAATAATTCTGGGGAAATATTGCTATAGGAGTCTGATCTGCGGTCGATCACTTTGTCCCTTGGACCACACGATGATGAAGAAGTGCTGTAGAAGAAGAAGAAGCTTCAAAGATTGCGAGTGGGATTGAACTCTCGTTGCCAAAGTCGTCAATCAACACTCTATATATGTGCTCTCTCCCTGATCTCCTCTCTTTCGACCCTTTTTTCCCCGACCTCTTTCTCCTGTGACCGAAAGTCTCTATTTATAGAGATCAGTCACAGTAACTGACCAGTCGGCGAAGAAGCCAATTAGTGGAGAGAGTTGCACCTTTTACGCGACGGTTATAATAACTGCTACCCAAATCTGAATGATCTCCTGAATCCGCGTGTGACGCGTGTCCCATTATGAGGTAACGCATATAACTGCTTATCGAAGACCACGACATGCAAACCACGTAGGTAACTGCCCCTCGCGTAGAGATGGTTGGCATAAAAGCCAAATAACTATCTCGTTGGCGTAAAAGCCAAATAGTTATCTTGTTGGCGTAAAAGCCAAATAGATGTCCTATTGGCGTAAAAGCCAAGTAGCTATCTTATTGGCGTAAAAGCCGAATAACTGTCTTGTTGGCGTAAAAGCCGAATAGCTGTCTTGTTGGCGTAAAAGCCAAGTTCTGCGTAAAGCTTGATGCTGCATAGGTAGGTAACCGGCGTAAACTAGCAAATTATCCTTCCTAACTAAGGTCTTGAGCATATTCTGGGCCAAATAGCCTTATCACGTACCTTTGCAAATATAGCCTGAGTTGGCATATTTCGAGGAGATATCATACGACGTACTCCTATAGTTGAAAATAGCCTGGTTGGCGTAACATGCAAGGATAGTGATGTGAGCGTATTAACCCTAGTTTTAGCTCTCCCAGTCATTAAAAATAGAAAAAAAATCTCATGCATTAAATGCAGAGATCTGCCCCCATCTCGCGCATTAACTGTAGAGATATGCCTCGAGTTCTGTACGAAAAATAACTTTTGATGTGGCATCTGATTTTGTCTCATCTTGAGCGTAAAAACTCATCTCTGCCTGTGTAAAATAGGCAGCGTATTCCTTGAGTGCGTAAAAATGACTTGTATCAAGGATATGTCACTAAACGACAATTTGGGGCTCTGTACAGAATCATCATTACAGCCATCCTCTCGATCGTCGTGCAGTACTCTTTGTCAGGAGTCAGGTTCACTGTTCTGTTTGACAGGTTCATTCGAGGAATACGAAGAGTTCCTCGTACAACTTTACGCTGCATTAAAAGCAGACATATTTTACGCCGTAGGGAGGTGTAGCAACCTTTTACGCCAAAACAGGCTTGAAGCGCTGCTTTACACGGGCAGCTCTGAAGTCATGTTTTACGCCACACAGCGCTGAAGCTTTATTTTACGTGTGCTTTATGCATGTTGGGGGTTTTACGCGTATAATTCTCCAGCGTATTTTTCATGCTTCTATAGTGACATGATATGGATCTTGATTTCTGACATGAGCTAAGTGATTGTACACTATGAATGGACTTCTGAATCTTGATATAGAATCGATAACCCTGATACTCCTGATCCTGATACTCCTGATAGTGGCTCGACGTAGCGCACTCATGACTCGAGAATTCCTGTAACTGTCTTGATCAAGGTTATTAGTAACACTTGTATTGCATGTCATGTATCCCCGTGGTTGATTTTGATTGTGTTTGTCAAGCTACTGTCCTGTCTTGCATCATATCTAAGGCAGATTCCTGAGCACCACGGTCGAAAATCCTTGATAATTGTCTATGCTTAATAACTAGAATTATAATCTAGAAAGCATCTAGAGAGATTTTTTGGCTACATGCAATCCCGGTATCCCAGCGACACTTGATGGATTTGGAGCTATCCATCGTGAGGGGCACACTTCCAACACACCGATGAGTGTTGCATTACCAGAAAAGACAAAAAAATAATTATACTTGATAAACCTATATTATGTACCCGTTCGTCTGGATAATCCGGATAGTCTGTAGGGCATGTGGCTGTAAGAAATCTCAAATTTTATGTGTTAGTAACTAGGACTGTGATAACCCTAGTTAGCTAATGATAGCAAGTCGTAGGGCATGATTGATCATGATTGCTTGATTTTCAGTCTAGTCTAGTCATGTCCTGATTTAATTAATAGTTGATCCAAAAATGGTTACCGGAGTATTAATTCCATATGTCCTTATTTAATTACTCCAGTACTGTTTAACTGTTACTTTACCTGCTATACTTACTGATTTGTCTGCATGCTAGTTTTGGTTCATAAATTTGGTTTCCTTGTGGTACGTACTTGTTGTTTGGGATCTGATCCCACTGGTTTTGTATGGCCAGATTTTGGAGCAGGACCGCAGGCTCTCCCATACCTTCCATCCTCAAGATAGTGAATACGAGGAGCACCCAAGGATATGAGTGGATTTTTTCTTCCTCACCTACTCAATCTTGTACATTATACTTTTGAGGCGTTTAGCCACCGAGCACGTGTTTAGCCCGGCTTTGGGATTCTTGATACTACAGCCTGCAGGCCTACACATAAAGCATATTCTAGACTATAGCTAGAGATGATCATATAATATTGTACTCTGGTAGTTCTTCATTCTGGTAACTAGCTTCATGATCATCTGTGTATGTATAGTTTGGGATACCTTACTATTATATGTTTGGGGATCATACATCTTGTAAACTTGTTGTCTGCTTAAGATTGAGACACCTAGGATTCTTGACCCAGGATTGCCTGATGGATTGTAGAGACCCTCACATGTCTAGACAGTCGTGACCGTATCTCGGGGTATAGAGTACTCTGATATACGTAGCTGGCTTTATCTGCCCCCGCTTTCCAGTATTCTGGTTCTGGGACATGACACAAGCTGTGTTCCAGTCTCTACAGATTGAGATAGTTGATTCGGTCAATAAAGATGGGGTGACCGAGAGAGTCATCAAGTCTTCACCTACGACCATGACATTTTCCACGCTCGCTCAAACCAATGACCATTTTATAAAGGCCGCTGGTGGGAGAGAAAATGACGTATGCATCTACGACACCGGCTCCTTCGTGACAAAGATATCCGTCGTCTCGAGACCTCCACTGCCGGCGCATTCTTCTTCTTCTTCTTCTTCTTCTTCTTCTTCTTCTTCTGCTCTGCCTATAGATGTCACCGCACATATATTACAGCTTATTACGACGATAACCACCTTGCAGGCCAACGTGGTGGTGATACAAGAGTCTATTAGCACCATGTAGGCCACCATTGGGATCTCGATGACTACTAGCGACGCTGCTGTAGACACTCATGCCTCCATGACGTCTGGTCCTTCTGGTACCTCTGCTCCTCATGTTGCTACCGCTGCTTATCTTGTTCCTGCCTATGCTTCTCCCATTGTTGCCTTTGTCCCTATCCTATCTCCTACTGTATTAACGAGGATCTTGAGTTTACTTTCGATGGAGGTGTTCAATTCACTACCATCTGACATAGTGAGCTCAATTCCTCCAGATGTCGTTGCTCGTTTGTAGGACAAGAGACCACCGTTAGATCGATATTTTTTTTTTTGAGATTTCTATTATTGTTGTAATGTATGCACTCTCAACAGTTTATTTATTATGGATGTTGTGTATGTATGGATATGTGATTTATGCAGCACATTATTGTGAAGTTTATATATCTTTAATGGATTATTTATTTGTCTTTATTTGAATGTGAGTTTTATATAGCTCAATTCCTCCAGATGTGCGTTCTGTGCCGCTCCGCTGAAGGTCCGATTGGACGAGAATTCTATGACAGGTTATGCTGGGTGGTCGATTTTAGATTTTTTTTTTTTAATCTCCTATAAGTTTTTTTTTAAATTTAAATTGGTTGAATATTTAGTTACAGTTTTGACGGATAAGAGAAAATTTGGTTTCAATTTTTATTTAACTATGTAAGTAAAAAAAAAAGTAAATTTGTTGAGTTTTTACTTACGACTTCGATGATTTAATTTTGAACCGATTCTAAATCGCATTATAAGATTGGATATCAAACCGTCAGAGTTTGCTTGTTAACCACTATTTTTTTTTCCTTGGCTATTGTAATTGTCTCCAACCGATAGAAACATTTGCGTCCACACTACTGCCGGGCGGTGAATGAGAGATGTAAATTCAAACATATGTATAACATAATTTTATTAAGTTTATTGAGGCATTTTGAAATCGAAAGAATCCACCAACAACGTGAGACGGTCCGTCAAGCGAAGTAACATGAATTTAGGATTGGAAAAAAAAACATGTTTCGTTTCAAAAAGTTTTCTTTTTGTCAAAAAAACAACAAATGTTTTTAAAAATCGGACCGATGATCGAACCGAAAATCTTTGATACAGATCTGATCTAAGTTCAACTGGGTTCAACCAGATTTGATTGAATTTTTTGAATTGTATACTTAAATTTTTCTTTGTGAACTGTATACTAAACATTTTCTTGTAAATATATTATGTAGATGGATCAAAAAAAGACAACAAAGAAAAAAAAAACATTCTACATAAATGATCAGAGCTAGCAAGCATAACAAAGTATTTATCTCAAAACCATTACTGTATCCAAATCTAGAAACGTCGAAAGAGTATATAATTGAAGTAAGTCATCAATGTCATCATATTTAAAAAAAAGAAAAATATTACAATCAGTAGAAGGAAAATGCCACCAATACCATCAAATTTAAAAAAAAGAAAAATATTACAATCAGTAGTAGAAGGGAAAAACCACCAATATATATATAATTAAAATTTAATTAAAGATGAGATCTTATGTAATAAATTAATATATTAAAAATTGTAGAATACTTCCTCTTGTTCTTGTCTTGTATTTCAGAAGAATTATGAAGATGATAATAGTGGGCGAAGAGGATAGCTTCAATTGACAACTAGGATTAGAGATAAGGAAAAGAGAGAAATCTTTCAGCTTCCACACTTTTTATGTATTTTTTTTTTTAACATGAACCGGTCGGTTCAAATAAACTCCGGTTTGGACGGTTCACCTGTTAAATTTTAGTTCTCCAAAAAACCGTCGGTTCTTAAAAAAATAACGATTACGTGACAAATTATTTGGCAAAATTCGATCAGATCCGGTCCAACCGTCGGTCCGGTCCGGTTCTGACAACATCGAAACAACTTATGCAGCTATACCATAGAGGAGCTATAAGGTAAAGTTTGGCTTGCGGAATCAAATTCTTGAAAAAGAAATATTTTTAGTTTTCTGTGTTTAGAAGTCAAAAAAGAAAAAAAAATTGATCAGAAAAGAAAAATAATTTTAGAAAAACGGTTCATCCATTCATCCCAAGAATTTATATACTCTTCCAATATTTTTTAGCATTTCCAAACATCGAAAAAAAAAAAATTATTGATTTAATTTCTTTTCCGCGAACCAGAGAGACCTAACAGTAGATTAGATTCGCTATTCTTAACATTAGAAAAGAATAAAAAGAAGGAGGAGGAGGAGGAATGCATTATTAATATTATTTTTATTTCTTTACATTTCTCGCGGATACAAAAACTACTCAGGAAAACGTTTACATCTACAACTATATATCAGCTGATAATCAGACCCATGCAGTACTCACTACGTACGTACGTACGTTTCCGATCGATCTTAATTTTTTGATCCTTCGTGCTCGTCTCGATCGGACCGCTCCATCGGACGAACCTTCTTCTTCGTGATCAGTTTGTTAATCTTCGTCGCGTTTTTTCTGTCGAATATCTTCTTCTTTTCGCATTCGAGCTGTTGAACGTGTACTTGCGCGTAGATCACTCCCACGGATAGCATGGAGAGAGATGCTATTTTTGGTAATGATGATATAGTGGAAACAATGTCGAGGAATGAGGATGGGGGAGGGGGACTTCTTATATATAGATAGCATGATCATCCCATAGTGTATGAAACTGAGGAGGAAAATACGAACGAAGATGAGAGGAAGAAGGATAGGAACCTTCCATGAACGTTCTCAGCTATTCTTTCTCATGAGGATTTTAATTGAAAGTTTGGCAAAATTGTAACTTATATCCGTTCAACTTAATACCCCCAACTTTTTTAGGTACCAATTTGATGTTCTGAAAATAATTTGGACCAAAATATTTCTTTCTTTCCGTCTACTCTCTTTCCGGCTGCGTGTAGGACTGGCGCGGTGGCTCGTGCGGGGGTGAGCGGGGGCGCCTGTGTGGTGGGGAGGTTGGGTGGGTGTGTGTGGGTGGGTGGGGGGGGGGGGGGGTTTGGGGTTCGTCGGGACCTGGGACGGGAAGGGGAGTGGCCACCGGCGGAGAAGCAGAGGAAGCTGAGATGGGATATTAAGTTAGTAACTATCAAAGTTGAAGGTATCAAGTTGAACATTGTCAATAGTTGGGGGTATTAAATTACAATTAATCCTAAAAGTCGATTGTTTCGTATCGTGTCCGTGGAGTCATGGTCTGTTAGTTATGATAGAGTACTTTCAATTTTTTTTTTTGGAAAATTTAGTAACATATGAAAAAATATAAAATAATTGTTTCATATCGGTTAATTATAGCCAACCCAACAATGTGAAAAGTTCACAGCAGAGTCTGTAGGTGTACAAAATGGAAAGGCTAATTTGCAATTAATAAATATTCAAATCTTTCAAGTTTTTTTTTCTTTTCCTAACTTTTTCTCATTCACAATTGTGTATACCCAAAATATCTTAGGGCTACATTTTGGAAATTCATCTCGGGCCTCCACAAGCTCAGGACTGCCCCCCTACATCGAGCCGTTAGGTCTCAATTCAAGGTATGTTTCGGGCTGGTCCGGACCCAGTGTTGACCGGTCTGGATCGGACCGGACTTGACCAAAGGTGGAGATGAGTCGGGCTGGGCCAGAAATTCCTAAGCCCAGTCCGATAGGACTGGCTTATCCATTAAGCAAAGCAAGCAATTGCCTACGGTCTCACTTTTTTAGGAGCTCCACATTTTTTTTTAAATTAGTGTAGTAGTTATCCTAGAGCCCAAAGTCATATGTGACACAAAATTTTCTAAATTAGCTAACTAACAAGTAACGACTTATAGAATTTTGATCAAATTTGTTTCCTAGTTGATAGTTAATAAAACAAATTTTGGTTTCTAATTAGGGCTGCGGGAATGAGCGAACGACTCTTCCTCTTCTCCTCCAATATCTACTTTTCTGGGAAGGGGCTACCAACTCTTCTCCTTCTCCTCCAATATCTTTCTCTTTTTCTCAAAAAAATTATGAAGAGAATTAGATCCGGAGGTAACGTCTCTTTTTCTCTCGAAAAATATCAAATTCTAGAAACTTTTTCCTTTTTATTGATGGCTCATTCAGTTTAAATTTTTAAAAAAGGATTCCATTTTTGGACTTTTGTCTAGAACCTCCAAATGACTTGAGACAGCCCTGCAGTGTCGGATATGGGTTGGTCCGTGGAATTTATTTTTTCAAAAATTGCTTTAAAAATGTAATTCAAGAAACTTTATTAATTTGGTTAAATTCAAATATTTGATATTATTTTGGTAAACTGAAAGAAAATATAACTAAAGATTTTATTTATAACTTGTTCTTCAAGTCTTCGATTTTATGGCCGGTTCATTGTTCATCTCCTCCTCCTCCAGTACGGTCATCCATAATAAGAGACTGAAAGCCAGTTCATTAATGTATGCACCTCCATATTTTAAGTATTAAGTCCATTTTTTCGCAAGAACTCAATCTTAAACGCAAACACAGACTTTCAAAATATTCGATAGCATCATGCTTCTCTTCTTGCTTAGTATTTTGAACCTGCACTAAAACAAAATTTTGAAACTATCATGGACACCTGTGCCATTAGAAGATTACGTGCTAAAGAAGAAAGTATATAATAGATTTTTTCGTGTCTTTTTTACCATTTTAAAATTAGAAAATATGATCAAGAATCATCATCATCTTCATCATAAGAATATAGATACAAAGATAACTCTTGAATTGATAGGGAAGATTATTTTTCTTTCTTTCTTTATAGTATATATACTCTTAGCATAAGATCACTTAGACATTAAACGGCGCTACTACTACCCTGAGCAGTTGTACCGGATTAGCTCGATACAATTTTTTCTCATATAAACTAATTAGAGTATTTAAATGTTCTTTAATTTATAATTTTAAGATACTTATTTCAATATTCATATTGTCATAATAATTGTCTAACAATAAAAGTATACTATCTAATTTGATTTTAGGATCTAAAAACGCAGCCAAACAATGTAAAAGAGGTATTTCACGTCAATATTTTAGAAATTTTATTTTCATTTTTGAAATGACATAATTAAAACCAGAAATATTTCTATATTTTGCAAATAAATAAGACATATTAATAATTTCTGTTAAAACTAAAGAAGAAGTTGGATAATAAACTCCGGATAAAATACATGTAACATTGTAAAATAATTCTAAAAATTCTTAAATTGTAGTAGGAACTAACAAATCATTCTTAATTATTTGGTATCAAGACTTGGATTAACATTAATATAATGTGTAATAACATATCTAAATTTAATACAAGATTTTAACATTAAATAAGTAGAATTTTATCTATGTGGTATATCCTTAACAAATCTTTCAAATATCAAACCATATTGTGCACATAACATTTTAAACTCTGATTGTCTACTTGGATAAGTGTTTAAACTAGTTAGACATAATCTAATATTTTCTAAATTTGCTTAAAAACTGAAAACATTATTGTAAAATTAAATTAACAATATGACAAGCACATCTTATATGAAAAAGTCGTCATTCTATCTATTACGAACATAAATTGAGATTTTAAAATATTAATACGGGAAGTATTATTATTAGCATTATCGAATTTTTTTTAACTTTTTTACTATATTCATGTAAAACTTGTAATATAACTCCACGATTGCACATCAAGTGTGTGGAATATTCGTTTTTACAAAATCTATTATGTATCTAAATAATGTGTCATGATACAAACAAAATGATACTTTTGTATACTTGTCTATATATTAGAAGTTAAAATTTTTTACTAATATTTAAAAAAAGTAATTCACTGTCGTCTTTTCTTCTTCAAAATTTTGACAGATTCTGCTCTAATAGTAGATCTAGAAACTTTAGTAAAACAAAGATTTATAGTACTACTTGCATAGTCATAATATAAACCAGTCTCACCAAATATAAAAGTTTGTTCATCACAAATAATATATTTTGTTAATTTTATTTAGTTACGAGTAGTAGAATAAGTAAAGTTTTCTATTGAAGTTCCTTGAGAACTTGTGCTTAATTGTGTTTTGTCTACCATTTAATGTGTTCTTGCCATAACAATTTTCATAGTGTCTCTTCAAAGTTTATGTGTCATCACTTTTTTCATTTAAAGATTTTTCTTTTGGCATCATGCACCTCTTGGTATTGGTTTTTGGTCTTTCATATCTAAAACTTCTTTTCTTTCATTATTAGTGACAAATAGTTTAGTAAAAAAAATCCATAAAATTAAAAAAAATTACCTACTTGAAATATTAGTATTAATACTTCTAACGGTGACATTTGTGTCGGTGGCATAAAATCTTCTTTGTAACTATTACCATAACAATTCTTATCAAAATTATTATAATAATTGTAATATTATTCTGAAACATCTTGTTAGAGATGGTTAAAGCCAATATCATCATTATGATCCATACTTTAAAAAACTAATTTAAAAAAGAATGAAAAGAGGGAGGAAGACAATTTCTCCAACTAAATAATAAAAAAGAGGGAAAAAAATTAGCTAACCAAGTTTTAATATCGAACTAATTTTATAATAATAAAAATACTTAAACCTCAACTTGATTTTCTCTAAAGTCGGATATAGACTTGTTGTAGTTTTGTGGTGGTCGATCAAGTTGATGCCTCCAAAATTTTCAAACTCTTGCGATTTTTTTTGCACTTTAGTCTCCAGAAAATTATTACTTCACTAGCTTTCTTGTAAGTATTCGAAGAGAGAAAAAAAATGTTGTGATAAATTTAGAATTTATAGAAAATTTTGGGTGCAAAATGATCCCCATTACCCTTTGAATATAGTTGTTATAGACGTATTTTGGTGAAATACTCCATTTATGTTAATATGGTGGTTGAAAGTTTTTTTTTTTTTTACCAAAATACCTCTAATAGTTTTAAATAACTGATATACTTGTGGAGGGGTATGAGGAGGTCATTGTCCAAGGTCTTCGGGTAGTGGTGAGAGGGAACTCCCAGTTCCAGTTGGTCTCTCGGCTCAAGAGGGCAAAGGAGTGTCTAAAAAATTGGAACAAAGGCCGGCCTATTCAGCTATTAGTGGAAAAAGAGTGGGAGTTGTAGTGCCTCAAATCCCGATCCGACCGGGATGCGCACTATATAATGGGCTTATGTCTAGTCTGTTTGAGTTGTAACTTAGTGGTTAGAATCTTCGGTATCCTTTTGCCACGAACAAAATACGATGATCCTTTCGAACTCATGGATATGCCTCTATTGAAACGAGTCTAATAGTTTTCGTGTTTGGTTGCTTGGTTTTCTTGATTTTACTTTGGAATTTTGTTTTGGTGTTGCTTTCTATTTGCTTGATTTTCGTTGTTGGCTTTCTCGCTTGGAGCTTTGGAGATTTCGGTAGGAAGGATAGGCAAAAGGATTCTAACTCGATGCTCATGCTACTGCGGCAGGTCCGCGTAACTGACGCTTGATCGTCACTAGGCGGGACTCCTTCTTTCTGTACTTTCTTTAATCGGTGGATGGTTCAGACCCTTCTTTCCTACTTCTTCACGCCCACATTCTTAATATTTCAAACATTCAATCGATGATGCCCGGCTGAACGCCTAAGAAATCCCTAGCCACAATGCATGCCAGCCACTAAGAAAGGAACATGGATAATTGTAGGCTAACTTGCATATAAATGTACACGATCTATAATACGAGATTCGAAAGCGGACAGTTATGGTTCAAAACCAAGGAACAACTTGATGGAATGCGACATCAGGAATATTGGTTGCGGCCTGGTGCCTCGGAGAGTTTGGACCTACGGGACACCAAAATTGGAACATGACTTTGAAAAATAAATAAATTATTGCATAAGTATATATATATATATATATATATATATATATATATATATATATATATATAACTGCTTTACTTCCTTCTGTTTTATCTCATACATTGTATGATAGTCGAGCTGTTCACGCATTTGCATGGTCTGTGACAACTTGTGCACAAGGTTTAGCATTTTGGTACTGGATTTGTTTTTGGCTTATATTGAGACTTGGATATTGTTTCTATTTGTTGTTTTTCTTATTGTTATTGTCTAGACTTTATAGTTGATAGACTTCTTTGATATCTTATCGTGCTATAGATTTGTGATTGAGTATTTATCATTACCATCATTATCATATTGTCCTCCTTCTTGGAGTTGAAATATCATTGACATATTATATATATTATGTGAGATGCTTATTAGTGATGACCTAGACAACATTCTACCATCGATGATGTGGCGTATGCTGGACGTACCAATGTATTCGTGTCCTCACACCGGGTACGGATCGTGATATATTTTATGGTGGCCCATGCAGGTCCGACTTTGTAATAGTGCGATATCGTGGTAGTACAACAACTTAGTTGTACTACTGTGAGCCTGCGATAGAGATAGGATATAGGATACTAGGATGAAAGAGAATACTCAATCACAAATTAGGATTTCTTGATAAATTCTGGGATGACCCATGAGAATCTTATTTTGAATCTATTTTCACTTGCTTCGTTTCACATTCGGCTTTGTACTTGTACTTTGTTGACTTTGATTCTTGTATCGAGATAAATTTTATGGCCTGAATTAAGGTATAATCTGATGACATATTTTAACGACTATAGTGAGAAGGGTAACTGTCTGCCTTGGTTATGGAGCCTAGAGTTTATCGCAGTCATATAAGCTAGCGTGGCGAAGATATAGAGCCTAATTTTGGATATACTTCTCTTGGTTATGAAATTTAGAGTTTTTGAAGCCAAGCTAGTGATAGGGCAAATTTTTTAGATACCATGATTCTAGAGGTGTGTACCTTAGATATAGACTCTATCGTTTATCGTAGTTATTCTTACTGGCGTGACAAAGATTCTGAGTAACATAATTTTGGATATACGTGTATGATTATCAGATTGTATCTTAAATTGGTTCTTAATATATCGTCTCTATCATTCAACCTTGTTATCATCGAGTTCTATTTCATCACCCTATTACCTCAGGATAGGGATATCTTTAGTATCTCTAGTTCAGTTCCTTATAGACTTTTACCTTCATTAGTTCCGGAGGCAACTTCTTTGGATAGTCTAGTAGTTGGTAACTTGCAATAAGTTAGTGTCTAGTTGAGTATCATTATTGATTGTTGAGAGTATAGCTTGTGAGTTACGTGTCACTACCACTTTTCTAATTGAGGGTATTTTGGTCATTTCATAACTAATTAATTATTGTGCATGTTAAATATTTATTTATTGTATTATTTATTTTATTGTTAGATATTACATTATATTTTTGGACTTGTGTTAGTGGACCTAACTAGATTAGAATTGATTCATGGACCAACATTTATGTTAGTTAGACTTGAGCCCAACCACAAGTCCAATTCATTAAGTTAATGATTTAATTAGTCAAACAATTAGGAATAAAACCTTCCTTCCTTAATCCGTTTCTTCATGACAAGCCCATAGGGATAAAATAGACATTTTACATTTCTTGGAGGTCAAGGAGGGGCCGACCACTATTTAAGGGAGAGGAGTTTCTCTCCCCCTCTTTTCTTCATTCCAAATTTAGATCTAGAAATTTTTTTCCCCAAATTTTCTCTTTCCTACACCAATTCCTACCCAAATTCTCTTCCAATTCCTTCTCTACTCACCATTGGAGGCTATTGGAGCAAGAGGCAGGTAAGGATCTACAAAGAGGTGAAGAGTGCACAAGTTGAGGGCTCTTTGCATCCAATTGGAGACTTACATTGAGAATCTATCTTTCAATAGATACAATTCAATTTTTTCCTTCTAATTAGACTCTAAATCTGTAGTTTAATCATTAGGAACCCACCTATGGACTAGGGCTACCTATAGGAAGATGAATTGACTACTATGGCCCCTATTGTGAATGTTATGATGTGTTTTGTGCCCAATTTGGAGAAAATTCGAGATTGGTGCACCATGTGTTGGTTAATAGGTCAATTAGACCAAATTAACATGTGTTTGATTGTGTGAGACTAGATTTGTGTCTATAATTGGATACGTGTAGGCCGTATCATGGCAATTTGGTGATACGGGTTGATTTGGAGATTTTTTCTTAGGCACGGGGGTTTACACATACCATATTTTGACACAGATACGTAGTTGAGTAGCTAGCACTTTATATTGCTTATAAATATGATTCTAGATTGGCTCATATCATTGGTGATGCGTTTGATGTTGTGTTGGAGCTGTATCGCAAGTGTATCATAGATTGAGTGTGATAAGGGTGCGGTGCACTCCACGTGTTTGTTGTAATGTGTTCTACTTTATTTAGAATAGTGTATATATATATATATATATATATATATATATATATATATATATATATATATATATATATATATATATATATATATATATATATATATATGTTAGAGTTTTTATAATCATTTAGATTTGACATACTAGGTGTAAGAAGTGTTTTTGGATATGTATGTTTATTGTGGACTATTTTGAGTAGTTGTTAATAGTGTGTGCAATTTGGGATTGATACCAGACAGTAGGGGGATCCTTGTGCAGTGCACATGCATGTTGGCAGCAACAACTGCCCTTGGCAGCAGCAAGTTTAGATGAGGGGGAGAGCTATGTGTTGTGTATACTAGGTGTCACATGTGTTGGTGACAACATCACAGGCAAGAAAGGAATTGGGTATGTGAACTTCTGGCACAATCGTGTGTTTAGGCGTACCTGTATCAGGTATTATAGAACTGTCAGCTGCAGTGCTTAGCAGGTATCAAGTAATATGATTGAAAGTGAGGGTAGCAGTGAGGGTAGTACTCACTGCAGTAGCAGTGGTCTGTCTGTGGACAGCAAGTCAGAGCTGTGAATAGGGGGGGCTGATGATAGGTTAGTATAGTAGCTACTCTTTAGTTAGTTAACTGTTAGTAGTTAAGGTTAGTATATGTTTGTGGTTAGTTGTTAGTTAAGTTAGTATTATATGTAAGTGTTGTTAACAGTTGAAAGTTGGTTAGATGATTGTGTGGAGGTTAGTATATGGTGTTAATATACATATATATATATATATATATATATATATATATATATATATATATATATATATATATATATAAATATATATATATATATATATATAAATATATATATATATATATATATAAATATATATATATATATATATATATATTTATATATATATATATATATATAAATATATATATATATATATATATATATATATATATATATATATATATATATTATTAGTTAGTTAGTTAGTTAGAATTATGGTATGTTATTAGATACATGTTAGTGTATTGATATATATAGGTTAAATACCTAGTATGTTATGACTGTTAGTTAATAGGATTGATAAGTTAGATATATGGTTAGTTAGTTGCTTTAGTTATTATGTCAAGCTATTTGAGCTAACTCAAGGTATTGGACATTTAGTGTCAAGAGAGGGTGCAGGTAGTGTGATACCGAGTTGGTTCAAAGCCATGGTATCCATTTACTACTAGTTTATCTAGGGGATATTAATATATAGTATTTTGTATATCTTATATAGTATTTTCATATATAGATATTATGTATCTTATGATACGGTATAGTGTTGGTATCCTAGTATCCTAATATAGCTAGTATAGCCTAGATACAAAGCGTATGGACCCAATATCGTAGAGGTAAACTCATACAACCTAGAAATAGCTAGTTGACTAGTTTAACTTAGTGTTGACCTAGTTTGACTGTTTTGACCTAGAAATGGCTTAATGACCTAGAATTAGACTAGCTTAACTTGTATTCATTTCGGAACCTTGTATTGATGTAATATTCCATGTTTAGGTTTTTGAGGCACCGTTTTGGAAATCTTTGATACTGTTCACCAGATTCCAGGCGAGTATATTCTCTGATAGTTTCTCTTTTATGATATCCTCTATGTTTCTTGTATTTAGTGTAGATATCCTTGATTTCTTGACATGATGGTTATACAGATTGGTATATCCGGATCTCGTTATGAGATATTATTCCTTGGTATTATGGTGTATCTTGTACAAGCCTTGTTCCTTGTTCTTCTTGTATATATACATACATTGATTCCTGGGGAGACTAGCTACCTACCCAGTGAATTCTGTGTTATTGCGTACCATGATTGGATCCACTATACCTGTCATGGGTGAGAAGTGTTAGTGTAGATATGTAATCATACCCTCCTTGTGCGTGCCATATTACTTGTGAGTGTTGATCATACATGCATGTATGATTAACCAGGCCCTATTCCTTGTGCAAGTTCCCAAGCCGATCACATGTCGAACCTAGTACTTACTCACAAAGTAGTAGTATTTCTTGCTCTTATTCATGATGCTCATTTCCTTATATTTAATTGTAGTATTCCTATCTTGTATATCTCTTGTTCTTGTATATTGCATATTGTTTATGCTCTTTATTTACTATTACATTATTTTTATCATTTATTGGAACTGCTGTTAGAGGTATACTTTACTCAAATCTTGACTGGATATATTTTTTCCAGATGACACTGAGGAGTGGTATCCCACTAACTACGGGCCTCAGAACGTAGTTGGTTTAGAGCTAGAGACTGTGGCTTAGGAGGGACTTATCCAGGTTAAGACAAACGATGTCACGCCCCGATCTCCCGTAGGCAAATCGGCCGTTCCCGCTAGGCGAGAATCACCGTGCCAGCGCTCCCGCGGAACGAGCTTTGACCCATCCGGCGTGATGCCGCACGAGTGTGAACCACGCCCGTGCAAGGCCGTGGTTCATTGGCTGGCGGTAAGAGTTCTAAGCCACAGAGTCGCACAGATTGTCCGAGTGCAGTGGAATCATAAACGCATAGCGATTTGGTAACAGGTTCACTGAGTCAACAATAGCGGAAGCATTGAATAACACAAGTTGAAGTAAAGCAACTCTTTATTGATATAAATAAGTGTTACAAGCGGCGTATAGCCGAGATTACAAGTCGCTCAGCGTGCCAAGTGGCTACAATTGTGGAATGATTGTACAGGCGATATTCAGGCAAGTTCCAACATTATGTCTTGTATATGTGCTTCAGTCGTACCGCTGCTTTGGAGTGATCTCCACGCCTTAGCACGCATGAAGGAGAATCCGTACCGAACGAGGTTCTCCCACACCCTGCATACAGACTGGTGGATTATCAGTATATTGAATGCACTGGTGGGGAAGCTACTCGCCCGCTCGACAAATCCAAACACGTAGTATAAGTTTCGTGTACCAACTATTAAGTTGTCTTTCTAGTTGCCTTAGGATCAGTTTCATGCAAACATTGAATAGCCTAACTCGTGTGGCAGTGCGCCGTACGACATGAGAGAAAATACGACGAGACTTACCAACTTACCATTTTACCTTCCCTGTCCAAGGCAAACATTATAATCTGAGCACGGGCATGTATATGAACATTTAGGGGCATTCATAATGAAAACCAAAGAAATAGCATATGCAACACGAGAGTCGTTAATCCAGATCTTCAGTTGTTCAATTGATGCGATGTAATGACTCGGACGCGGATTGCCGCTAAGCGAGGATGACTTATCTATATAAACGTTAGTCGCTGGCATAGTCATAAAGGACCATAGTCATTGGCGAGGTAGAGAATGAAAGCACGTGAGGCGCTGCAAACCATCCCGTCAATCACATGAGACTATTACGTTATGTTCCATCCGGATCGGGTCGATCCCAGTGCCCCGGTGACTGCCCGTGGAATGATGCCTCGTTTTTGAGTTGTCTGCGATATGCAGGTCAGGGTCTTTCCAAATCCACAACTTGATATGATAATCCATGATTCGTGATCTGAAATGAGCGTTTGCTCCATGAGCTGGGATTCATTCGTTACATGATGCGATTCTTGTTCAGATATAAACTTGATGTGATTATCATTCAGTTGTCACGTGATAGGAATCTCGTTCAGTATTCATTGCCCCGATGCGTGCCCCTGGTTCGGGGATTGCCTTGGCGACCCAATGGTCCCAGATACTTGCAGGTTCATTCAGGCACGGAACGACTACTTAATAGTCTCCCGGGGGTTTGGATGAAAACAAGGCAACATTCAAGCAAACAAGCATGCATTTGTATAAACACAAATATTCACGTTGGCTCAGGCCCGAAGGTAAGCCGAGGAGTGAGATCGTTAGGGGACTTCCGAGCGACACATTCTAGGGTAGTATACGAGGGTCTGAACATATATAAAAGCAATATTTCATTTCCATGTTCTAGCATAAGCAATACAAGTTGGGATTATTCCCTTAGCTAGGTGCGTTGGATTCTTATTAGCATGCATGGATGATTCATCTAGCGACTAGCATGTATCATTCCAGATTTTATGTGTGCTGGCTAAGCAAAGACAAGTTCACCGTAGCCACCCACCTTAGCGATGATTCGCCTCGGTAGAGCGATACGCCAAGCGAGCCTCTGAAAGCCTAAGCTGGATTCCTGTAGGGACAAGTCTGGATATTGTCACGCCCCGATCTCTCGCAGGCAAATCGGCCGTTCCCGCTAGGCGGGAATCACCCTTGCCAGCGCTCCCGCGGAACTATCGCTTGACCCATCCGGGCGTGATGCCGCACGAGCGTGATCCACGCCCGTGCAAGGCCATGGTTCATTGGCTGGCGACAAGAGTTCTAAGCCACAGAGTCGTACAGATTGTCCGAGTGCAGCAGAGTCATGAACGCATAGCGATCGGTAACAGGTTCACTGAGTTGACAATATAGCGGAAGCATAGAAACACAAGTTGAAGTAAAGCAAGCTCTTTTATTGATATAAACTTGTGTTACAGGCGGCGTATAGCCGAGATTATAAGTCGCTCAAGCCTCTCTCTCTGAAACAGTAAAAGTGTGCCAAGTGGCTACAATTATGGAATGATTGTACAGGCGATGGTCAGGCGACGCTCCAACATTATGTCTTGTATATGTGCTTCATTCTCGGATGCACCGTTGCAAGGCTTCAGAGGGAACTCCTGGCCTTAGCACGCACGAAGGAGGCATCCGCACCGAACGAGGTTCTCCCGCACCCTGCACACAAACTGGTGGATTATCAGTACATTGAATGCACTGGTGGGGAAGCTACTCGCCCGCTCGACAAATCCAAACACGTAATACAGGTTTCGTGCACCAACTATTAAGTTGTCTTTCTAGTTGCCTTAGGATCAGTTTTATGCAAATATTGAATAGCCTAACTCGTGTGGCAGTGCGCCGTGCGATATGAGAGGAAATACGGCAAGACTTACCAACTTACCATTTGTCCTTCCCTGTCCAAGGCAAATATTGTTAATTCATGCACGGGCAAGTATAAACATACAGGAGCATAGCATATGCAAACATGAGGGTCGTTATTTTCAGATCGTTCAGGTGTTCAGTTCATTGATGCTATGCAATGACTCGCACGCGGATAGCCGCTAAGCGAGGATGACTTATCTATATGAACATAAGTCGCTGGCGTAGCCATTATGGACGGTTCACAGTCTCAAGACACAGAATGATATGCAACGCAGGTGGCGAGCCCCGCTGCATAACACCTTGCCCATAACATACGACTGCTCATACGTCCCGTCTGGATCGGATCGGTCCCGGTGCCCCAGTGACCGTCCGCGGAACTCAACATAACATACCTTGTGCACAAGTTGTCCGCGACAATGCAGGTCAGGGTCTATCCATTTATCCATAGCTTGACATGATAATCATAAAAATTAAACTTATTCTGAACGAGCATATTGCTCCACGAGCTGGGATTCCATCAGTACATAACACGATCCTCGTTCAGATGCGTACATAGCATGATTATCATTCAAGGTGATTCACGTTCAGTATCCATTCTTGCTTAATGCATTCCCCTGGTTCGGGGATATGCCTTGGTGACCTAACGGTCCCGGATACTTACAGGTTCATTCAGGCACGGAACGACTGCGTAGTAGTCTTCCGGGGTTTGGATGAAAACACGGTAACATTCAAGCAGACAAGCATGCGTTTCTAAGGAACATAAACAGACATGTTTGCTCGGACCCGAAGGTAAGCCGAGAGATGAAACCGTTAAGGGACTTAGCATGCGAGGGTCTGTATATAAGCAGTATTTCATTTCCATGTTCTAGCAAGCAATACAAGTTGGGATTATTTCCTTAGCTAGGTGCGTTGGATTTATTAGCATGCAGGGGTGATTCACCTAGCGACTAGCATGTATCAATCCAGATTTTATGTGTGCTGGCTAAGCAAAGACAAGTTTACCGTAGCCACCCACCTTAGCGATGATTCGCCTCGGTAGAGCGATACGTCTGAGCGAGCCTCTGAAAGTCCAAGCCGGATTCCTGTAGGGGCAAGTCTGGATATCCTTTGCTTCTCCTTTGAGGCAAAGTGGGTCAGAACAGCTGCACTATTGCCGTTTGAGCCGGCAGTCCGCTAGAACGGAACGGGGTGTTACAAATATCCTTTGCCTCAAACGAGTATTCTCGCCTGAGCAAGGCGGGTCGGGATATGCACTATTGCCGTTTGAAACGGCAGTTCGCTTGAGCGGAACGGGGTGTTACATCCTACCCAACTCAGAAAAAGTCTCGTCCTCGAGACTTACTGAGGACAAGTAGTAATCTAGGGTAGAGGCAATCCTAGACAAGTCGTTGTACTTGTTTATTTGGATATTCACTTGCACAAGCATTCGAGATCAACATATCGCTTAGTCTGGATCGTGCGCACTTTTGAAGTGCACTTCTAGCGTGAGCATGTCAACCAGCTTAGTGATAGCGAAGTCTTAGCACTCGAGTTTCACCTTTTCTTAAGTCTTGGATGGTGCACAAGTTCAAGGCATCCCTCGAATAGATGCATTCAACCAAACTTAGAGTTAGTGAAATCGGACAAGCTACTGCGATACTCTCAAGGGTTCACACAGGTTGGCACAAAGGCCACTCGCAGCACAGTATCATATAAGCAATCATATCATCCAAAACATATTTTGAAAGTATTTAGACTTATTATTGGAACATCCCATCGAGGCATTGAGAGAGAGCGTGCACATAATCCACGAACAAGCTTTCGAAACTGTGATAATCGAAATGAAGTCCAAATGCGTAGAAGCCAGGCTCTGATACCATTATGTCACGCCCCGATCTCCCGCAGGCAAATCGACCGTTCCCGCTAGGCGAGAATCACCATGCCAGCGCTCCCGCGGAACGATCGCTTTGACCTATCCGGGCGTGATGCCGCACGAGCGTGAGCCACGCCCGTGCAAGGCCGTGGTTCATTGGCTGGCGGTAAGAGTTCTAAGCCACAGAGTCGTACAGATTGTCCAGTGCAGCGGAATCATAAACGCATAGCGATTTGGTAACAGGTTCACTGAGTCAACAATAGCGGAAGCATTGAATAACACAAGTTGAAGTAAAGCAACTCTTTATTGATATAAACAAGTGTTACAAGCGGCGTATAGCCGAGATTACAAGTCGCTCAAGCCTCTCTCTGAAACAGTAAAAGCGTGCCAACTGGCTACAATTGTGGAATGATTGTACAGGTGATGTTCAGGCAAGTTCCAACATTATGTCTTGTATATGTGCTTCAGTTCCGGATGCACCGCTGCTTTGGAGTGATCTCCACGCCTTAGCACGTACGAAGGAGCATCCGCACCGAATGAGGTTCTCCCGCACCCTGCATACAGACTAGTGGATTATCAGTACATTGAATGCACTGGTGGGGAAGCTACTCGCCCGCTCGACAAATCCAAACACGTAGTATAAGTTCCGTGCACCAACTATTAAGTTGTCTTTCTAGTTGCCTTAGGACCAGTTTTATGCAAACATTGAATAGCCTAACTCGTGTGACAGTGCATCGTACGACATGAGAGGAAATACGGCGAGACTTACCAACTTACCATTTTACCTTCCCTGTCCAAGGCAAACATTATAATCTGAGCACGGGCATGTATATGAACATTCAGGGGCATTCATAATGAAAACCAAAGCAATAGCATATGCAACACGAGAGTCGTTAATCCAGATCGTTCAGGTGTTCAGTTGATGCGATGCAATGACTCGCACGCGGATTGCCGCTAAGCGAAGATGACTTATCTATATGAACGTTAGTCGCTGGCATAGCCATAAAGGACCATAGTCATTGGCGGGGTAGAGAATGCAACGAAAGTACGTGAGGCACTGCAAACTATCCCGTCAATCACGTGAGACTATTACGTTATGTTCCATCCGGATCGGGTCGATCCCAGTGCCCCGGTGACCCCCCGTGGAACGATGCCTCGTTTCCGAGTTGTCCGCGACATATAGGTCAGGGTCTTTCCAAATCCACAACTTGATATGATAATCTATGATTCATGATCTGAAACGAGCGTTTGCTCCATGAGCTGGGATTCATTCGTTACATGACGTGATTCTCGTTCATATATAAACTTGACGTAATTATCATTCAGTTGTTACGTGATAGGATTCTCGTTCAGTATTCATTGCCCTGATGCGTGCCCCTGGTTCGGGAATTTCCTTGGCGACCCAATGGTCCTGGATACTTGTAGGTTCATTCAGGCACAGAACGACTACTTAATAGTCTCCCGGGGGTTTGGATGAAAACAAGGCAACATTCAAGCAGACAAGCATGCATTTGTATAAACACAAATATTCACGTTGGCTCGGGCCCGAAGGTAAGCCGAGGAGTGAGATTATTAGGGGACTTCCTGAGTGACACGTTCTAGGGTAGCATATGAGGGTCTGAACATATATAAAAGTAATGTTTCATTTCCATGTTCTAGCATAAGCAATACAAGTTGGGATTATTCCCTTAGCTAGGTGCGTTGGATTCTTATTAGCATGCATGGGTGATTCACCTAGCGAATAGCATGTATCATTCCAGATTTTATGTGTGCTGGCTAAGCAAAGACAAGTTCACCGTAGCCACCCACCTTAACGATGATTCACCTCGGTAGAGCGATACGCCAAGCGAGCCTCTGAAAGCCTAAGCCGGATTCCTGTAGGGACAAGTCTGGATATCCTTTGCCTCAAACGAGTATTCTCGCCTGAGCAAGGCGGGTCAGGACATGCACTATTGCCGAAACGGCAGTCTGCTTGAGCGGAACGGGGTGTTACAGACGATACTTTACCAGTAGCTTTGTAGATAGGCTTGTATTGTACTAGATTTGTCTCCAGCTTGACAGTTAGTACTTTATTATATTTGAGACCCATTAGATATTATATTATGTCTTATGAGTTGTATTTTGACTCTTCAATTATTTATATCATATTCGTGCGGTGTTCCATCTTATAGTTCTGTGATTGAGTATTCATATTTTAATGGTGGCATTATATACCTTGATGATCATTATTGTTAGATAGCATAGTTTATTCAGATATCATTCTACCGTCGATGCTGCAACGTAGGCTGGAGGTACCCACGTACTCGTGCCCCTATGCCGGGTGTGGGTCATGACATTACGCATGATTTCTGGTAGGGTATGTGGGCATTATGTATCATTGTATAAGCCTAGAAATAACCCATAGAGTAGTATCCTTGTAACAATAGTTCTAAGATAGGTGTCATATCATAGTTAGTAGTTGGTACCCTGGAGTATTAATCATGAATAGTATAGACTTAGTGTCTGTGAGCCAAGGGTGTCTAGAGTGAGCAAGTGATCAGAGTGTTTCAAGACTAGGATGAATTATATGTGGAGTGTGTTAGTATAGTATTAATGAGTGTTATTATGGGTGATGACATTAGCTAGGTGTATCAGTGTGATATTGAGACGAGGTATATAAGGGAGTACCATGGAGAGTAGGAGTGCAGGTGTTTAAGGAAGTGGGAGAGGTGGAGTTAGGCCACCTGTGGCACCTCATCATGCCCAACAACAACAGAGGGAACCACCCTAGCGGGGCGGGATATTTGCGATGACAGTCGAGGAGGCCGATGCTATAGGTGATGGATTAGCAAGTTATATTCTTCCTTCCGGTCATTTTCCCATATAATTGACTTGATTGCTTCTTTAGTACCTTATAGCTTCTTGTGTTATATAGTTAGTGTAATTAGTAGTATATCCTGACAGAGACAGCAAAATCATGATAAACATAAGCCATAACCATGCATGAGATGATACTTAGTGATTTCTTTAATTTGCATGCTTGTATGATTTAGATTGGACCCGGAGATTGACCTAGAGGGGGTATGACCATTTTTAAATTTCGATAACAATTTTTTTCTAAGGGGGTAGTATTATAACTATCACTTTCCTGGAAAGGAATATTTTTGACTTTTCCTATTAAGTCTTATTGTTAATAATTATATTTTATATTAATTATATTGATTATATTTTTTATTTCATAATATTTGGTATTGTTACATGTATATCTATATTTAATATAGATGAATAGTTAATTGTTAGTCATTAGTTAGATTAGTTGTTAGTGAACCATAATGAACCAACTAGACTTGTCATGACACAATTAGTGCACCCAATTAGTTAGTCATGATTTATCCATTTAATTAGAGAGGAATGGTTAGTAAACCCTCCCATTAATTATTAGAACATATCTTTAATTAAACCCTTAACTAAACCTTCATGACTAATTAGAAGGGCTTCTTGGACATTTTGCATTGCTTTAGATTAGAGAATTGTGGCCGGCCATGTATGGGAGTATTTAACGTCTCATTAGTTTATTAGAGCCTATATTCAACCATAATTAGCTCCCTTCCACCCCCCCCCCCCAATTTGAGAAGAATACCCAACCTCTTTCATTCCCAAATCAATCCCCAACCCTCTCAAATTTTCATCCCAAGGAGGCTAGCTTGAGGGAGGTGTCCATTCTTGGAAACTGTGTCCTCTTGGTGTGTAACATTGGGAATCCATCTCCCAATAGGTAAAATTTCTATTTTTCTTGTTATTTTCATTCTAAATGATGTATTTGACCATTAGGAACCTACCCATGGCTAAGGGCTACCATAGGAAGAAGAATTAGGTTCATAAGAGGCCTATCGTGAAAGTTAAATTGACATTTATGGCTAAATTGGGGAAAATCCGAATTTGGACCACTAGGTGTTTGATGAAATATCTTATAGATAATTTTAGGTTATGATTCATGTTTTGCAAGTGTGTCGTGTCCACAATTGGATACGGTGAGTGCGTATCGCGACATGTCACAATACAGTGGCGTAGGAGGGGCATTGGCATGAGTGGGGAGGGGGGATCTAGCATGCCAAATTTTATTCATTACATTTAATTAGATAAAATACATGATTATATATATATATATATATATATATATATATATATATATATATATATATATATATATATATATATATTATATTTAGTATATTGGATATGTTTATGGGACTTGGAAGTTTATCGTAGTATTTCGAGTGCGTATCACAAGTGTATTATGAGTTAGTGTGTGATACGAGAGTGTGCACACTAAGTGTTTGGTGAATTATCAATAGAGTATTTGTATGAGAACTTGGTATGATTTAGAATTGAGTTAGTGTTGTTGTTATATATGTGTTATATATATATATATATATATATATATATATATATATATATATATATATATATATATATATATATATATATATATATATATACTTGTTGCATCAATATTGGGTGTATTTGATGCCCAATTGATGGTCGGGCATGAGGACTGAGGTTGCAGTGCTTAGCAAGGGGGGGTGGACAAGAATTTTTTCAAGAATTTTTAACTTGGATTTTTCACAATTTTCTGTAATTTTTTGGGATTTTTTCTGTAATTAAAACCTAGGTAATTGGTAATTAAATAATTTTTAATTACTGTTAAATAATATTAAAATATTATGGAAATAATATTTTATGGTATAAAATGGAAAACCGGACATAGGGTAATTTTCCGGAAATTTATTGGACTCCGGAAGTATTTTTAAAGCCCTAACAACTAATTAAAATTTTAAACCAAAATAACCCTAAATTGAACCCGGTTTATTTTAAATAAACCCGGTTTATTTCCTGAACCAAACCAAACTTAAATCCTTATTGGGTCGGATCTGGGCCCAAAACCCAGACCCGACCCGCTAACTCGACCCATATTTAATTACTAACGAATCGGGTCGGATCCCTACCACCCGACCCGACCCGACCCAAACCCGAAACCTAATCCTAATCTGAACCCTAACCCTAGTCGGACTACTGTTCTGACCACCCTTTATATCCCCCTCGGCCCGCCGGAACCCTAGATCCCTCCATCTCTCCGCCGACGATTCCCCCACAGCCACCTCTGTTCTTTGACGACCTAGCTCCGCCCTAATCCGACCCCCTTTCTCCTCCCTCCGGCCACTCGAATCCCCCGCCGACCACCGCCTCCCCTCGCCGTGCTCCGCCGACGAAGCAGCCACACCCGACCCTCTCCTCCTCCTTCCTCCCCCGACCCAGCAAGCCCAGCAGCCTCCTCCGGCCGCTCCGCTCCGCCCTGCCGCCTGCGCCGCCTCCCAGCGCGCCGCCGCACCACCCTCGGCCACCTCCGGCCTCGACCCAACCTCGCCATCCTCCGGCGACGCCCTTAGGAGCCAAACCCTAACCCTAGGTCGCGAAGCACACGGACACTTCGTGTCGACACGGACACGAGAACTCAATTTTTTGGAGCCCTGTTCAGGTACCCGTTTCTCTCTCCTCGCTATCCCATTTTTTATTCCGTCTGTGGCATCGCGAACCCTGCGTGACCCTCTCGGTGCCCGTGTAACCCGCTCGGTGCATCGAGTCCTGTGGCGATCGCGAACCGCGATCCAAAAATAGGAAAAACAACGCCCTGATTCACCCCAGAACTGAGTACGCCCCGCCAAACGGGACGACTTGGTCGCGTGCGGTCTTCACCGATACGTGCGCATCGTCGATACGGACGTGCAAAATTTTGCAGAAGTTAATTTGGATATGCGTGCACACCGGAATCAACGCGTATCCGCGGACACCATCCCGTATCCGTCAGTTCTGGAACACGTCATAACTTTGTGTACACATGTCGGATCGAGATGAAACTTGCGCCATTGGACTTGTAGCGATACGCTGGTCCTGTGACCCAAGTTTGGTTCGATTCTGAAAACGTTAACAAAATCGCGTATCGTGGCCCCACAGGCTCCACTTGACGGGTGATTTTGTGATCGGCTCATCGGAATCCAATTCTGGAAGTTCCGTTGGGTTCGTATCATCGTTCCTGCCTTGTTGACACTAAGTTGGACGAATTTGGAGACCTTTGACCCTGATACGGTTTTCGGTGCAAAAGTGGCCCACATGTGGACCCCACTTTGACCTAAAACTGTAATTTTTGCCCCTGTGTCCAAATTGGACTTAAGGACAGGCGTTTCTAGCTATTTGATATTTTCTGGATATGATGGTGATGTTTATTTCAACAACCGAATTAGTACCTGCAGATCATACTGAGACCAGGTCTTATCAGGTACATAGACCCCAGACACTTGACACTATACATGAGACAAAATCTTCCTGAGATATTCATGGTGATTCTGTATAGGATACAGGTTTATGATACACACAGTTTACATGCTTAGATTTTATCCTGACTTGTTGCATTAGTTATGATCCTGCGTGTCATGGACATGAGACGTGAGATTACATTGGGTGGGGAGAGATTTACCATACAAAAGGCTGATTATATATATATATATATATAATAATTTAATGGAAGTGCCTTAGACTCTGGCAACAGAGCTGGGGTACCGTACTGGCCCTTCGAGAGAATACTGCTATGGGTTTCTCCGACACTGATCCTGTAGTAGTCTTAGCCCGAGTATGACTAAAACTCTCAACTTGCATATCACTTAGCTGGTTATATATTTACCCTATTATTTTATTTATTGCTGTACTGCATTTATTTTGGCTTGTATTATCTGTACCTTGCTATGTCCCCTGAGGACCTGGATCCGGATTATGTCTCCAGGATTAGCTGACGAGATCTATCCCGAGGTATACGGGACCGGAGCATTAGCATTAGCAGAAGCAGGTGCCTATATTGGAGCAGAACCAGGATATGAGGACGAGATCGTACCGGAGGACTTCTCCTGAGTATTGGCTTGAGATACTCATTTATTTCTATTTCTAGTTATTTTATTTCCAGTCTATTTCATTGATGTACCAGACTTATTCTCGGATTATTCTCTAAGGCACTTTTATTTAGACTTGTTGATTTATATTTATCTGCATTTATTCTGGCATTTGATCTGTGATTATCTGTTGTGGATGAGATTAGTATAGACTGTGACTTGGATCATTGGACCTACTTATTGTTATAATACAGCTTAAGTATGCCCTGATGGATCCATTAAATTGGGTTTGTCCATCGGTGCGTACTGCTGGCCATTATCGCGCGTCTAGTCCCACGGTATTTTGGGACTGGGGCGTGACATAGTTTTTGTGGTGGCCCATGCAGGTCTACGACTAAATTGTTCGGTTTTAACTTAGGGACCGAACAAGCCTGCACTAAGGATAGGATAAGTTATTTAGGATCTCATCCACTTGCTTGAAACGTCCTTGATATCTATATCGGATTCAAATTAAATTCTTGACTTGCATCTTGCCTTGATTCCTGTGCGCCCCTTATAGTTTATTTTTTATGCAGAGTAATGGATTCAAGAGCAAACGATGAAACTTCAGCAAACACATGAATAGGTGCTTTAGTTACCTACGGAGAAGATGAAGTGACGCTATTGAGCAGAGATCCCTCTACTCAACAAGGCAGCCAAGCAGATCAGCATGCTCCTAGATTTCGGCGAGATAACATCCCACCGCCTCTACAGTTCGTTCCACCAATGCCTGTTTTCCCACCAAGACAAGTCCTGGATGGGCAACAGATGTTCCAAATGATCTACGCAATGATGCAAGCCCAACAGCATATTTATCAAGAAGCTCAGCGTCGCGAGGCTGATTACCTGAGGAACAGCCTAGTAAATGCACTGGAGCAGGCCAACCTACCAACTCGACGACAACCGATGGGCTCTGTCACCGATTTTCGCCAGCTGAAGCCCCGTACCTTCTCAGGCAAGAAGGAGCCCACAAAAGTTCATGAGTGGCTCACCAACATACAACATCAATTAGAAGCAGCTGAGCTTCCACGGGAACGTTGGATGACTGCCGTCAGAATGCAATTGACGAACAATGCACATCACTGGTGGCTATCTGAGGAGACCCGGCTCGGACCAGACCGAGTCACCTGGGAGGAGTTCTCCAGACTCTTTCAGGAGATGTACATTCCCGCTACCGCTCGATCAGAACTGCGGGACAAGTTCAACCGTCTCATTCAGGATACTATGACGGTGGAAGAGTACAACGCAGAATTCATTCGTCTGAGTCGCTTCGCCCCTACCTTGATCCCGACAGAAGAAGAAAAGGCTGAGAAGTTCTTCGACGGACTAAACATTGAGCTACAGAAACTAATTGGATCCGTTGCACCTATATCCTACTCAGACGTCCTTGCTGCAGCCCGACGCATGGAGCGCATCACCAGGAGAGAGACCGGTCTAAAGCGACCTTCCACATCAGCACCTGCCCGAGCACCGCATGGAGAAGCTGTAAAGAAACCTCATTTGCATCAAGCACCACAGGGAGCTGTATCCAAATCACTAACTCTTCCTACGTGTCACTACTGCGACAAGATAGGCCATATTGAGAAGGAATGTAGACGTAAATTCGGACTATGCTTGGGTTGCGGATCTAGACAACATGCAGTGAGAGATTGCCCTGAGCGTAGAGAAGGAGCACCAAGAGCAAACCAACAAGCTCTACCAGCACCAGGAGGATATCAACTAAGGCCACCTTTGGCACCTCGACCAGCACTCTTCCAGCAGGTCCAGCAACAGCAGAGGGCACCACCTCAAGGACGCGGATAAGCTTTCGCGATGACTTTGGAGGACGCGCAGATTCATAGAGTAGCTAATGCGCGTAAGTTTTTATAGTTTTCTATTCCTAGTATTGATTTAGTTCGTGCCTGTTGGTTCGTGACCCTAGCCTTAACCTAGTAATTTAAACTTGCCAGTAATTGATAACCTAGTATGATAAGTGATAACCTAGTTTTTCTAAAAATTGTAGTCTTCTAGATCTCCTTCATACGGGAGATTGCATAAACTTTCATTGCTTAGGGAAATAATTCCCTATGTGATCTTGCTTAACCCTCAACCTTGACTTTTCTTGATCGTGATGTGCTTCGACCAAATGTCTGCAAACCGTATCATCTCTGTTGACCGGTTATTCTTTGATTGCGAGGACGCAATCCTCTTAAGGGGGGTAGATTGTAATCCCCCTAATTTTTTTTCAAGAATTTTTAACTTGGATTTTTCACAATTTTCTGTAATTTTTTGGGATTTTTTTCTGTAATTAAAACCTAGGTAATTGGTAATTAAATAAATTTTAATTGCTGTTAAATAATATAAAAATATTATGGAAATAATATTTTATGGTGTAAAATGGAAAACCGGACATAGGGTAATTTTTCGGAAATTTATTGGACTCTGGAAGCATTTTTTAAGCCCTAACAACTAATTAAAATTTTAAACCAAAATAACCCTAAATTGAATCCGGTTTATTTTAAATAAACCCGGTTTATTTCCTGAACCAAACCAAACCAAACTTAAATCCTTATTGGGTCGGATCCAGGCCCAAAACCCAGACCCGACCCGCATTTAATTACTAACGAATCGGGTCGGATCCCTACCACCCGACCCGACCCGACCCAAACCCGAAACCTAATCCTAATCTGAACCTGAACCCTAACCCTAATCCTAACCCTAACCCTAGTCGGACTACTGTTCCGACCACCCTTTATATCCCCCTCGGCCCGCCAGAACCCTAGATCCCTCCATCTCTCCGCCGATGATTCCCCCACAGCCACCTCTGTTCTTCGACGACCTAGCTCCGCCCTAATCCGACCCCCTTTCTCCTCCCTCCGGCCACTCGAATCCCCCGCCGACCACCGCCTCCCTCACAGCCGCGCCACCGCCTCCCCTCGCCGTGCTTCGCCGACAAAGCAGCCACACCCGGCCCTCTCCTCCTCCTTCCTCCTCCTTTCTCCCCCGACCCAGCAAGCCCAACAGCCTCCTCCGGCCGCTCCGCTCCGCCCTGCCGCCTGCGCCGCCTCCCAGCGCGCCGCCACACCACCCTCGGCCACCTCCGGCCCCGGCCCTGTCACCACCCCATTTCCAGAGCCGGGTATTTTTTTTTAATTTAGTTAATTGTGGATTATTTATATTTAATTGTATTTATATTTAATTATTGATTGTATTATATTTTTTATTGTTTGTTTTAGGATTTTGGCTAGCCTGGACCCATGTCAGACCCTAGTGGAACCATGTCCGACCCAGCCTACACCCTTGTGAGAATTATTTTGGGGCTTAGATTTATTATTTTATTTTTAGGAGGTTAGTTGGAGAGATTTGGAACTAGTTTGAGTGCTTTTGGAACCCGGAACCCGAAACCAAGTCATGTAGGGGCATTTTGGGCATTTGGAAACTTGGCAACCCCTTTATTCATGCTCCCACCCGACCAAACCCCCATTCCCGCAGCATACACAGCAGCCCCCATCCCCTTTTCTTCTTCTTCACTTCTTCTTCTTCTCTACTCCTTCTTCTTCTTCATTTCTTCTTCCAATTTTTCACTTCAAGTAAGTTTTCTTCTTTTTCTTCTCTTCCTTCTTCCATTTCTTACTTTCATGTGAACCCTAACCCTACATTCTTCCCCAACCTAGGTGGGTAGAGCTTAGATTTGGAGTTGGAGCTAGATTTGGGAGCTTGGAAGCTTGATTTGGAGGATTTGGAGCATTTTGGAGATTTTGGCTTGGGATTCCAACTCCCAAGAGGTAAACCCTAATTTTCCCCCTTGTAATTATTTTTATATAGTGTAATTAATAGTTTAGAACCTTCCTAGACCCTTAGGCTACCCGTGGGAGGAAGTTGGAACTAGTTTGGTTGGGTTTAGAGACTTTAACATTAGGTTTTGTGTCAATTTCGGGTGGAATCCGAATTTGGCCCAATTTTGGGTGATGCCCTAGGTTAGATGGACCTAGGTAGACGTTGTCGGGTGTCTTGAGGGTGAGTGCGTGTCTCCGTTCGGACACAGAAAGCCGCGTCGCGGAGAAACGGGCATTTCGGGTGAATTTGGGGCTTTTCGTCGTCGCCGATTCTAAGTGCGTGTGCGTTTCCGCCACGGACCTAGAATCGACGCGGGAGCACATTTTCTAGGATCTAGACATCGTGTAGAGCGCGTGGGTAAATTTTGGGCCGATTTCGAGTTCGTTTGGTGTGCGTTTCAGGAGGTTTTCCGAGCCGCGCACCATGTGTTCGTCGAAATGACCGAACGGCCATTTCGACTTGGTTTCCTCGTTTTGGGCTTGTGCGCGCGTTGGGTTAGTATAGGGGAGTGTGTGCTAGAGTTTTTGAGTTATATTTTATATATTTATAGGCGTTGGTGAGTGTCGGGGTCGTTGGGCGTGCGTAGGTGGGGCGTTGTGAGCGTTGTGTGCATCGTTGTGGTAGTGTTGTGTTTGTGTATATATGTCTCTATATATATATTTATTTGTATGTGTGTTCCTATATATATATATATATATATATATATATATATATATATATATATATATATATATATATATTCTATTTATATATATATATATATGTGTGGTTATGTGTTTGTGAGTGTGTTAGTGAGTGCTAGTGTATGTGTGTAGGTGAGTGCTTGTGTGAGTGTGTGCTAGTGTGTAGGTGAGTGTGAGTGTGAGTGAGTGCCTATATATATATATATATATATATATGAGTTTCAGTTTATGTATATATGTATTTATATATATATGTAGGAGTGTTTGTGTGTGGGATTGTGTGTTTGTGAGAGTGTGTGTGAGAGTGTGTGTGAGGGTGTGTGAGTGTGAGTGTGTGTGAGGGTATATGTATTTATGTTTGAGTGTGTGAGTGTGTATGTGTATATATATATAAATATATGAGTGTAGATATATATGTGTGTATATATATATAGATGTGTGTTTATATATGTATAGATATATGTGTGTGCTTATGTGTGTGTGTTGATAGTGTTGTGAGTGTGTGTGTGTATTAGTGTGTGAGTGTGCTAGTGTGTGTGTTAGAGTGTGTAGATGAGTGTGAATATATATATAGATATCTAGTTATATATATATAGATGTATATAGATGTATATATATATGTATATATATATAGGGGTGTGTGTGTGTGTATGTGAGATGAGAGGGGGGGGCAGAACCTGCTTCAGCAGCAGCAGAATCAGCAGCAGCAGTAGCATAGAGCACAGCAGCAGCAGTAACAGGTAGCAGCTGCAGCAGCAAATCCAGCATCAGTGGCAGCAGCATACGTAGTAGCAGCCGCAGCAAACGCAGCGCTAGCAACAGCAGCAAGCTCCAGAGTAGCGAGGTCTAGTGAGGGAGGAAGAGAGATTGATATATATATATGTTGATAGATAGATATATAAATAGATAGATAGATAGGTAAATAGCTAGATAGATAGATATATGAGATAAATAGATAGATAGACTAATAGATAGATAGATAGGTATCTATAGATTTGTTAGATAGATAGTTAGTTAAATAGATAAATAGATAATTAGTTAGATAGATGCATAGATAGATAAATAGGTATATGTTAGATAGATCAATAGATATCTCTAGATAGGTAAATATTAGATAGATAGTTAGATACTTAGATTGATAGATAGACATAAACATAGATAGGTAAATGTTTAGATAGATAGATAGATTGATAGATAGCTAAATATTAGATAGATAGTTAGATATCCATATCTATATGCATAGATATATATATAGATATATACATAGCTAGATAGATAGTTAGATATCTAGGTATAGATATATATATTTATGTGTATAGGTAAGATAATGGGTATGAGTATATATGTGTGTGGATATATATGTATATAGGTAGATACCTACTTAGATATATATATATATATGGTAGATATCTATATTACCTAGCCTAGGTTAATAACTATGTGCATAATTAGTAGCTAGATAGCTAGTTAGAGGAGTTTAGAGTGGTATCTCAATACCTTGAGATACCGAGGTATCTCAATACCTTGAGATATCCAAGGTATTGAGTTTCGAGCGGGGTTTTTGAGCAATAGCCTAGGAATAGTATTGGAGTGATTTTTATATGTATATGTGTATATATTTACGCGTGCTAGCATATGTTTTAGCGGGTTTAGGCGGGGTGCGTAGCCTAGGTTGAGGTATCGGATACCGAGGGTATCCCGGTATCTCAAGGAGGCGAGTTTTCTAGCTTAATGACCTCGGTTTGACCTAGAATTTCAGGAGCACCCTAGTTTGACCCAGACTTGACCGTAGTTGACTCGGTTGACCGCCAAAGTCAACTTTTGACCTAGTTTTGACCCAGAGTTGACTTTTTGGACCCAGAGTTGACTTTTTGATCCAGATTTCACCGGTTTGACCCGTTTGACCTAGAACGACCCTAGAAGCCTATTTTTAGTTATTTTATATTTGTTTAACTCATTAGAACCCTGTTTAACCTTATTTTTTGTATTAGGTCCTTGCCACACCGGTTCGGATCGCCAGTTGCTCAGGACGTCAGGCGAGTACATTCTCTGATAGTTTTCATTATTTGATGATTATTATGATTCAGCTTCTAGTATAGTATCATCTGATTATTCTGGCACAACACGGGACACTGATTGATATTTTTGGATTCATTTACTTGTGACACGTATATTTCATGTTTCTGGCCTCTATTCTGGAATCACTACTTGCATCACCTACAGGCATCATTCATGTTCAGGCTGGACTCATCTTGATTTGCGTGTCGGGTCTTGGATCCACTTGTATTAGTCGGGGCGGGGAAATACTCGAGTAGACATGTAAACATTCCTATCTGGCATCATCAGGAATCACTCCCTCTGGTCTAATCTGGAATGATAGCAGCCGCGCACCCAGTGCGCGGTGAGCCGTACTTACCCCTAGCCGTTTACATGTCGAAACAAGTATTTCAAAGACACCGAGTTCATTCTTTATAGTCTGGACTCTCATGCATTTCTTGACTTGTCTCACCTACATGTTTCTGGACTTGACTCAATACATGTTTTTCATGCTGGACTCACTACACGTTCATGTGCACAGACTTACTCTTAGTGTAGATTTCTTGTATCTTGCAGTTATTACTATCTTGCTCTGATATCCATGCATCTTTACCTTTATGCACCAGTTATACATATTTCCTTGTTTCATACTTGCTTTATTCTTCTTGCTACTTGCTATAACTGTTTTATAGTTTTTATCATTTAAATGGAACTGCTGTTAGAGATGTACTTGCTCCAGTCCTGACTGGACATATTTTTCAGAGTATCCGGAGGATTGGTGTCCGACGTTTTATGGACCTGAGCCTGTCGATGGTGCAGACAGGGACCCTCTAGTTTAGGGGTGATTTCCGGGTTGGTAGCCGGGATCACTGGGACTTTGTTGTTGTTTTTATTAGCTTTTAGCACCGGATTTGTCTCCGATTTTAGATTGAGACCTTGTTTGTATATTATTTTGGACATTGTTGTATTATTATTTGATGTTGTGGTTGTTGTAGTAGTTGTTGTTGGTTAGACTTTATAGTTGTTAGATCTCTGTGTTATCTTATCGTGCTTAGATTCGTGATTGAGTACTTGATTATCATTGTGATATTTGCTCCTCCGTTTGGAGTTGAGATCTTGACAGATTTATATTGTTTGTGTGGTTGCCCTCCTTTTGGAGAGGTCATGGCCGATTTTTGTGTGAGATTATTATTTAGTTAGTTGACCTAGACAGCGTTCTACCGCCGATGCTGCGGCGTAGGCTGGACGTACCCACGACTCATGCCCGATTTTCTGGGTGCGGGTCGTGACACGTTTTTGGTGGCGGCCCATGCAGGTCTTGATTCACAATTAGTGCGATGTCGTGGTGGTACAACAACATAGTTGTACTGCTGCGAGCCTGCTATAGGATCTAGGATCTAGGATGAGAGTGTACTCAATCACGACTGGGAACAATTCAAATCTAATTATTCTGAAATTGTTTCTTTTGAAATATTACTATCCTTCTTTGATGATATCGTATCTTGCGCCGTATTGACTTCTTTTGATCTGTGTTCAGGATGCCTCCGAAGACACGATCCTATCGTACCGTTCCAGCAGTTGCCTCGGAGAGGTCTGCTACCTCTCGTCCAGCTCGTATTCAGGCAGCTGCTACCGCTCCACTCACCACTCCTGCGGTTGAGGGAGCATCTGCTTCTTTCGGAGATCCTCCTTCACCTGTCGATCCGAGGACTACCCCAGTCGTTCCGGTGGTTCCTCCACCACTTCCTGCTCCAGTATATGCTACGTAGTTGTTTGCATTCTTCAAGGAGATGATGGATGCGCAGCACCGTCAGGTGGATGTGATGAGATTGGGCATTGAGAACGCCCACCAGGTGGCTATGACGGCAGTGGATAGGGTGGCACAGAATCAGCCACAGGCAGATCAGATTCAGCATCCGAGGCCAGGCAGTATTATTGACTTCCAGAGGATGCGGCCCAAGGAGTTCCGTGGTACAGAAGGGATCCTGTACGCAGATGACTGGATAGAGCAGATTGAGGGCATCTTCAGGCTGGCGCAGATTCCAGACAGCATACCGATAGAGGCAGCGGGCAGTCAGATATTCGACCTCGCCTTGACATGGTATCGCACAGATACGAGGATTGCGGTGCCAGGGCTTACTTGGGAGGCTTTCAAGAGGTTTTTTAAGAAGAAGTTTTTCCCAGATGTGGCGCTCAGTGCTTTGGAGAGCCATTTCGAGGCACTCGTCCAAAGGAGCATGACAGTGGACGAGTACGCAGCGGAGTTCTGCCTTCTGGGCAGATTTGTAGATGGCTTGAGTGAGGCAGCCAAGGCGAGAAAGTTTCGCAAGGGCTTGGTTATGGCGGTCAAGTCTTTGACCAGGAGCGACCGCGAGGCGACTTTTGAGCAGATAGTAGGAGATGCTCAGAGAGCAGAGGATGACTTGGAGCTCAAGTTTAAGAGAGGCAGGGATGATTCAGGCAGTGCCAGTGGTAGTGCGGGACCAGATAAGCGTCCCTATGTGCAGAAGGCAGCGCAACAGGGTCAGGATCAGAGGGTGCCCACTTGTGCCTACTGCAGGAAGGCAGGACACACCTGGGATGTTTGTAGGAGGAGGCTGAAGGTGTGTTTGTTCTGTGGATCCGCTGCTCACCAGATGCGAGATTGCCCCACTGCACCTCCATTGGGTGAAGCACAGGATCAGAGAGTTGGAGCTAGGCCATCTGTGGCACAGCATCATGCCCCGCACCAGCAGAGGGATACACCCCAGCAGGGCTGGGCTTATGCGTTGACGGTCGAGGAGGCCGATGCTACGGATGTCGGGTTAGCAGGTCTGTCTCTTGTTTCTTCTTCCTGTCCTTTCCATTCCTTGTTGTGTGCTTCATTAGTACCTGTTAGACATTTTGTGCTGTGGTAGATAGTTTAGTGACCCTGATTAAGACTGTGATAACACGACCAGTAGGACCTTGATCTTGTATGTTGTTTAGGTAGAATTTCTTGACTGTGCTTGTTGGGGGTTTGACCTAGAGAGAGTGTGATTGACTTTAAATTTCGAGGACGAAATTTTCTAAGGAGGATCGGCTTGTCACCACCCCATTTCCAGAGCCGGGTATTTTTTTTTTAATTTAGTTAATTGTGGATTATTTATATTTAATTATATTTATATTTAATTATTGATTGTATTATATTTTTTATTGTTTGTTTTAGGATTTTGGCTAGCCTGGACCCATGTCAGACCCTAGTGGACCCATGTCCGACCCAGCCCACACCCTTGTGAGAATTATTTTGGGGCTTAGATTTATTATTTTATTTTTAGGAGGTTAGTTGGAGAGATTTGGAACTAGTTTGAGTGCTTTTGGAACCCGAAACCCGAAACCAAGTCATGTAGGGGCATTTTGGGCATTTGGAAACTTGGCAACCCCTTTATTCATGCTCCCACCCGACCAAACCCCCATTCCCGCAGCATACACAGCAGCCCCCATCCCCTTTTCTTCTTCTTCACTTCTTCTTCTTCTCTACTCCTTCTTCTTCTTCATTTCTTCTTCCAATTTTTCACTTCAAGTAAGTTTTCTTCTTTTTCTTCTCTTCCTTCTTCCATTTCTTACTTTCATGTGAACCCTAACCCTACATTCTTCCCCAACCTAGGTGGATAGAGCTTAGATTTGGAGTTGGAGCTAGATTTGGGAGCTTGGAAGCTTGATTTGGAGGATTTGGAGCATTTTGGAGATTTTGGCTTGGGATTCTAACTCCCAAGAGGTAAACCCTAATTTTCCCCCTTGTAATTATTTTTATATAGTGTAATTAATAGTTTAGAACCTTCCTAGACCCTTAGGCTACCCGTGGAAGGAAGTTGGAACTAGTTTGGTTGGGTTTAGAGACTTTAACATTAGGTTTTGTGTCAATTTCGGGTGGAATCCGAATTTGGCCAAATTTTGGGTGATGCCCTAGGTTAGATGGACCTAGGTAGACGTTGTCGGGTGTCTTGAGGGTGAGTGCGTGTCTCCGTTCGGACACGGGAAGCCGCGTCGCGGAGAAATGGGCATTTCGGGCGAATTTGGGGCTTTTCGTCGTCGCCGATTCTAAGTGCGTGTGCGTTTCCGCCACGGACCTAGAATCGACGTGGGAGCACATTTTCTAGGATCTAGACATCGTGTAGAGCACGTGGGTAAATTTTGGGCCGATTTCGAGTTCATTTGGTGTGCGTTTCAGGAGGTTTTTCGAGCCGCGCACCATGTGTTCGTCGAAATGACCGAACGGCCATTTCGACTTGATTTCCTCGTTTGAGGCTTGTGCGCGTGTTGGGTTAGTATAGGGGAGTGTGTGCTAGAGTTTTTGAGTTATATTTTATATATTTATAGGCGTTGGTGAGTGTCGGGGTCGTTGGGCGTGCGTAGGTGGGGCGTTGTGAGCGTTGTGTGCATCGTTGTGGTAGTGTTGTATTTGTGTATATATGTCTCTATATATATATTTATTTGTGTGTGTGTTCCTATATATATATATATATATATATATATATATATATATATATATATATATATTCTATTTATATATATATATGTGTGGTTATGTGTTTGTGAGTGTGTTAGTGAGTGCTAGTGTATGTGTGTAGGTGAGTGCTTGTGTGAGTGTGTGCTAGTGTGTAGGTGAGTGTGAGTGTGAGTGAGTGCCTATATATATATATATATATGAGTTTCAGTTTATGTATATATGTATTTATATATATATGTAGGAGTGTTTGTGTGTGGGATTGTGTGTTTGTGAGAGTGTGTGTGAGAGTGTGTGTGAGGGTGTGTGAGTGTGAGTGTGTGTGAGGGTATATGTATTTATGTTTGAGTGTGTGAGTGTGTATGTGTATATATATATAAATATATGAGTGTAGATATATATATGTGTATATATATATAGATGTGTGTTTATATATGTATAGATATATGTGTGTGCTTATGTGTGTGTGTTGATAGTGTTGTGAGTGTGTGTGTGTATTAGTGTGTGAGTGTGCTAGTGTGTGTGTTAGAGTGTGTAGATGAGTGTGAATATATATATAGATATCTAGTTATATATATATAGATGTATATATATGTATATATATATATATATATATATATATATGTATATATATATAGGGGTGTGTGTGTGTGTATGTGAGATGAGAAGGGGGGCAGAACCTGCTGCAGCAGCAGCAGAATCAGCAGCAGCAGTAGCATAGAGCACAGCAGCAGCAGTAACAGGTAGCAGCTGCAGCAGCAAATCCAGCATCAGTGGCAGCAGCATACGTAGTAGCAGCCGCAGCAAACGCAGCGCTAGCAACAGCAGCAAGCTCCAGAGTAGCGAGGGCTAGTGAGGGAGGAAGAGAGATTGATATATATATATGTTGATAGAAAGATATATAAATAGATAGATAGATAGATAGGTAAATAGCTAGATAGATAGATATATGAGATAAATAGATAGATAGACTAATAGATAGATAGATAGGTATCTATAGATTTGTTAGATAGATAGTTAGTTAAATAGATAAATAGATAATTAGTTAGATAGATGCATAGATAGATAAATAGGTATATGTTAGATAGATCAATAGATATCTCTAGATAGGTAAATATTAGATAGATAGTTAGATACTTAGATTGATAGATAGACATAAACATAGATAGGTAAATGTTTAGATAGATAGATAGATTGATAGATAGCTAAATATTAGATAGATAGTTAGATATCCATATCTATATGCATAGATATATATATAGATATATACATAGCTAGATAGATAGTTAGATATCTAGGTATAGATATATATATTTATGTGTATAGGTAAGATAATGGGTATGAGTATATATGTGTGTGGATATATATGTATATAGGTAGATACCTACTTAGATATATATATATATGGTAGATATCTATATTACCTAGCCTAGGTTAATAACTAGGTGCATAATTAGTAGCTAGATAGCTAGTTAGAGGAGTTTAGAGTGGTATCTCAATACCTTGAGATACCGAGGTATCTCAATACCTTGAGATATCCAAGGTATTGAGTTTCGAGCGGGGTTTTTGAGCAATAGCCTAGGAATAGTATTGGAGTGATTTTTATATGTATATGTGTATATATTTACGCGTGCTAGCATAGGTTTTAGCGGGTTTAGGCGGGGTGCGTAGCCTAGGTTGAGGTATCGGATACCGAGGGTATCCCGGTATCTCAAGGAGGCGAGTTTTCTAGCTTAATGACCTCGGTTTGACCTAGAATTTCAGGAGCACCCTAGTTTGACCCAGACTTGACCGTAGTTGACTCGGTTGACCGCCAAAGTCAACTTTTGACCTAGTTTTGACCCAGAGTTGACTTTTTGGACCCATAGTTGACTTTTTGACCCAGATTTCACCGGTTTGACCCGTTTGACCTAGAACGACCCTAGAAGCCTATTTTTAGTTATTTTATATCTGTTTACTCATTAGAATCCTGTTTAACCTTGTTTTTCGTATTAGGTCCTTGCGACACCGGTTCGGATCGCCAGTTGCTCAGGACGTCAGGCGAGTACATTCTCTGATAGTTTTTATTATTTGATGATTATTATGATTCAGCTTCTAGTATAGTATTATCTGATTATTCTGGCACAACACGGGACACTGATTGATATTTCTGGATTCATTTACTTATGACACGTACATTTTATATTTCTGGCCTCTATTCTGGAATCACTACTGGCATCACCTGCAGGCATCATTCATGTTCAGGCTGGACTCATCTTGATTTGCGTGTCGGGTCTTGGATCCACTTGTATTAGTCGGGACGGGGAAATACTCGAGTAGACATGTAAACATTCCTATCTGGCATCATCAGGAATCACTCCCTCTGGTCTAATCTGGAATGATAGCAGCCGCGCACCCAGTGCGCGGTGAGCCGTACTTACCCCTAGCCGTTTACATGTCGAAACAAGTATTTCAAAGACACCGAGTTCATTCTTTATAGTCTGGACTCTCATGCATTTCTTGACTTGTCTCACTTACATGTTTCTGGACTTGACTCACTACATATTTTTCATGCTGGACTCACTACACGTTCATGTGCACAGACTTACTCTTAGTGTAGATTTCTTGTATCTTGCAGTTATTATTATCTTGCTCTGATATCCATGCATCTTTACCTTTATGCACCAGTTATACATATTTCCTTGTTTCATACTTGCTTCATTCTTCTTGCTACTTGCTATAACTGTTTTATAGTTTTTATCATTTAAATGGAACTGCTGTTAGAGATGTACTTGCTCCAGTCCTGACTGGACATATTTTTCAGAGTATCCGGAGGATTGGTGTCCGACGTTTTATGGACCTGAGCCTGTCGATGGTGCAGACAGGGACCCTCTAGTTTAGGGGTGATTTTCGGGTTGGTAGCCGGGATCACTGGGACTTTGTTGTTGTTTTTATTAGCTTTTAGCACTGGATTTGTCTCCGGTTTTAGATTGAGACCTTGTTTGTATATTATTTTGGATATTGTTGTATTATTATTTGATGTTGTGGTTGTTGTAGTAGTTGTTGTTGGTTAGACTTTATAGTTGTTAGATCTCTGTGTTATCTTATCGTGCTTAGATTCGTGATTGAGTACTTGATTATCATTGTGATATTTGCTCCTCCGTTTGGAGTTGAGATCTTGATAGGTTTATATTGTTTGTGTGGTTGCCCTCCTTTTGGAGAGGTCATGGCCGATTTTTGTGTGAGATTATTATTTAGTTAGTTGACCTAGACAACGTTCTACCGCCGATGCTGCGGCGTAGGCTGGACGTACCTACGACTCATGCCCGATTTTCTGGGTGCGGGTCGTGACAGGCCCGACCTCGCCATCCTCCGGCGACGCCCCCAGGAGCCAAACCCTAACCCTAGGTCGCGAAGCACCCGGACACTTCGTGTCGACACGGACACAAAAACTCAATTTTCTGGAGCCCTGTTCAAGTACCCGTTTCTCTCTCCTCGCTGCCCCATTTTTTATTCCATCTATTATATCGCGAACCCTACGTGACCCTCTCGGTGCCCGTGCAACCCGCTCGGTGCATCGCGTCCTGTGGCGATCGCGAACCGCGATCCAAAAACAGGAATAATAACGTCCTGATTCACCCCGGAACTGAGTATGCCCCACCAAACGGGATGACTTGGTCGCGTGCGGTCTTCACCGATACGTGCACGTCGTCGATACGGACATGATGGATTTTCCAGAAGTTGATTTGGATGTGCGTGCACACCAAAATCAATGCGTATCCGCGGACACCGTCCCGTATCCGTCAGTTCTTGAATGCGTCGTAACTTTGTGTACACACGTCGGATCGAGACAAAACTTGCGACATCGGACTTGTAGCGATACGCTGGTCCTGTGACCCAAGTTTGGTTCGATTCTGAGAACCGTGGGCCCCACAAGCTCCACTTGACGGACATTTTTGTGATCGGCTCATCGGAATCCAATTCTGGAAGTTTCGTTGGGTTCGTATAATCGTTCCTGACTTGTTGACACTAAGTTAAAAAAATTTGGAGACCTTTGACCCTGACATGGTTTTCGGTGCAAAAGTGGCCCACATGTGGACCCCGCTTTGACCTAAAACTGTGATTTTTGCCCCTGTGTCCAAATTGGACTTAAGGATAGGCGTTTCTAGATATTTGATATTTTCTGGATATGATGGTGATGTTTATTTCAGCAACCAGAGTAGTACCTGCAGATCACACTGAGACCAGAGCTACAGTTGGAGCCAGAACCCCAGGCAAGTGTACCTTGCCAAACTTGCAGTATATTGATTCATATTATTCTCTTGTTTTATTCCTGTGATTGTTGTGCATGCTTGACCTAGGACCGTGTGACTTACTTAGCGTCCGATTAATAGTCGGATACCAACACCATACGTGGAGTTGTGTAATGTCATCTAGAGATGGATACCGAGACCTGATACATTCTCGTACCTGTCTTATCAGGTACATAGACCCCGGACACTTGACACTATACATGAGACAGAATCTTCCTGAGATATTCATGGTGATTCTGTATAGGATACAGGTTTATGACACACACAGTTTACATGCTTAGATTTTATCCTGACTTGTTGCATTAGTTATGATCCTGCGTGTCATGGACATGAGACGTGAGATTACATTGGGTGGGAAGAGATTTACCATACAAAAGGCTTATTATATATATATATAATAATTTAATGGAAGTGCCTTAGACTCTGGCAACAGAGCTGGGGTACCGTACTGGCCCTTCGAGAGAATACTGCTATGGGTTTCTCCGACACTGATCCTGTAGTAGTCTCAGCCCGAGTATGACTAAAACTCTCAACTTGCATATCACTTAGCTGGTTATATATTTACCCTATTGTTTCATTTATTGCTGTACTGCATTTATTTTGGCTTGTATTATCTGTACCTTGCTATGTCCCCTGAGGACCTGGATCCGGATTATGTCCCCAGGATTAGCTGACGAGATCTATCCTGAGGTATACGGGACCGGAGCATTAGCATTAGCAGAAGCAGGTGCCTATATTGGAGCAGAACCAGGATCTGAGGACGAGATCGTACCGGAGGACTTCTCCTGAGTATTGGCTTGAGATACTCATTTATTTCTATTTTTAGTTATTTTATTTCCAGTCTATTTCATTGATGTACCAGACTTATTCTTGGATTGTTCTCCGAGGCACTTTTATTTAGACTTGTTGATTTATATTTATCTGCATTTATTCTGGTATTTGATCTATGATTATCTGTTGTGGATGAGATTAGTATAGACTGTGACTTGGATCATTGGACCTACTTATTGTTATAATACAGCTTAAGTATGCCCTGATGGATCCATTAAATTGGGTTTGTCCATCGGTGCGTACTGGTGGCCATTATTGCGCGTCTAGTCCCACGGTATTTTGGGACTGGGGTGTGATAGTCATTGTGTGTTAGAATGAGTATCTGAGAGTTGAGGTCTGCTCACTGCAGATTTTGATTTGTGCAGGCATGAGGGTGGTCTACAAGGGCTGTGGGAGAGAGGTATCAGTTATGAAGGGACCGATATGGGTGTGTAACCTTGTACCGTTGGCTCAGGCATCAGAGATGAGGTATCTGTGAGCACTGCAAGTACAGAAAGGATTTGGACTAATGGGGTTCAGGTAGCTATGATTCAGTTCCAATGCTTGAGGTATCACAGATACCTGGAGTTGGTATCAGTAAACTTAGGGATGGGATATCCAGGAATCTACATCTAGATTGAGACTGGGTTAGGAATAGGTGTGTTCCAGTTTGTGAAGCAAGGGAGAAGTAGTTGCTTGGGCAGCAAACACTGCAGCAACAAGTAATAATCCTTGTTGCATTTAGCAGTAATTTAAGGGCAGTGTCATAGTGTAGGATTATGGAACCTAGTATGAAATGAGGTGAATGTGGGAACACGGGGACCTGTGGGTATGAGGATGAGAGATTGTGTTCTAGTGTAGGGGTGAGGTGAGGCTTGGTGGAGGTATAGTGGTTTAGTAAGGTTGGTTTAAGTGTGAGGTATTGAACAATAGTGTAGTGTAATACCAATATTAGGTATATGCGTAGTGTACCAAGGTGGATAGGTAATCCATGTGGGTACAGTAGTATCAATGTCAGGGAATGGTTAATGCAAGTGTCTGGATAAGTGTGTGGTTGATATTCATATATAGTTATTCCTAGAGTGTCTATGTGTTGGTAGTAAGATACATGGAGTATGAGCAAGTGGGGTGAGGAGTAATATCTTGAAGTATTAAGGTGCCCATGAGTTAAGGGTGCAGGTACCCTAGTTAGTATCAAATGTTATGATTTAAAATTGAGTAAAGTTGGTGTTGTGGTGTAGGTAGATAGCTTGAGTACCATATGTTAAGGTAATTGCTGGATAATAGCAGATGAGCTAAGGTATTATATATATATATATATTTATCTATGAGTTAATATATGATATATAGTGTATTATACTAGCTAGTATGACTTAGAAAACCTATTATAGCAAGGTATCAACCTAGAAAACCTAGAATTGACTAGTTTAGCTATTTAGTCCAACCAGGTTGAGAACTTGGACCTCAAATTAGTTATTGACCTAGTATTGACTATTCTGACCTAATTTTGAGTTAATTAAATATATTATTGATTCTAAAACCCTATTTGACATGGAATTTCATATATAGGTCTGTGTGACACCAGTTCAGACACATTTTCATATTATTTGCTCTGGAGCTCAGACGAGTACATTCTCTGATAGTTTCTATTATTTGATCATTACTATAATTCAAGTGCTTAAAAATGTTACGTATGATTCTTGACACGATGGTACACGGATTGGTATTGTTATTGGATCGTCAGTCATGAGATGTTACCTTGATTTATCGAGATGGTATCGAATACTGCTCCTTGTTGGTATTGGATAACATTGGATAGTATTGGTTAAACATTGAATACATTGGCTAGTAATGTGTCATGGTTGGATCCAACGTATCAGTCGGTGCGGGAGAAGTACTAGCTAGATATGTGATCAAGAACTGTTGGCAAGTAGTGTAAATCATCGGCTACTAGCTAATCATACACTTCACGTATGGTCGAGCTAGCTTATCCTTAGTGTAAATCATTGAATCTTCCAAGCCGATCACATATCTATTTAGTATTTCAAAACATATTATATGTTGTAGTTTTCATATTCAGTTCATAGATTATACTTCCTTATACCTGATATTGTAGTTCCTTATTTTTTATTTTATATATGCATTGGCTATACCCTATTGCTTACATTACCTGTTTCTCTTTACCATTTGCCATTGTATCAGTTTATTATTTTTGTCATCGTATATAGCATCCTCTATTTACAATTTTATTGTCTTTGTTAATTAATTGGAACTGCTATTGGGTTGTACTTCGGTCCAACCTGGATATATTTTTCAGACGACGACTTAGAGGACTAGTGTCCCACGTACTATGGACCACAAGGGGGGATTGCAACCATGGACCCTGACACTCAGGAGTGATTGACGGGAGGTCTACCCGGAATCACTAGTTATCCTAGTTAATTTTTATTAGCATTTTGGTACCGAATTTGTTTCCGACTTATATCGAGACTTGGATATTGTTTCTATTTATTTTTGTTATTGTCTAGACTTTGTAGTTGATAGACTTCATTGATATCTTATCTTGCTATAGATTTGTGATTGAGTATTTATCATTACCATCATTATCATATGTCCTCCTTCTTGGAATTGAGATATCATTGACAGATTATATATATTGTGTGAGATGCTAGATAGTTAGTGATGACTTAGACAACTTTCTACCGCCACTGCTGCTGTGTAGGCTGGACGTACCCACGTACTCGTGCCCTCACACTGGATGCGGGTCATGACATAAACTTAGTAGGGGAAGAATCACATACTTTCATTCTATTTCAAAGGATGGCACACTTTTAAACTATTTTCGTCAACAAAGGCAGGCGCACAGATCGCATGTATGCTTTTTCCCCAAACATTAAATGCAACGAATCTGACAGCTGAACAACGGTCTTGGAGTCAAAAGTTATCATTACAACTGAACTGCAGCATGCAGACCCATGTTGTCGTTTATCGACCCATATGTTGTGCCAACTTCTTCAAAATTGTGCCATTATGGTTACTTCTTCAAAAGTGTGCCATCACGGCTACTTCTACAAAAGTGCACCGTTGTGCCAATTTCAACATAAGTGCGCCGTTGTGCTAACTTATTCAAAAGTGTGCCATCACGGCTACTTCTTCAAAAGTGCACCATCATGGTCAACTTTTTCAAAAGTGCGTCATCATGGCTACTTCTTCAAAAGTGCGCCATCATGGCTACTTCTTCAAAAGTGCGCCATCATGGCTACTTCGACAAAAGTGCATCATCGCGCCAACTTCTTCAAAAGTGCGTTATCACGGCTACTTCTACAAAAGTGCACCGATGTGCCAACTTCTTCAAAAGTGTGCCATCATGGCCAACTTCTACAAAAGTGCGTCATCATGACCAACTTCTTCAAAAGAGCAGTTATATAGCCAATATTTCCAAAAGTGCACCAATCTCAGGACCACTTCTAAAGTGCGCCTACGATCCTAACTGACAAAGAGAAGTTACGATTAGGTGTTTTATATGCCATGCTTCTCGTAAAATGTGTACAAAGAACTGTCCCCTATGACCTATGCTTTCCTCGTATTGGAAGCTACGTGTCAAGCATGCAGTAAGTTGTGCACGCACGCATTAAGAATGTAGGGTATTAGTCCACCAAAAGTGTGCGCACAATGGTAAAATAGTGCAGACTGTCCAAAGTGCGTACACACTCTCATAACCGTTCATAAACTCTATAAATAACGGATCAGTACGTCTATTAAAAGAAAAAAAATGGCATAGGCATCAGGGCTGAGAATTTTTAAGTCTTTGAAATTCAAGAACAGAAGAAAATAAATTTAAGCTTATCGTGTCGTTGTTGCCAAAGCTTTCTTATTGCCCAACTCTTTAAGTTTTTTTCATAGCATCCCTATATTTATTCATCGTCGTGTGGTCCAATCAGTAAAGTGATCGCCCGCAGATCATATCTCTATAGCTATAATTCTCCAGAATCAATTGTACTTAGATTCATGTTTATGATCTCTCGTACTCTTCTTTCTTTTTAATAGTTCATAATACAAAGTCTCGTTTAAGCTTTGTTCATCGCAAACAAGATGGCGACTCTGTTGGGGATGACTTTCTCCTCTGACGAGAAGGTGATAGCTCAATTTGACGTTGCGTCGATTGACTCGATGCAGACGGCCTTGGTCGTGAAGTTCGACCATAAGTATACAAAGAAATGCTCCATTCTGGGGGTAGTGCTAACCCCTAATCCGCAATCAAATCGAAAAAATCAGCAAAGTGTGGGTGCCTAAGCCTCGTCATACATATCCCGAAGTTGCTGCCAATAAGGGAAAAAGTATTATGATTGACGGAAACTACCTAGTCAATTTTGTCAACCAAACTCAGGTCGAGGACTTGGTGGACAACTTTTTTGCGTTAAATAATAGATACAAATTGTGTAACTTGCGCAAAATCAAGCAAAGGGTGATCCACACCCAAGCTTCTGAGTTACTTACGTTAAACAAGGGACACAAATCGCGCAACTCGCGTAATATCAAGAAAAGGGTGATCCACACCCAAGCTTCTAAACCCGCGCATGTTCGTTGTAATATGCTGGACAAGAAAGTCATGGACGCCGCTGCCCAAATCAATCTCTCTAAAACCACACTCTTCAAAGAGAGATAAAAGTTTTTCCAGAATTTACGCTAGCAGAAATAAATACAGGCGCACAAATAAAGTATTAGTCAGGGAGAATCATTTTCTGATATCATGATTTCACGCACAATGGAGGAAAAGCTATGTGCAACTCTTCAGAAGCCTACTATTAGTGCGACACGCCAAGACCTTCGTGAAAAATCAAATGCATGTAGGCAAATTGTGCCAACTCTGCCTACACCACAGAAAGTGTGCCAAGTAGGGTCAACCTGTCACGACCCGTACCCGGATATCCGAGCACGAGTACGTGGGTACGTCCAGCCTACGCCGCAGTGTCGGCGGTAGTACGCTGTCTAGGTCATAATCACAGGTAATTTAAATCTATCTCATCCACAAGAATAAATAAACAAGGATAATGACAGGGAAATAGAATTGTTAAGATTTCATAAACAAAATGTGAAAACCAGATCCATAGTTATTACAGAACCAGAAGTTAAATCGGGGACAAACCCGATTACTAGGATAAAAAGAAATAAATAACTACTGCTAACTACTCCGCAGGAGTAGTCTCCTGTGTGGGAACCGGCTCCGCAACTGTATCACCTGCTGCCTCATAGGGGCCATAATAGGTGGGGGCAAAGTTCTCATCATCGCCTAAATTAACGGATCCAGTCAGGAAAGGAGCAAAGTACACAATGCACAACAAGATTTAAACTAATATTTATGACAAGTAGAAAAGAACTAACTAAGTATCATGTTAAGAATATGCATAAATAAGTAGTAACAATAACTAAGAGTTAAGCACTAACAATCAGGAATGTAAATAAACAGGATTAATTGCTATAAACCAGGAATATGAGTAAAACATGAATAAAATAAGACAGGAAAATGAAACTACAACAAGACAACAAGAACTGCAACAAGACAAGAAGCTATGTGCGTGAACTTGTGTATTTAGAATACATAGTTGGCATGTAGGGGTTTATAAGGCTAATAAGGCATGCCATAGGTGGCTAGCAGTCAGGAATAACAAGTATAAGGCTGAGGGTACAGTCGCGTACCCACAGCTAGCAGTCACGACAGGGGAAAGGGTAAACTACATGCCTCCTAGTATTCTCCCACCCGACACGAAAAGCAAGACATGAAATCCTAAAATCTAACACTAAGTGTAATCATCAATGATACTAGTAAAGCAAGGAATTAATTATCATAATATAAAGATTAAACTTGAAGTGCAGGTACTTGCCTGATGTTTGGATCCAATTACAGTTTTGTGTCTCGAGAAAATTTCCAAAAATGTATCCAGATGCTGAAATAAACATTACCATCATGCTCAGAAGATATCAAATAGCTAGAAACTTCTTTCCTTGAGTCCAATTTGGAGACAAGGGCAAAAACGATAATTTCGGGTCAAAACGGGGTCCGCATGTGGGCCCGCTTTGCACCGAAAAACGTGTCAGGGTCAAAGGTCTCCAAATTCACCAAACTTAGTGTCAATAGGTCAGGAACGACGATACGAACCCAACGGAACTTCCAGAATTGGATTCCGATGAGCCGATCAAAAAATCGCCCGTCGAGCGGGGCCTGTGGGGCCCACGACACGCGATTTCGTCAACGTTCTCAGAATCGAACCAAACTTGGGTCACAGGACCAGCGTATCGCTACGAGTCCGATGGCATAAGTTTTGTTTTGATCCGACATGTATACAGAAAGTTAGGGCTTGATTCAGGAAAGGCGGATACGGGGCGGTGTCCGCGGATACGCGTTGATCCCGGTGTGCAATCACACCCGAATCGACTTCCGCGAAAATCCACACGTTCGTATCAATGCTGCGCACATATCTGTGAAGACCGCGCGCGACCAAGTCGTCCCGTTTGGCGGGGCATACCCAGTTCCGGGGTGAATCGGGTCGATGTTTTTCCTGTTTTTGGATCGCGGTGTGCGATCACCACAGGACGCGATGCCCCGAGCGGTTTGTCCGGGCACCGAGAGGGTCATACAGGCTTCGCAACACAATTTACGGAATTGAAAATGGGGCAGCGAGGAGAAAGATATGAGTACCTGAACAGGGCTCAGAAACTCGGAAATTCTCGTGTCCGTGTCGGGTCTGACACGCCGACACAGGAATTCGAAAATTAGGGTTAGGGTTAAGGTTTTGAACTCCGGCGAGGGAAGCCCGACCGGAAGAGGGCGGCGCAGCTGCGGGGGAGGCCGGCCGGGGGCTGAGCGGCTGCGTCGTCGAAGGCGGCTCGTCGGCTGCCGTCGGGTGCTGAGAAGAAGGGGAGGAGCGGCTGCTGCTCGTCGTCGAGGGCGGTGGAGGAAGGAGGCGGGCGGTGGCGCAGGGTCTCGAGGAGGGTGGTGCCGGAGGAGAGGGTGGCGGAGGAGCTCGGGGGTTAGGGTTGGTGGCGGATCTGGCCGGAGCCGAGGGGAGGGTCGGCTTAAATAGGCGGAGAGGGGCGTGGGGTTAGCTGGAAAGGGCGGAGGAGAGGGCTACGTGGCGGGGAAGGCGGGGCGGAGCGGAATATGGGGTCGTGGGGAGTGGCTGGCCGCCGGAGGCGGCGGAAAATGCGCGCCGGAGCGGGACCGGATAGTGGGGAGAAGACGGGTCGGCGGGTCGCGGGTCGAGGGTCTGACCCGACCCGACCCGGTAAGTCGGCTGGGCCGGGCTGGGGTCTGCGGGCTGGGCCAGAGAACGGGCTGGGCCGGATAACAAAAAAAATAAAATAATAATAATAATAATAATAATAAATTAATTAATAAATAGTTTTTAGGTGTTTTAAATTAGGTCCGGGGCCCAATAAATTCCAGAAAAATTACCTTAAGTCCAGTTTTTTCCATTTTACACCAAAAAAATATTATTTCCATAATATTTTAATATTATTTATTAACAATTAAAAATTATTTAATAATTTAAAACTCTGATTTTAATTACAGAAAATTTCCAGAAAATTCCAGAAAATTGTGAAAAATCCAAGTTTAATATTTTTGAAAAATTCAGGGGGTTTACACAACCTCTTCATAACATGTTGTTTGTGCGCGTGTATATAAGAGGACTGTTAGGAACAACTTTCTCTCATTCTTGAAGGACAAAAGCTTGAGAGGTGACGAATCATTCACTAATCAAGCCAGCACTTCACTCTACACACAGGGGACCAAAAATGTGCATCAAAGATTCAATATATCTCATGTAAAAAGACAAAGTCTGCCCTTTTTCTCCTCTTCTCTTCCCTCTTTCGATTTACGTAAGCTTATTGTACAAAAGCGTAAAGAGAGAGACCCTTCTGACTTTTTAACGGTATTTTCTAATGAACATCATAGCAATTATCATAAAATTGTAATCAAATGTTTTTGTGCATCAACAAAATAGCCTATGTTTGACCTATTGATCTATACTATGTCTCATAAACCTAGACATGCAAAGCAAGTTGACAACCAGGAGTATGATGATGACGAACCGCTCTTTGTTCCAGCGTACGTTGCTTCGCATCTTTCCCGTGGCAGGAGACAATTAAGACAAAGTTCTTCAAGAACACCCAGCCAGAGGAAATTTGACCAACTCGTCGACTCCTTTGAAAGAGTATACCAAAATACCCGTTCTCGAAGACGAGAGCTCATTCTTCGCAGGAATCCTCATTCATCAGAATCTTATGCTGGGGGTAGCAATCCCCCTGATTCTGAAACTGACAGTGTAGACTACAACTACACAGTTCTTTCTACCAATTCCTCTGTTGTATATAGAGATGTTAGCGCCTACTCCATCGGTGACAAACAAGACACTTCTCCATCAGAAGCCACCGAACAATGCCTCAACTCATTAGAGGCCGCTCTCAGGGACATGCACACTATGATGCAAAATATGCATCAAATGATGACAAATATTCTACTACACCAGTACCTGTCCAAGTGGCTCCATTCATACCTGCACAGCCTACTCCTAGAACATCACCTCTGTAGGATAACACAAATCCAGAAGCAGTATTAAATAAAGAGTCAACATCACCGACTCTTGATCCTCTCAATATTGGGAGCGGACCTCCGTCGGTGATAATACATGTTCAATCAGGATCTTATCAGTCTGCTATACCACTCCAACCAGAAGATCCTTTCGAAGCTATCCGGGAGTTGCATGCACATGTCGATGTTTTAAAGAAAAAAGACCAACTCCGCAAGCTAGGGGTGAAACAACCTTATCCGCCTCATTGGGATAATGTTTCATTCTCTTCTAAATACAAAACCCAATAAATAGTCTTATTTGAAGGCAGAACATCGTCGAGTCAATATAATAATTACTTCAATATGATGACAGCTCATCTGCAGAAAGATGATGCTCTCCTCACTAGATTGTTCGTGGGATGCTTGGCCGACATAGCCTACGATTGGTATCGTAGTTTACCTGATAACTGCATATCCTCGTTTAATGATATGAAGTGTCTTTACCTCTCACGATTCTATGAGGGAGGCATGGATATGATGATGTCTTCGCTCATCGATATCAGACAGAAGGAGAAGAAAATTGTTCGTGAATTCATAGAGCGTTTCAGGCAAGCAACTCTAAAGTTGCCCCCCGATATTCCAGATTTCGTATTTATCGCTACTTGCCACCTATAGTAGGGCTTTAGATGAGTCCAACTCAATTTTAAGACTGGACGACATTCATCATCAGGGACGAAGATGTTGAAGGTAACTCGATGGTGGCACATAATTTGGGATTATAAATGACCAATGTAGAAGGGAGGCGCCCCTCCAACAACAACAATAGTACGAATAATCACAACAGCAACGAAAATGAAGCCTTAGCAATAAACCTGTTAAAATGACCCACCTCTCCTCCAGCAAAAAAGCCTCCAGACTCTTCCGAACCTAAGGAAGAATATTCCTTTGATGAGAGTGATATCCACAATATTTTTGAATGCTTAATAAAAATCAACAACTTGCAGTTGCCTGACATCAAGAGACCGAATTAGGCTGGTAAAACAGATGGCCCAAAGTATTGTATGTACCACTGATATGTACATTACCCTACCAAGGCTTGTTATGTCTTATAAAAGAATATACAACCGAATCATTACAGCCAACCAGTCAAGAATATTATGCAAGGGATGAACTACAACTTAAAATCTGCTTTGAGACTGAATTATGAAAAAGGCAGACGGACTCCTATACGTCACTTCTCTCCAAAAGGCAAACAAAAAATATACTACCAGCGGACTGGTCATGGTTTGGGATATGTTACACCACCAACAAGTCCTGAAGGTTCAAAATCGGAAGAAGAAACACATTTTCACTCATCTGACTCATCATTGTGGGATTCTGACGAAAGCATGGGTGACATATTCAAACAGACTTTCTCTGTAAATATGGTGTCAACTGGCCCAGCTGATAATGACGTTGAACCATTGGAACCATTCGAGAATGAACCATTGGCACAACAGATGGATACTCAATAGGATCTTCAATTTGAGCAACGTGAGCCACCTACAGAGGATGAAGTAGTCCAAATTGATGTAGGAGAAGAATCTTTCCCAAGACCAATCTTTATTAGCAAGAGTCTTCCTGAAAAAGATCAACACGCTTTAGTCCAGCTAATAAAGGAGTATATTGATGTCTTCGCCCTGAGTTATGAGGATATGCCTGGCCTAGATCCTCAGATAGCTATACACAAGCTCAATATCCTTTCGAATGCTAAGCCAGTGAAACAGCAACAACGACAATTTCATCCGGATATGATGGATGCAATTGAAGCAGAAGTCAAGAAACTCATAGCATGCGGCTTCGTTTGAGAAGAGCAACATCCCAACTAGGTATACAATATCGTTCAAGTCATAGAAAAAAAAGTTCCGGGTCTGCGTGGATTATCGAGATCTAAACTCGGCCTGTCCAAAAGATGAATTTTCTCTTTCTATTATAGATGTCATGATCGATAAAACATGTGGATTTGAACATATGTCCTTAATGGATGGATTCTTAGGGTACAATCAAATCAAGATGTCGCCTGATGATAAAAAAATACACCTCTTTCCACACACCACTAGGGGTATACTACTATACAATCATGCCCTTCGGCTTAAAAAAATATGGGAGAAACATATCAACGAGCTATAAGTATAATTTTTCAGAAGCATTTACGAAAAATAATAGAATGCTACGTGGATGATATTGCGGTCAAGAGTCATCTTAAAGATGATCTCCTTCAAGATTTGAAGATTGTGTTCGAATTGATGCGCCACCACCAATTGAAGATGAATCCAACTAAATCCTTTCTAGGAGTCTCCAGTGGCAAGTTCCTCGGATTTGTTATAACTTCCAAAGGTATTCATATTGACCCTGATAAAATCAAAACTATCCTCAAAATGCGGCTTCCACGCAATCTCAAAGAACTTTGTAGACTGCAAGGCCAACTGGCATATATTAGGAGGTTCATCTACAATCTCTCGGGACAATGCCGACCCTTCACTCAGTTAATAAAGAAAGGCTTATCTTTTGTCTAGAATGAAGCATGTCAATAAGCATTCGACGACATCAAATAATATCTCACAAATTTTCTAGTTCTGGTGTCTTCGATCGTAGAAAAACTATTTTTTTGTATGCTCGAGCAATGGATCACTCCCTAGGAGATCTTCTTACACAGAAGAGTAATGAAGGCCTTGAACCGGTGATCTATTATCTCAGTCGTATGATTTTCGACACTGAACATCGATACAATCCAGTAGAAAAAGAATGCCTCGCCTTGATGTTTGCTATTCAAAAGATACGACACTATGTGTCGGATTAAACCATTCATGTCTTATCCAGAGTAAATCTTCTCCGGGTATTGATGACTAAGCCAAGCATACTCAATTCTTGTTTATCCATATGGGCAATGCTATTATCATCTTATCACATGGTATTTGTCTCACAAAAAGTAGTGAAGGGTGAAGCGCTAGCTGATTTTCTGGCAGCTCATCCTGTACCGAAAACTTCCAAACTGTACGATGACATCCCAAATGAAGTCTAAGAGTCTAATATGGTAATGGGAGATGACCCTGGCAACTATTCTTTGTTGGCACATCAAGAATATGACCCAAAGGCAACATAGTAGCTGGAGTTGGCATAGTCCTAGTATCTCCCGACAAACTACTCATTCATCGAGCATATTCCCTCAGTGAACCATGTTCCAATAATGTGGCAGAATACAATGCTCTACTCATTGGTCTCCAATTAGCTAAAGGATCGGACATAGAATATCTTAAAGCCTACGGAGATTCTAACCTGATAATCAATCAGATCAGGGGAGAGTACGAGATTCGGCATGAAGACCTCATCCCTTATCATCAAGCGGCAATCGAACTGGCTTTTACTTTCAAAGGATTCTTCATCGAGCATGTGCCTCGGTTACAAAATATGAAAGAATATGCTTTGGTCGGCCTAGCAACATCATTGGTCGTTCCCCTAAAGAGACGATACTCAATTATGCTAACAGAAAGAGAGTTGTTCTGTAAAAAAATAACTAGCACATTGAACAGAGTTATGTCATAAATTTAACTTCCATGGATAAATATTGGAGAGACCATTTTATAGACTACGCTGCTTATGAAATTCTTCCAGAAGATCCAAAAGAAGCCACTTTAATTAAAAGACGCTCACTCTAATTCTACTATGACGCCTCATCCAAAATATTATATCGTTATTCTTATGAGGGATTGCTGCTATATTGTCTTACCAACCCTGAAGCAAGATAATCACTCTGCGAAGCTCATGATGGCATCTGTGGAGCACATCAGCCAGGTCCTAAATTACAAGATCGCCTCAGAAGAATTGGTTATTATTGGCCTACTATGGTGGCAGATGTCATAGATTATGCTCGTAAATACAGGTCATCCCAATTCCATACTAATTTTATCTACCAACCAACAGAGTTTTTACACCCTACAGCTGCCTCCTGGCCTTTTAAAGCATGGAAACAGGATATTATTGGTCCGATCAGCCAATCTTTTTCTAGAGGACATCGGTTTATACTTGCAATAATCGATTACTTCTCCAAATGGGCAGAAGCAGTCCCGCTCATAGAAGTTAATACCTCCAACATAATTAACTTTGTCAAAGACCATGTTATCTATCATTTCGGTGTTCCCCAGAGGATAATACATGACAATGGGCCATAATTTACCAGTCAAACATTTTATCAGTTCTGTGACAAGAATTGAATCCGAAATATAGCATCTACTGCCTACAATCCAGCAACCAACGACTTAGCGGAAGCCTTCAACCAGACCATAATCAAACTCCTTAAAAGTTTGTATCATTCGACAAACGCGATTGGAATGAGAAACTCAGAAAATGTTTATGGGCTTATCATACATTTCAAACTCCAACTGGTTGTACACCATTCTCTCTGGTCTACGGATGTGAAGCAATTTTTTGCTCGAAATCCAGATACCTTCTTTTAGAATAGCTATTACTAATGAGCTAACAGTAGATAATAATGATCGATTGCGCTTGCAAGAATTAGAAGCATTGGATGAAAAAGTGCACGCACGCTCAATAGCATATTGAGCTATACCAAGCATGCATTTCCAGAGCTTTTAATCGAAAAGTCAAGGAAAGAATATTCCAGGTCGGTGAATTGGTCCTTATAGTAAGAGGACCTATGATCACAACCCATAAGAGCAAAGACAAATTTCAAGCGAAATAGGAAGGTCCTTATCTGGTGGAGATAGTATTCTCCAACGAAGCCTGTCACTACCACAATTTCTAGGAAAGAGTATTTTGGTCATTTCATAATTAATTAAATATTGTGCATATTGAATATTTATTTATTATATTATTGTTTATTATTAGCATGTTAGATTTTATTTTTGGACTTGTGTTAGTAGACCTAACTAGTTTAGATTAGATCCATGGACCAACATTTAATTCTAGTTAGAATTGAGCCCAATAATAAGCTCAAACATTAGAAGGATGATTAATTAAGTTAAACACATTAGACTAGAACCTTCCCTCCTTAATTAATTTCTTTATGAGAGGCCTCAAGGGGTATTTTAGACTTTACATAGTAGCTTGAGGAAGGGGGCAAGTGAGGCCTATATAAAGAGGATGAAAACTTTCTCTCTCTTTATTTTTCATTCCAAATCTAGATCTAGAATTTCCCTCAACCAAAATTTTTCATTCCCACATCAATTTTCTACCAAATATTTTTCCCACTTCCTTCCCAAATCATTATTGGAGGCTATTAGAGGATGGATCTACAAGGAGAAAGCAAAAATCTACAAAAAAGAGCAAGGATCTACAAGTTGAAGGCTCATTTCACCCAATTTGGAGATTTTATTGGAAATACATCTCTCAATAGGTATAATTCACTTTTTTTTCCTTTAATTAGGTTCTAAATCTGTGAATTAACCATGAGAAACCATCCCACATGCATAGGCTACCTATAGGAATTGAAATTAGGTTCATAGGAGGCCTATGGAGAAAGTTACGTATGTTTTTGTGTCAATTTTGGGAGAATTTTGAGATTTGCACATGTTGTATTTGTCAATTGGTCAATTAGATCAAATTGACATGTGTTTGATTATTTGTGGCTAGTGTCATGTCCATAATTGGTATACCTAGATAGTTAGTTATATTCCTTGTTAGCTAGTAGTTAGATAGATATATTAGTACTTGTTAGTTATGTAGTATTGTATTGATAAGTTATGATGTTAAGTTAGTATCTATGTATTAGTATTATGTATGATAAGTTAGTAGGTAAGATTGATATGCATGGTTAGTTATAAATAGATTAATAGCTATAAGTTAGCTTATAGTTTAGTTATATTAGTATAGTCTAGTGTATTGGGTATTAACTATATATGCACTAGGATTGACTTACCTTGGTTGGATACCAAGGTAATGTCAAGGTAATGGGCCGATACTCAAGGTATTGGGTTTGAGTATCGAGATGGGTGTGTAGGTAGTAAGATACGCATTGGTTCAAAGCCAAGGTATCTGATTTACATTAATTATCTTAGATACTATATGTATTATCTTGTATATATATATATATATATATATATATATATATATATATATATATATATATATATATATATATAAACTTGCGTATCTTAGGATACGATATCTTGTTGGTTTTCTTAGTATCTTAGAATAGCTAGTATGGCCTAGATGCATAGTGAATTACAGTAACGTTTAACATATAGTGACGTTTAGCGACTGTAATTCAATTTTTTAAAAGAATAGTCGCTATAAGTTTTTTAAGGTTGCTAAACGTCGCTGAGTTTTATGATTTAGCGACATTTAGCAACGTATTTAGCAACATTAATCTTTTAAATATTTAGCGACGTCTATAATGTCGCAAAATATTTTTATTAGTGACGCCATAAGTTGATATCGCTTAACGTCGCTAAAATGTTAATATAGGTTTTGATTCTCCCCTTCTGTCAAAATTTTCCTACAATTTTTCAAAACCCCCCTCTTTTCTTCCCCCATCTCCGATGAACTGCACACTCCGGCGTCTTCCACAACGGCCTACTCCTGCGTCCCCCTCCTCCTCCTCCTCTAGGTAAACCCTAACTCTCTCTTTCTCTTTTTCTCTCTCACTGGACACGACATGACACTAACACTGACACGACACACACACACGTGACAGACACGACATGACACTAACCCTAACCCAAAATTTCTATAGTTGGCAGAGTTTCTACATAAAAATTTTACACACACAAATATATTCTTCAATGATTCTCAATTTCTATCATATAAATATATTTATATAGTTGATGTGTGTGTCTTATTTATGTGTATGGTCTGTGTGTGGGTGTAGGAGTGACTACAATAAGAATTGTTGGAGGAGAGATGTTATACACAGATTTTAGTACCTGTGTGTATAGTGTGGCACTAAAGGTGTTTGATAGATTGACTTTGGTATTGTGTGTGTGTGAGATACCTATATTGACGAAAGGAATTTGCTCAGTTGTACATGTGTATACATAGGTGCATTTGATGTGTGTGTGAATGTGGGATGTAGGAGTGCCAGACAAGTGCATGAGCATTATGGTGAAGTGGTGATTGGACTGTGTTATAAAATTGACTGTGCTGTGTTCTAGGGGTCGTGGTATAAAGTGTGAACAGATAATGGAGAGTTGGCAGTGCACATGAGTTAAATGGAGTGACAACAGGCCAATTTGGAGTGTATGGGGGAAACTAGATAGCAGCAGTAGCTGCAAGGTTGGGGGTGCCCTGTCCTTAGTGGCAGTTGCAACAAATACAACAGCAGCAGAGGTTTAAGTGCCAGTATGAAATGCGTGCACTGATGAGGTTATATATATGCAGTGATATAAGAAAGGAAGTAGGTGTATATACTTGTGCACCACTATTATAAGTTAGTGTTGTGTGTTGGCAATTAGCCATGGGCATATGAGTTTAGTCCATGTGGTAGGTGCGGGTGTGTATGTGCTGTGTTAAATTATTGCAAGAAAGAAAGTATGTGAGCAGCAAGGTGCATAAGGGAATATCGGGTTGGATAACAGTGCACAGTATTGGTTATGGTAATAGCAGTGGTTGAAGGTGAGAGAGGGGACTCGAGCAGGTAAGCAACTACAGTAGCAGCAGTATGGAGAACTGGAAGAGTGTCAGTTGTCCAACTGATAGGGAGTTAAGTTGTGAGCTAGATGTATCAATAAAGAACTGATACAGAGTATCAGACTTTGTGGGGGGTCTATTATGATAAGGAGTGGTATCAGTTGATACATACTCAAGAACAACAGTACCAGGTGGCAAGTGGCAAGTGAGTGCAGTGCCTATATTGTGCAGTAGCAATAAGAGTTGCCTGGAAAAATTGATACTCTATATCAGAGACAGGTGTGGGGCAAGGAAACACTTGAGTGTAATCAAGGAGGGAAAGTGTGTTCAGTAGGGAAATACTTTCAGTTGGGAAGTATAAGGGAGGTCAGGCATTCAAGTGAGGCAGTGCACACAATGGTGCACTACAAGATTGGGTGCAGATAGGAGATCTGCAACAACAACACAGTGATAGCAAGGAGTGAGTACCTGTAGGCCAATATTCATGCATTAGGTAGCAGCAGCAACAGCAGCTGTATATGATCAAGTAGCAGTAAGTGCAGCAGGAGAGAAAAATTAAATCCAAGTAACAGTAAGTCAAGAAAGGCCTTGGTGTATTAGTCTAGTCATGACTTTTAAGTGTCTCATTAAGGTAATATCTAGAGTCTTGTGTTAGTTAAGGTAGAAATATTAGTTCGATCTCTCTCTCTCTCTCTCTCTCTCTCTCTCTCTCTCAGATGCACATGACACTGATACAAATACGATACACACACACTGACACAGATACGACACAGACTGTCACAAAGGGTATAAAATTTGACAACAAAAATGACTTAAGTCTTTGTAGTAATTTGATGGCATTGTGTATCAAGTTAGAGCAGTTCTTACCTTCCTCCAGAGAATCACACTGTATTTTACGATGAGTATATATGCTAGGACTAGGAGTATCAGTACGTGTACTGTATTTAACGATGAGTATATTCTTGAACGATGTCTATTCATTTTTACAGAAGTATCTAGAAATGGATATGATTTACTATCTACATCATCATTCATGGATGTACAACCATCATCCTGATGGCATGTGCGATATGCGGGATGAATTCATTGAGGGTGTACAACAGTTTCTGTAGTTTGCCAAGGCATTCCCTCAGTACATGGACGGTACCAAAATTAAGTGTCCGTGTGTGAGACGTCGTAACTTGAAATATCATCCAGAAGTGGAAGTCACATATCATTTGTACTCGAAAGGTATCACGCTGAATTACTATCAGTGGACCGTGCACAGAGAACTTGTGTTTTAAGCATCGGAGTTTGAGCCTTATGTGGAGCCGTATATGGATGTCCACGACTACGCTACTTACGACGACGGGTGGTTGAACATGATTTTTGATACGGCGGGGCCTAGTTTCGATTCGGACAATCATGATACAGCTGAGGAGGCACCGAATACCGATTCTGCGAAGTTCATGGAGTTGCTGAAGAATGCAAGGACTCCATTATATCCTGGTTGTGAAGATTATTCACCATTGGAGGTGGTTACAAGATTGTTGAGCATCTAGTCCAATTTTAATATGTCGCAAGAATGCTATAACCGACTGATGGATTTGATTATAGAGATCTTACCAGAGGATGCAAAGTTGCCTAAAGACTTCTACCGATATAAGATGATGGTGAGATCGCTCTGGATGGGATACGAGAAAATCGATACATGTCGCAATGGGTGCATGTTGTACCACAAAGACGACAAGGATGAAGATGCGTGCAGATTCTGTGGTGCTGATCGCTACAAGGCTACTGAAAGAGGAAAGTTTATTGGTATAAAGAAGCCTACCGATTTGATGCACTACTTGCCTTTGACGCCGTGTTTATAGAGATTGTTTATGGTGAAGGAGACTGCAGAAAACATGAGTTGGCACAGGAGAAAACATATCGAAGGACTATTGGATCATTCATCAGATGGAGAAGCATGGAAGCACTTTGATCGAGAGTATCCAGATTTTGCTTCGGATCCGCGTAATGTCCGATTGGGGCTCTCCTCCGACAATTTTACCCCATTCAGACTTTCTGGCTTTCAGTATTCGTGTTGGCCTGTGATCGCCACTTCGTACAATCTACCGCCTTGGATGTGCATGAAGACTACGTATATGTTCCTAACCGTTATTATCCCAGGTCCGATAATCTGAAGAGGAACATCGATGTATATTTACAGCCTTTGATAGATTAGTTGAATCAACTGTGGGAAGTAGGTGCCAACACGTACGATATTTACAGAAAGCAAAATTTTCAGATAAGGGCAGCACTTATGTGGACCATCAATGACTTTCCGGCCTATGGAATATTATCGGGATGGAGACTCATGGTCGTCTCTCATGTCCGTATTGCATGGACCATACTAAGGCTTTCCATTTGAAACACTGAGGCAAACCGTACTTCTTCGATTATCATCGACAATTTTTGCCCAAGGATCATCCGTACCGGAGGAACATGAATGATTTTCGTGTGATCATTGTGGAGAAGGCTAATCCACTGCCAAGGTGGCGCAGATACACGATATGGGAAGAGGTAGAAGATTTACCAAGTGCTATCGAAGAGCCTGCTAAGGGGTACAAGTGTGACGGATTTGGTTGCACCCATAACTGGACGAAGAGGAGTATATTCTGGGATCTGCTATATTGGAGCCCAATCTGATCAGACATAACCTTGGTGTCTTGCATATCGAGAAGAATGTGTTTGATAAAATAATTAATTCTGTAATGGAGGTAAAGGGAAATAAGAAAGACAATCCGAAGGCCAGGTTGGACTTAGAAGAAATATGTAGACGTCCTGCATTGCATTTGATAGAGGGGGAATAGAAAGTTAAAGCAGCCTAAGTCAGTTTTCTCACTGGAGAATGATAAAAGGAGACTTTGTAGGTAGATTCAGGGTCTATTTGTCCTTACTCGGTTTGTAATATCAATGTTTTGTTTTATTTAAATTTTACTATATTATTTATATTAAATGTATGTTAATTTACCGGTGTTGAGTGTTTAATTGAAGGGGTCGATGAACCCAGCAAATTCAATGGAGGGTTGCTCCGGGTCTATTTGTACAAATTATGAATTTATAAACTGCAGGAAGAATGGTTTGGAAACAATTAAATATTCATTTTTTATTCTTTTACTGTATTTTTAACGACATTTTTAGCGACGTTTTGCGATATTTACTCGCGTCGCTAATTACGTTGCTAAATACGTCGCTATATATGTCGTTATCCCTGTCGCTATCCCTGTCGCTATATATGTCGCTAAACACATTATTGTTCGTCGTAAATTGCTGACATGGCAGTATTGCCAGGTCAATATAACGTCGCTAAATGAGTCGCACAATATCGCTAAAAAGAATTAGCGACATATAGCGATAAACTAAACGTCGCTAATTTAGCAACGTTGCGTCGCTACACGTCGCTAATATAACGACGCATTTACGTTGCTGGAAAATGTCGAAATAGCAACATTTTGCTATATTTTTTCGGTCAGCGACTAGCTTAAAGGCGACTTCAGCGTAACGTCGCTACAGACGTCGCTAAAATAATTTAGCGACGTTTTTTGGCCATTTAGTGACGTTTTGATACGTCGCTAATTTGACTTATTCTGGTAGTGCGAGTACATTCTCTGATAGTTTCTCATTTATGATATCCTCTATGTTACTTGTATCTAGTATAGATATCCTTGATTTCTTGACACGATGGATTACACGGATTGGTATATCCGGATCTCGTCATGAGATGTTATTCCTTGGTATTTACGGTGTATCTTGTGCAAGCATTGTTTTATTGTTCTTCTTGTACATGTACATACATTGGTTCATGAGGAAAGTAGTGCCCTTCTTGTGGAAACCCGTGTTATGACGTACCATGGTTGGATCCACTATACCAGTCGGGGGCGGGGAGTATGTAGTATAGATATGTGATTATACCCTCCTTGTATCAAGTCTTGTTCATCGAATAGTGTTAATTATACACCGCACATATGATTAGCCAGGCCATAAATCTTGTATCAAGTTCCCAAGTCGGTCATATGTTAAAGCTGGTAATCACCCACTTAGTCATTAGTATTTCTTGTTCATTCCAAATTTCTCATTCTTATATTTATTTCCAGTATTCCTTTATTGCGTATCTCTTATACATGTATATTGCATCTTATATATTTCACATCTATTTAATGTTACATAGTTTATATCATTGATTAGAACTATTGTTAGAGATGTACTTCGCTCCATTCTTGACTGAAAAATATTTTCTACGTCACCCCTGAGCTATAGTCCTCACATCCTCCCCCGAGAGTATGCCATGTCCAAGTGACCTCTGAGCAAACCTCTCCCTACGACTATCACCAGTCGTCAACTCAACTTATCACCTACCCTTAAACTTAAGTGCACCAACGGTGTCAAATCCACCAAACTTGCCATGACTATACCACCTCTGGCAACGCCTATTTCAAACTTATTACTTGCACCCTAGTGCGCAAAAAAAGTAATGGGGCCATAAAACCTATCGCGACCATATTACCTCTGATAGGGATTGTTTTCGAATTTATTATTTGTACTCAATGTGCACAATAAATAATAAGTCCACCCAAAAATTCTCCAGTAGGGTTTGGCATGTCCTTCGCAGCTCTGAGCAAACCTTTTGGGTTGGCTATCGATCATCACGTCTACAGTACCCCTTATATCGATCATTGTCTAAACTTATCACCCATGCTTAAATTTAGGTACGCCAGCGGTGTTAAGTCCACAAAACATATCATGACTATATTACCTCTGATAGGGTTTCATCTCGAACTTATTACTTGCATTCTTGGGCACAAGAAGTAATAGGTCCACCAAAAACTCTCTGGTGGGATGCCCGTAATGGAAACGAATAGTTCAAGTCCACATTACCGCCGAACTACTTTCATTTTCCCCAGCAGAGAAAAAGTCAGTTCATGTTCATATTACCTATGAACTATGTCTCTCCACTATCCCCATAGAATTATATCTTACCATGTCCACATTACCTTTGAATAAGATATTTTTAGAACTTTTCCATATCCATATCACCTCTGAGTAAAGTTTCGCTCTTTGACTTTTCTTCTATCACGTTCACATAACCCCTGATAGTGCTAGTCGTTTTTGTTTATTATCCGTACTTATGGTACTTCATGGGTAATAAGTCCATAACCCAAGAGTTTGACATATCCATATTACCTCTGAGCAAACTTTCTGGCCTTGACCATCGATCGTCACGTCCATATTTCCTATGATATCGATTTTCTTCCAATTTATCATCCGTACCCTATCCGTAGTATGTCAGCGGTGATAAGTCCATAAAAAACTGCCCCATCCATATTACCTCTGACATATTACCTCTAGCAAGGCTTGTCTCAAACCTATTACTTGTATTAACGTGCGCAAAAAGTAGTGGGTCCACAAAATCTATCATGTCTATATTACCTCTGATATGGTTTATTTTGAATCTATTACTCGTACCCCAAGTACACAAAAGAGGGTCCACTAAAATCCCTCATTGGGATATCCATACTTACTTCAAAAGTTGTACTACGACCATCTCACCTCTGGTACTAGCACCGCAAATGTCACAACAACAATAAAAGTAATTTCTCCTTTCATTAAAATAAAAAAAGGAGAGAATACAAACATCAAGAAGAAGAGGAGTCAGAGCCCTCTATACGACAACTTTGACATGCATCAACCTGACAAACTTAGTAGAAAGAGACGGACAGTGAATGCGTACTCATTTCATGCTTCTTATTTCAAAGTATTCCAGACTTAGCCAAGTCTGAAAACTTTGAAGAGGATCTTTTAGAAGCATAAAAAATATCTCCATGCGCTCCAGTTTACAGTCAAAAAATAAGCAAGGTACGCATAACTGCGGTTGACGCATAACACCCTCGGACACATGACGTCTCGAGATGCAAGTCGTCCTTTGACGCATCATCCCTATAGTCACATCAAAGCATTTATGACTCTGATAAAATAGATAGTCATCCTGACCGCCTCGAAATCCTGCACCGAGGATTGGAATCTGGGATGACGGCTTTGTCATGATCACTTTTGGCAGTATACAACTGTTCAAATGGCACGAATGTATAAGGCGACAAAAATCTATGCGTCTCTGGCCCAATGTGTTCCAGACTCCATGAGTTCCTTGTATCTCTGGTCCAATGCATTCCAGACTTCATGCGTTTCGTGCGTCTCTGGCCTAATGCGTTACAAACTCCATACGTTCCATGCGTCCCTGGCCTCAAGACTCCATGTGTTATATGCGTCTCTGGCCCAATGTGTTCTAGACTCCATGTGTTCCATACGTCTCTGCCCAATGTGTTCCAGACTCCATGTGTCCCATGCGTCTCTGGCCCCATGCGGCTTTGACTCCATGCAGTTCCCATATGCGGCCTGAACGACCACAGAGCAGGACAGTCGCATAAAACCCTCTGACACAAATTTTGATGTCTGTAAGAAGCTCTAACATCTCACTCATCACCCTGAGATTCTTTAAAATTTGTGCGAATGATGGCTCAAGAAAAGATAATAAGTCACATCAGTGCATTAATTGCCTCGACAGATAGGCCATGCCACGTGTCCTACATATGCGGCTTCAAGACCCATGCGGCCTCGACATCATGTGGCTAGAGCGTCCACCTGACCAAGGCCAAACAAGATTACACATGCGACTTCAAGACCCATGCGGCCTCGTCCACATACGACCAAAGGGTCATTCCGACAAAGGCCAAATGAGAGCTTATACGCGACTACAATAGTATGTGGCTCTCGTCTCACAAGATTTTATGTTACAACCGAAGATGATTTCTCACACAATTAGTATTGACCAAGTGTCCAATTGACCGAGTTATGCACATAACATCCCTGAGATCTCTTTAAAAAGAAAATCATAACCAAACCCACGTGGCGGCTTGCCCGCACCATGTGGCTACCGTTACGCCACATTCTGCTGAAGGAGCCCCATGCGGCCACCAACCAGAGACCTATGCGGCACACATAGTCCATCGGCATGATGACTATAAATATGAGCAACTTGAACGTTCTAAATGTCATATTTTTCTGCTTTAGAGAGAGACCGAACCAAAAGGCTGGCTGGTTATCTGTGGATTCACACTAAAACCAATGAGAGAAGCTTCTGCGTCCGGATAGTCCATGGAGTAAAAAGAGTTGCTACACTCCTAACCCTCCATCATCACCCCCAGATCAAAATCAATTTATACTTAGATTGTCTCTTAGGACTCTTCTCTGTACTCTCTAGTTTGTTAATCAAATCAAGTTCTCTTAGTTCTCCCTTTTGATTTAAATGGCAAACACGATGGCGAATCTACTGGGGATAAAAAAAATTCTCTGTTGAGAAATTCGTGACACAATCCGATGCGGCCAATCTTGGCTCAACGCAAAAGATGCTGGTAGTTTGCTTCGACCAGCAAGCGTTCTAGAAAATGCTCTCTGAAGTAAGTGTGAATCCTTCGCCAAAGCAAGCCAAGCCCAAGAAGACCCGCAGAACGTGGGTGGCAAAGGATGCTACGCCTTGCCCAACTGTGGAGAAGGCGATCTCTACAAATCAATCTATTGATGAGAAAGTCCACGCCTATGCGACATCTTCGACTGGCGCAGGAACTGCTCAGTACTCAGAATCTGGCAAAGGAAAATACTACGATGCCAGACTTTCTAGGGCTGGGGAAGGTCCTATGCGTCCAAGAAGGAGGACGCATAATACTGTCCATGCATCATCTATTCACAGGCCGCATAAGATTGTCCATACGACATCAACTCACAGCCGTAAGCAGACAGTCCCATGTGGTTCTGACAGCAACTGAACTTCTGTTTTTGACTGTATCTTATGCGGTACAGATCCTATGCGACCTACTGAGAGTGGCAAAAACCTAAATTTGGACTCTTCTTACTACGTGCCTGCGAGTGCTAAATTGAAGATGTCTAAGGCAGTGCGAGCTCATCAAGCTCAAGCAACTACTCATGCGACTGACCACCAATAGGCATCGCTAACTATTATGTGGGCCTCTGACAAAAAGTTGTACATAACTGACCCATGCGTCCAACCCACCGGGACCAGCGGACATGGTTCGTTCCAAAAGTCTTCCACCAGTACCTCGGGGCAAGTTCGTGTACGAGCCCTAGGTCCGGGAGCAAATGCATCGCCTGCACATCCGTGTGCCCGGGTTACCCAGACTCACAAAGAGGTTGCAAATGTGAAACACCCTTCGTATGATTTACGTGAAGTGATCACTCACAAGCGCAAAGCGAGGGAAACCACTTCGGCGTGCAACATGTCCTCTTTCAGGCACTACTACGCCAATATTATCATCGATTGCTGCTGCAATAAAGCAAAATCACCCACAGACAGGCAGTCGACCTTCCAATGATTGTACCATAAAGCACCTACCCGACAACAACTCGGAGATCAGGTACAAGTATCATAGGAGAAGGAGTTATCCTTTGCCTCATGCTACACAATTGGAAAGCTTTCTGCCACCAAGGAAAGAAAGAAGTCAAATACCTCCAGTCTGGCACTCTCTGCCACTGCGTCATGAAGGAAACTACCTGGAGGACTGACAACGACACTTGCGGAAGGAGTCTTCCATGGCACTCGCTCAAGGAAGAAGCTGTCAGCCCCTGGGGGTAGTTCTTCCTCAGAATCCCTGGGGGGTAGCCCAAACTGGGGGTAGTATCCTCGAAGCGGGACTGTTGAGATTTGCATACTTTTCTAAGCGCTCTCGTATATGAAAAAAGAATGTTTGGATAATGCGCTCACTAATCAGTTATCAGAAAAAGATTGCATATTGCACACAACGTCCAATCATTCCTAAACATGCAGAGTTAATTCTTTCTTCCTCTTGAGTGGAGACAAAGATTGATCAAGCAGCAACACGGACAGCAAAGCAAGATCAAGCTAAATTTTATTGGCGTACAAATCTGGATCACATATGATGAAAATCTATTACATCTGAATTTTTATTCTAAAGGTTATGATTACATATAATAGAGAATGATCGTATGATCATTTCCATCCTTCCAAGCTCAATGTTAGGGAGCACAAATGTCAGACATGCTCTCGCTCCTTAACATTGGGTGCAGTGATAATGGCGGAAGGATAAAGAACTAGGCATGCAACAATTTTGTAATTCCCACGGAGCCAATCCTCCATCGCCACCAAACTCCATCGACAGAGTTTTGATTGGGACTATGTCCCAATTTAATAGCCAAAATTGTGGCCCAGCTGCACCCGAGTAGCCAGCCTCATAATGGGAAAAAATACAGCTAGCATGCTGCATGGACTAAGACAAATCTGATTGCTCCGATCAAAGTCATTTATCTTTTTATGGCAAATCGCCAAATAATGTTGCTAATGATTTTGAACGAGAAAAATTATGATATCCTTTCATGTTCCATTAGGGAAGAAGTCGTTCGCTCGAAGACGTCTTCTCTTGTGGCAACTCAAATACCTGTTGTGCTTTGTTGCAATTAGCTTCCTTTTCTTCGTCTTAGATCGATAAACGACCGTGCTCATTTTCTCTGTGATGAAAGAGTCTGAGGAATCATAAAGAGGGCAATGTTTTGATGAAGAATGCTCCTTATCTCTCTTTATATAGGCAAGGAGAAATGTTTCATTTTCCAAACAAACATCAGAAATAGCACTGCATGCATCGCCTTGATGACTACTTCCAATCAACTGAGTCAAACCGCTGCTGTGAAGATCGCATTAAAATTAATGAATAAGTCAAGCCCACATTTTAATGCAGCCATGTCAGCATCATTATTGGGATTCTGCCCAGTGGGTGCGCACAAATATCGCAACAACTTTTATGCTTCTAATTCAAAGTATTTTGAATTCTTCTTGACGAATTCAAAAACTTTGAAGGGGGACTTGTAGAAGCATAAAAAGTGCACATCTTGAAGATGGCACAGTTTTCTATAAATAAACTTAGTAGAGAAAGAATGATGCACTTTTATTCTGTTTCAAAGGATGGCGCACTTTTAAGCTGTTTTCGTCAACAAAGACACGCGCACAGATCGCATATCTACTTTTTTCCTAAATATTAAATGCAACGAATCTGATAGCTGAACAACAATCGAGGAGTCAGAATTCATCATTATAACTAAGCTGTAACATACAGACCCAGGTTGCCGTTTAACGACCCATCTGCTGTGCTAACTTATTCAAAAGTGCACCATCATGGCTACTTCTTCAAAAGTGCTCCATCACGACAACTTCTACAAAAATGGATCATCGCGCCAATTTTAATAAAAGTGCACCGCTGTGCTAACTTATTCAAAATTGTGCCATCACGGCTAATGTCACGACCCTTCCCCGAATAATCTGGCATGGGCCGTGGGTACTATTTGCTATTTAATATCAAAACGGGAATTGGAAGAACTAGATTTGATTAACAAACTAAGAAAGTACAAAGAAGAGTCATAGGAGATAATCTAAGTACAAATATATTTTCTGGGGGATGACGATGGACGGTTAGGAGTGTAGAAACTCTCTTTACTCCGTAAAAAATTTGATGCAGTAGATCTTCTCTCTCCCTTGAGTGTTGATTTGCATATAGCCAGCCCCTTGTTTCTTAGTTCAGTCTATCTCTGAAGCAGAAAAAGCCGACCTTTAGAATATTCAAGTTGCTCTTATTTATATCCATCGTGTTGATGGGCTATGGGTGACGCATATGCCTATGTTTGGTGGTCGCATAAGGATCCTCCAACAGAATATGGTTGCAACAGTTGGCTCAAGCCAAGGGCAGATTGCTACATGGCCTTGGTTGAGATATGCGGTTGATAAGATCTCAGGGTTGTTATCAACCAGTTATGGGCGTGACTTGGTCAATTGGACATGTAGTCAGTGCCAAATGTGTGAAGATCTCTGCAGTTAAAACGGAAAGATCTTGTGAGCTGGAGGCCGCACAACAACTAGGCCGCATGTTTGACGAGGCTGCCTGGGTCATGTAGTCGCATACGTGCTCTCGTTTGGGCCTTAGTCGAATGGATACTCTGGCCGCATATTGACGAGGCCGCATGGGTCATGTGGCCACATATGTGCTCTCGTGGTCGACTGGACACTCTGGTCGTATGTTGGCGAGGACGCATGGGACATGTAGCCGCATACGTGCTCTGTGCATTCTTACGAAGTCATCAATGCCTGACATAACTTTCTTTCGGATGGTGTATCGTCGTCTCTCTCACAATTTTTGAGACGATCAGGGCCATAAGTGCTTTGATCGGAACTATGGCAGACCTTTGGGAGCCGTGTCAGAGGACATATATGTGACTCGGCTCTCTTTGTCCATCCAGGCCGCATGGGGATGACTATAGGCCAGTCTTCAGCATGAGGATGCGGCCTGCATATAAGCTGCATGACTATAGATTTTCTATGCTTCTACAAGACCCCCTTCAAAGTTTTCAAAGTGTCAAGTTTGAAATATTTTGAATAAGAAGCATAGTTAATCATTTTTTGGCCGCATGACTTAACGTGCCGCATACATATGTTTTCGCATAGGCACTTCTGACAGACTGTTAAGTCATAAATACAGAGATATAGTTCGATCTCAGAGGGATTCTAAGCCATCTGTTGACACAGAATCCGAAGCGACCGTTCCCAGGAGATGAGACGGCATAACGAATGAGGGGACGCTGTCATCTCTTTTTGTCGCGCGGATCAAGATGGATTGGGATACGAAACGACCTTATCATTATCCCGAGCTGCCTATTCTCCTCTTTATAAAGAGGTTTGAGGAGAGAGAAAAGTTTCTTTTACTTTCTCTTCTTCCTCTTCTTTTTGCCTTTGCTAACCGCCAGCTACCGCTCTGCTCAACATGGCTCCCAAAGGGTTTATCTTCTACTACTTCTACCAAGAGAGTCTCTAGAAAGAGGAGTAAGGGCAAGGGGAAGTATAAGCAGGATACATTCTCCAAGTATGTGCAACCACCGATCTTAGGTAAGTTCATTTTGGAAGAGAAGACCCAGAACATAAAGACACGAGGGCACAATTGGTCGCATGGGTGACTCATCATCATCTAGAACATGTGTTGACTTATCGCTATGGCATGAGTTGCTCGGCTGCATAAAGACTGCAACCGTATGCGTAACTCTGCCGCATAAGATCCTCTGCCACATAATTCATTCTGCCGTATGAGGGTTTCTGCCGCATGAGAACCTCTGTCGCATGAGGGTTTCTGCCTCATGAGGGTTTCTTCATGTCTCTGACTATGTTCCTTTGCTGTTTTGCGGTGACTTTACCCACTGCGCCCTTGGGTGAACTGGTGCTTGGCTATGGCATTCTTCCTCTGGATATGAACCTGGGGGACTTGATTTCTACCGTCCGAGGTCAGGTGGATAGAGATCTCCCTCCTGAGCATTAACAGAGGATTGATGCACATGATCCTTCCTTTTTGCTAACTCAACTGAATGCGGGAGAGATCCCTGTTGGAGACGAAGAATCCAGAAATCCTGGCGGTGTACTAGGAGTTACTGTGTCATCACCGTATTTGTCTGCAGATGAAGATGCAGAAGAAGAAGTCTTCTGAGGGATCCTCTCCCTATATCCCATCGTGGATCCGATGTCTCTTTCTGGAGCAGAATGGGTCAACCAACATCCATGTTAGAACATTACGATCAAAATAGGAAATTGCTGACTCGATTCAGAAGCTGTCACGCCCCGGTCCCAAAATACGTAGGACTAGTATATGTAAGCATGCCAGCCGCATATATAAGGCAAATCCAATATATGGAAACTAGAACACATGCGTATGCTGTATTATGAACAATAATTCACAAGTGGTACAACTATCACAAGTCACAGTGTATTATCTAATCTCATCCACAGAAATCAAATAGAAATAACTAACCAATATCTATGAAAACTAGATCTCAATATGAAGTATCAAAAGATGACAGTCGGATGGAAATAAATCCACTGACGAACTAGAATATAGAATAAACAAGATAAATAAACATCTAACAATCACGAGGCTCGAAGAGAAGACCTCCTTGAAATATATAACTAGCCAGTCCGGATCTGCGCTCCTGCTAATACTCATGAACATCTACACCTGGAAAGGGACCAGGTCCTCAGAGGGATATAACAAGATACATAGAAGCATGCCATAAAGTAAATATTGAATAAATAAAGGGGTGCGCTAACCATCTAAGTGAATGCAATTTGAGGACAACTCTGGTACGTATGGGTAGGCGTAGGCATAACGTCCAACGTTCTCTAGAGTGTGGTATCTATAACATCCATCATTCCGAAGAATGAGGTATCTATAAAATCACCAAGTAACGTCCAACACTCTAAGGAATGTGGTATCTGTAAAATATATATACGTCCTTATCGCTCCGAAGAACGCAGTATCTGTATAAAGGAGGTGGGTGTCCAATACGCCTACTAGTTGTCCTCCCCGCCCAATGATCTATGCATGTTGTATCCACAACATGCTTTAGCTACAACGCTGAGACGGAATACATGTATCGGCATCGTAACTTTGGCCCATAGTCTATCGTTAGAACAATAGCCCAACCTTACAACCAAATAAGGACAAGGATTGGACCATCGTACCACGATAGTCTATGCTCCGTCTACTAATAACTGCTAAGTCTTCTAACATGCATTACTATTAGCAGTTATATCCTATCCGTCGTACGACCTACACGTACAGGTGGCCAGCCGAATACGCAAGTCCGTGCCCTACATGAGACTCACAATACGTGTAAGAAATGTCTCAAGGCCTGGGGAGTCATACCGATAACTCCACAACTTTAGGTGGGTCTACTAGACACTAGGTCAGACACAAGTCCTAACGTCAACGCCTTCGTTGACTGCACCCTTGTATCTCTCGGACGCGCACAGTTGTATAATATTAAAATAAATAAACATGCAACTAAACTAATAACTGAATTTAAACAGTATAATAAGGCAAGGTATACTTGCCTGGCAAGAAAGCTGCGAAGTACCAATAACCTGATCCTAAGGTTGCGCAGAATAATCCATTATGTCCTATATACATATAATATAATACAACACAACACAACATCAGTCATTACACTAGCACGTACACAATCATAAATACCTTGAACTCAGGACATAGCTAGGTATGTCACTGGTCAACTAGGGTCAAGTGTGCGTCTAATCGTATGGATATCGTGTCTGTAATTACTGTGCAAGACAGACATTCAAATGATACAGGGCTCGCTAGTATGTCAGTGTACATAATGGCAGTTCGCTAACAATATTACATGGTCACAGGTCAACGTAACTACGGGATATCTGTGGTTACACTCGGGTCAACTAGTAAATATATAAATATACATTATTATTATCTAGCTTATATCATTAATACTTATAATACATATATACACCAAATAAATACATATACCATATATATGTATATATGCTAATTAAATACGTATGCAATATATATATATATATATATATATATATATATATATATATATATATATTGTATATACACTAATTGGATTTATACTATATATATATTAACATATACTAGGGATACATATATAATACATATACACACACATACAAATATAAAAGGAGAAAACACATACGTACCTCGGGGTACGTGCACGGAGATGATGATGATGACGATGTGGTTGACTACAATGATGACGAGGACGACGAGGGATATGACGACGTTAACGACGATGATAATGACGATGATGATGATGGTAGTTAAGGTGATGACAACGACGACGATGGCGATGATGATGGTGAAGGTGATGATGATGATAAAGGTAATGGACGTTGATGAAGAGATGAGGATGATGATGATGGCAATGGTGATACTGGTGGTGATGACCGGAGTCTGGCCAGGGGGAGGGGAGGTCCGGCCAGGGGAGGCTGAGCAGGGAGGAGGAGGTCGCTCAGGGAGGAGGTCGGACTGGGACAGGGAAGAGGGAGGAGTTTGTGGTGGTGCTGGTGGTGTGGGGTTACTCCGGTCGTCGAGGAGTGGTGTAGAGGCAGGGGGGAAAGTCGGAGAAGAAGGTATAGAAGGTGGTGGTAGTGGTGACCGAATCTGGCGGGTTATCGTGATGGTGGAGGTGGTTCGTACAGCAGGGTGGAGAGGTGCAGGTCGGAAACGATGGCCGCGGGTCGAGGCGCATCGCGGTGGAGGAGATGAGGGCCGCGAAGTCGGAGTTTGCTATGAGCGGGGTCGAGATGGCGAGGTCGACGGCTCGTGGTCCGGTCGACGACAGCGAGGTCGAGCTCCGGCGTTAATAGTAGCGGGTGGAGAACTGGTTCAGCGGAGATGGTAAGGGCAGTGGCGCTCGACTTCAGCAGCGGTCGTCGAGGGTGATGGAGGAGAGGGGAGGGAGGAGGTTTCGGCGGGGTGGTCGGCCAAGCCAGGCGGGGGTTCAACGGGTCTGGCCGGGATGGCATCGGGAGGAAAGATGGGGGAGAAGGTCGGGGTCGGTTGAGCCAGAGATGGAAGTTGACGTGGTGGTGGTTGTCGCTACCGTCAGGGAGAAGGAAGAGGATGAACAGGGAAGGGAGCGGGGGACTCTGGACCCGGTCGGCGGTTGGGGGATGCTCCGTCCGGCAGGGTGGTCAGGCGGTTGAAGGAGGAGGATGAACAGTAAGGGTGAAGGGGAGGGTCGGCTGAGTTGTTATTTTAGGTTTAGGTATTGAGAAATAAAGAAAAAGAAAGGAAGGGTTGTATTAATATACATGTAAGGGGGGTTGGTTTGACCTAGGAAAATTTGACTTTGGTCAACATCCTCTTGGGTTGGGCCTTGGGCTCACATGGGGATGTTTGGGAGGGCTATAATTTGTATTAATTAATGCAAGGATAGGTTTAAAATAAAGGGGGCGATGTTGCGCGTTGCACATTCCAAAAATTATAGGGAAATTTCCTATGAAGGAAAAAGTTGGATTTCTTCATGTATTGTCCAATGGTGTAGACACCTCACTGCACTTTTGCATAAAAGTGCCTAACAATTAAAAAATTACACAAGGATGAAAATTGAATTTAATTTAATACGCAAGGTGTTCTGGAATTAATTAGAAGTACATGGAAATAAAATTTGGTGGGACACAAGTGTCATGGATATAGAAGACTCAGAGTAGAATATTATCATAAATTGGGTTGCTCGAAATAGGTCAAGATTGTGTCTCCAACTTTGATTGGAACGCACAAGGATACAAAGTCGTATTTATATAGAATCAAATACAAATGTCTGCGACGAATATTGTGGGACTAAAATGTAGCACTAGAGAGCATAATTATAAGTTACACAAAGGTCAGAATTGGGGGCTGGCACGTCTAGGACAAAGATGTGAAATTTGTATGAAGGCCATGGCTAGTGTAGTGCTCCAATTATCGAAGCAACGGTAAGGTGCACTATGTGATATAAATATTGTGTAATTAAATAAAATGATATGTTCTATTTCTAATTGGATTCTAATTAGCCCTAATCTCTCTATCTAAGCCAAGTAGGCCTAATTTTGGTCGAGGGGGTTTACAATCTACCCAACTTAAAATAATTTCGTCCTCAAAATTAAATAAGGCATAATTGGTTTAAATCCTTCACATGCGTACTTAAGGCAAGTCTATTATAATCTCTTCAAAATTTTAAAACTTATTCAAATCCATCGCAATCATTTTCAAATTAATTTAACCATTGTTTAAATCGAACTTCAATACTTCGCACTATCTTCTCGATTTTCAAATTAAATAATCCACATCCAATCTAATTCAAACCTATATGATATCCCACATTAAAATTATATCGCAATCTCCAATTATCATAATCTCCTCTAGAAAATAATTATAACCACATATTATTTCTATTTTCAACTTGTGAATTCCGTACTCTTCGAATTTACTCTCAATTTACTTCCTCAATATTTCAATTAGGTAATCCAACAATCAAAATTTCTTTTTAATTTAAGGCCTCAATTTGTGAAATTTGAAATCTAATTCACCAATTGTTCAAGTCTAGATTTCTATATTTATCCTCAAAGTTTAAATCGGTAATTCAACCTTCAATATTAAAATTTTAAATCATATACTCAAGTATAATTATTTGGTTCGCCATATCACAATTTTTTTTAAAATTATTAATCCTCATCATCTTAATCATTCTTCTAAAATTCTCAAGATTAAAATGACTTGAACCTCTCTATCTAATTTTACTCGATCATAATCTAAAAGAAATTTCTCTCAACTTGATAATGCAACTTCTACCCAACTTAGAATTTACCCATCTATCACATAAGGCTATACATTTAAGAAAATATTTCTCAAATGATTTAATCAAGTTATTCAATCCTCAAAAGTTTAACACCAATATATCACATCTGATATGCCCTTAATTACAAAAAAATAATCATCAAGTAATATGATTGGCCTATGGGGTATATCTAGTACTATTTGTATATCAAACTTATACTAAGCACGAGGTTTCGTCTTTCCCAAATAAGGGAAGACGGAAAACAATAATAAAGAGTTCAAGGGGGAGGTAATAGAATAGAAGGGTGGGGATCAAGGCGTTTAAAGAATTCAAATGGGAATTGTCAAGGCAGTTATGGATTAAAATTCTATTTTGGTAATTCCTATTCACATGCTCGTATCAGTATAGTTATGTAACTGATACGATATGCTCAGACATATCTAGAGGGCAAGTACATTCGTCTACTAATCACTATATATCATCAATCCACGTAAAGTAGTTATGCGAAGGGCGAACCAAGCGCACTATGGTTGATCAGACCGTAATACATTGATTCTGAAATGTATTAGTGTATCACTCCAATAATACATATGTCATGAACAAGCTCGATAAAGAATAAGCTTGCAAAATTAGGCTATAATATAGTAGCATAAGTCAAGGTGGTACGTAAAATATAAATGGGCTAGATCATGATGAAAGAAGGTACATAATAATTCAAGTTACCAAGGAGATAAGACTCTACAATCTCTACAGTTGTCATACAAACCCCTTGTCTAAGTCGCTAGTCGACCAAATAGGGGTATGGGCCTCTAAGTTCTACCGTCTGAATAAACATTATCTTCTTATGCAAGTCTACAGTTAATGTCCTTTAATTATACTTCATTAATGGGTCCCGAGGACTATGTGATACTATGTTGTGAGGCATACTATCCAACTTAAAATAATAAACTAATACTGCAACTGTCTTAAAGGAGATTCTACAAAATAACTTGGTCCTTGTAAATGAAGTAGAAACCATTGTTAGGGTATACGAGGGAAAGATCTTGGTACTGATTAGGGTATCCTATTGCATTATATAGGTAATGGTCATCTTAAGTCTTAGTCGTAGTGCTCAAAGAACATCTGTCAATAGTAAGAATGGAAAAGTTACTGGCCTTCAAGGGGAAAGAGGATATAACCAATATTGAGCTGGGGTACATGTTACATGATTTAAAACTAAGAATAATCATATCACAATCTAAAGAAACAACTCAAACTATCAAGTTCTAACTACTAAGCACATAATTCAAAGTTCAAGATTACAACTATAATCCTAGCAACTATATATCCTTAACATAAGATAAAATCACTTGGCCTAAAATCAGAAAGGTTAGGTGGCACGAATTGAAAGATGAAGAATAAAAGAACACAATTAGTCGTCGCACAAATATAGCGAGCGCTAAGTTTTCAGAGGAACAAGATTTGAATTGAAAAATAGAGGGACTCTAGATAATATCATGGTTTTCCTAAGGGAAGGTGGTATGCTAATATCTGTGTTCGAGGTATGATCAAGGAAAATGTTATATTCATTCCTCTTGACTTTCTAAGGCATTGTTTGCTAATATCAAAACAAGAATCTAAATTTATAGTTCTATAATACTATCTCACTATAAAAGTTAAGTTTGGTCCTATTATTCAACCTTGGATTTCTATTGGTTCCTTAATACTAGGGTTAAACAATATGGTCAGATTTATAACTCACTCTAGTTGTGTCTATACTACTCTCAAGTCATCCCTAATTATCAAGGGATAATGGTTAGTCATTCAACATGTAAGGGTTGCTAGGGTTCATTAGGTAGTCTAAACTTAGTGATGTGTCATTATCCTAGTTGTACTCTTTATAGGAAGGTTACCCTACTTATTATCTAACAACAGAGACTTCTATATTCTAGGAGAAGGCTATACTCAAGGAACTATTGGGGAAGCACATGAATCAAGCAGGATGCAGCTATTCAAATAGAACAGATTGGAAGGAAGGTGAATCATAGTCAATTATGGATGAGATTCTATACTCTATTACTAGGTGCAGGCTTGCTCGGAACAATAACATAACCGAGACAATATGTTCTTGACCTGCATGGGCCACCACTAAAAATATGTCACGCCCCAGTCCCAAAATACGTAGGACTAGTACACGTAAGCATGTCAGCCGCATGTATAAGGCAACTCCAATATATGGAAACCAGAACACATGCGTACGCTGTATTATGAACAATAATTCACAAGTGGTAAAACTATCACAAGTCACAGTGTATTATCTAATCTCATCCACAGAAATCAAATAGAAATAACTAACCAATATCTATGAAAACTAGATCTTAATATGAACTATCAAAAGATGATAGTCGAATGGAAATAAATCCACTGTCGAACTAGAATATAGAATAAGCAAGATAATATAATATAAGTACAACATCTAACAATCACGAGGCTCGAAGAGAAGACCTCCTCGAAATATATAACTAGCCAGTCCGGATCTGCGCTTCTGTTAATACTCATGAACATCTACACCTGGAAAGGGACCAGGTCCTCAGAGGGACATAACAAGATACATAGAAGCATGCCATAAAGTAAATACTGAATAAATAAAGGGGTGCGCTAACCATCTAAGTGAATGCAATTTGAGGACAACTCTGGTACGTATGGGTAGGCGTAGGCATAACGTCCAACGTTCTCTAGAGTGTGGTATCTGTAACGTCCATCATTCCGAAGAATGAGGTATCTGTAAAATCACCAAGTAACGTCCAACACTCTAAGGAACGTGGTATCTGCAAAATATATATACGTCTGTATCGCTCCGAAGAACTAGATATCTGTATAAAGAAGGTGGGTGTCCCATACGCCTACTAGTTGTCCTCCCCGCCCAATGATCTATGCATGTTGTATCCACAACATGCTTTAGCTACTACGCAGAGACGGAGTACAAGTATCGGCATCGTAACTCTGGCCCATAGTCTATCGTTAGAACAATAGCCCAACCTTACAACCAAACAAGGACAAGGATTGGACCATCGTACCACGATAGTCTATGCTCTGTCTACTAATAACTGCTATGTCTTCTAACATGCATCACTATTAGTAGTTATACCCTATCCATCGCACGACCTACATGTACAGGTGGCCAGCCGAATACGCAAGTTCGTGTTCTATATGAGACTCACAATACGTGTAAGAAATGTGTCAAGGCCTGGGGAGTCATACCGATAACTCCACAACTTTAGGTGGGTATACTAGACACTAGGTCAGACACAAGTCCTAACGTCAACGCCTTCGTTGACTGCACCCAAGTCTCTCTCGGACGCGCACAGTTGTATAATATTAAAATAAATAAATATGCAACTAAACTAATAACTGAATTTAAACAGTACAACAAGGCAAGGTATACTTGCCTGGCAAGAAAGCTGCGAAGTACCAATAACTTGCTCCTGAAGTTGCACAGAATAATCCGGTATGTCCTATATACATATAATATAATACAACACAATACAACTTCAGTCATTACACTAGCACGTACACAATCAAAAATACCTTGAACTCAGGGCATAGCTAGGTATGTCACTGGTCAACTAGGGTCAAGTGTGCGTCTAATCGCACGGGTATCGTGTCTATAATTGCTGTGCAAGACAGACAGTCAAATGATACAGGGCTCGCCAGTATGTCAGTGTACATAATGGCAGTTTGCTAACAATATTACATGGTCATAGGTCAACGTAACTATGGGATATCCGTGGTTACACTCGGGTCACCTAGTATATATATAAATATACATTATTATTATCTAGCATATATCATTAATACTTATAATACATATATACACCAAATAAATACATATACCATATATATGTATGTATATATGCTAATTAAATACGTATGCAATATATATATATATATATATATATATATATATATATATATATATATATATTGTATATACACTAATTGGATTTATACTATATATATTAACATATACTAGGGATACATATATAATACATATACACACACATACAAATATGAAAGGGGGAAACACATCCGTACCTCGGGGTACGTGCATGGAGATGATGATGACGACGATGTGGTTGACTACGATGATGACGAGGACGATGAGGGATATGACGACGTTAACAACGATGATAATGACGATGATGACGATGGTAGTTAAGGTGATGACAACGATGACGATGATGATGGTGAAGGTGATGATGATGATGAAGGTAATGGACGTTGATGAAGAGATGAGGATGATGACGATGGCAATGGTGATACTGGTGGTGATGACCGGAGTCCGGCCAAGGGAAGGGAGGTCCGGCCAGGGGAGGCTAAGCAGGGAGGAGGAGGTCGCTCAGGGAGGAGGTCGGACTGGGACAGGAAAGAGGGAGGAGTTTTTGGTGGTGCTGGTGGTGTGGGGTTACTCCGGTCGTCGAGGAGTGGTGTAGAGGCGGGGGGGGAAAGTCAGAGAAGGTGTAGAAGGTGGTGGTGACGGGATCTGGCGGGTTGTCGTGATGGTGGAGGTGGTTCGTGCAGCAGGGTGGAGAGGTGCATGCCAGAAATGATGGTCGCGGGTCGAGGCTCGTCGCCGTGGAGGAGATGAGGGCCGGGAAGTCAGAGTCTGCTGTGAGCGGGGTTGAGAGGGCGAGGTCGACGGATCATGGTCCGGTCGACGACAGCGAGGTCGAGCTCTGGCGTTAATGGCAGCCGGTGGGGAACTGGTTCAACGGAGATGGTGAGGGCAGCGGCGCTCGACTTCAGCAGCGATCGTCGAGGGTGATGGAGGAGAGGAGAGGGAGGAGGTTCCGGCGGGGTGGTCGGCCAGGCCAGGCGGGGGTTCAACGGGTCTGGCCGGGATGGCGTCGGGTGGTTGACAGAGTCCGATGGTTCTGGAGGAAACGGTGGAAGGAAAGATGGGAGAGAAGGCCAGGGTCGGGTGAGCCGGAGATGGAAGTCGACGTGGTGGTGGTTGTCGCTACCGTCAGGGAGAAGAAAGAGGGTGAACAGGGAAGGGAGCGGGGGAGTCTGGACCCGGTCGGCAGTTGGGGGATGCTCCGGCCGGCGGGGTGGTCATACGGTTGAAGGAGGAGAATGAACAGTAAGGGTGAAGGGGAGGGTCGACTGAGTTGTTATTTTAGGTTTAGGTATTAAGAAATAAAGAAAAATGAAGGAAGGGTTGTATTTATATACATGTAAGGGAGGTTGGTTTGACCTAAGAAATTTTGACTTTGGTCAACATCCTCTTGGGTTGGGCCTTGGGCTCACATGGGGATGTTTGGGAGGGCTATAATTTGCATTAATTAATGCAAGGATAGGTTTAAAATAAAGGGGGCGATGTTGCGCGTTGCACATTCCAAAAATTATGGGAAAAATTCCTATGAAGGAAAAAGTTAGATTTCTTCATATATTATCCAATGATGTAGACACATCACTGCACTTTTGCATAAAAGTGTCCAACAATTAGAAAATTGCACAAGGATAGAAATTGGATTTAAATTAATTAAAATTAATATGCATAGTGTTCTGGAATTAATTAGAAGTACATGGAAATAAAATTTGGTGGGACACAAGTATCATGGACATAGAAGACTCAGAGTAGAATATTATCATAAATTGGATTGCACGAAATGGGTCAAGATTGTGTCTCCAATTTCGATTGGAACGTACAAGGATACAAAGTCGTATTTATATAGAATCAAATACAAACGTCTGCGACGAATATTGTGCGACTAAAATGTAGCACCAGAGAGCATAATTATAAGTTACACAAAGGTCAGAATAGGTGGCTGGCACATCTAGGATAAGGATGTGAAATTTGTATGAAGGCCATGGCTAGTATAGTGCTCCAATTATCGAAGCAACGGTAAGGTGCACTATGTGATATAAATATTGTGTAATTAAATAAAATGCTATGTTCTATTTCTAATTGGATTCTAATTAGCCCTAATCTCTCTATCTAAGCCAAGTAGGCCTAATTTTGGTCGAGACGGTTTACAGAAGCTTAAGAAGTTACCTGCTAAGAACGAAGAGGTCGAGGGATCCTCTGAATCAGAGAGAAGTGAACAGTCCCCTGATGATCTTATTACCCCGGATGAGGATTTCAGCTAATTTTATGCGGACACCCACAGGCTATCCTCCAAGGCCGTATTGGTGGGATACCTGATGCTTTGGCTGCACACTTGCGTAGTTTCTGGCAGCTCTAGGTCGATAGATAGGGTCAGTAGCAACCTAATCCTTTTTGCTGTGAAGTTGGCTTTTAGCCTCAAGTTGGCCCTACTATCGACTATGGTTTGCTGCATACACCGTGGTCTTTGATCCTTTGCTCAGAAGCTGTAAGCTTATCCTGGCAAAGGGCACTTTAACAGGGTTGAACTCCCTAATCACTACCTGATGGGCTGGCTTCTCTTGCACCATGACTCCCTGATGCATCCCGGACCTGATGACGATATGGTGGAGGATGACAACTGGATTCCCAGGTATCGGAGTATGAAGTGGGCTTGTGAATCGGTCCCTACCTGTATGAGGGAGCTGGCTTTCATGTCAGGCTGGTCTTTTTTTTATGACCGAACATGAGTTTTCCAACGAGAAAAGGAATTCGGTTCACAAGGATGCTGGGGTAGTCACTCAGACTACATCAGAGAATCTTTTTCGTTGGCTCCAGGCCATTCGTCCTTCCCACCTAGTGTACCAAAATCGGGACGTGGTCTTCGTGGAGCCGTACCTACTGAGCCAGTTTGCCCGCCAGTTCGGGTATAATCAATTTTTGCTGGGCCATCCGAGTGCCTCCCTTAGTCATCGTTGGAGTCTATTGGACGGAGCCTGGGTGTGGAGTTACTACAATACCACGCACACTCAGGTTATATTACGGTTACCAATAGCTGGTGTCCACCTCAGAATCCTGTACACAACTGCGAGATAATATTGCTAGATCAATGCTCTACCGTCCGGATTCGACTTGGAGATAAGCTATATTGAAGGTACTATGCTGATGCCATCCGACGCCAAAGGTCGCCGAATGTCCAAGAAAGGCAAGGGGGTTGCTAGGCCCCTACTTGTAGAGTTGGAGACATCCACTGGGGGGGAGGTGACGACATTTCCTTCCGATGATCATTTTCCTGCTAAGCGTAAGTCGAAAGCAGGGGCTCCACATGCTCGTTACTCAAAGGAAGCGAGGACTAAAGTTGTCGGAGGGGCGGGACCTGCGACAAAGTTAAAGTCTCACGCAAGCGGAGAGGTAGGACCCCTCGCACTAATGGTTCCTGAAGCAGGACTCCATTTAGATGCTATGGCGGCATCCGTAAGACATCTTAGTTTGATTTTTTCTGGTCCTCTTTATGAATATCTTTCCTCTGGTCTGTTCGACCATTTGCAGGCGCAGGAGAGAAGGGGTCGTCCCCGGCAAAAAACTGCTTTGATGGTTTCTTACGCCGAACCGAAGGAGGAATCTCCCCCGGAGTTCGACGTAGGTGTCTCAGGGGCTCGGGGCTTGGATGCGCATTCGGAGGAGCAGCCTTATACCCCTTTGGAGCATATATTCGTGGACAACATAGAAGCCATGGGGACGGCTATAACATCGATGGACGAGTCACAACCTATGCTACCTCCCTCTGATACGTTATTTTATAACTTAACGGAAGATCAAATTTTCTAACTTTAACTCTCGATTCTTCGAGTTAAGCTAATTACCGGTTGCTCTGGTTTCTCAGACCCTATCTTTCCCTTGTAGACTGTAGATGTGGCCGTCGAGAAAGATCTTGAAGAAGAACAAGCTGGTGACTTATTCGGAGAAGGTTTGGATCTCCCCCTCTGTCACGCCCCAGTCCAAAAATACGTAGGACTAGGACACGTGAGCATGCCAGCCGTAATATGGCACTCCAATATAAGGAAGTCATAACACACGTACGCTGTAATATGAATATCAAATCCACAAGTGGTATAAACCATCATAAATTACAGGGTAATATCTAATCTTATCCACAAAAAATTAATGAATAAATATATAACCAATATCTATAACTAGATCTCAATATAAAGTATTTAAAGATAATAGTCGGATGGAAACAAATCCACTGCCGAGCTAGAATGAAGAATAAACAAGACAAATAATATAAATACAACCTCTAATAATCACGAGGCTCGAAGAGTAGACCTCTCGCAATATAAGTAGCCAGTCCGGATCTGCGCTCCTGCAAATACTCATGAACAATACATCTGGAAAGGGACCAGGTCCTCAGAGGGACATAACAAGATACATAAAAGCATGCCATAAAGTAAATACTAAATAAATAAAAGGGGTGACCTAACCATCTAAGTGAAATGCAACTTGAGGACAACTTTGAGTGTATGGGAAGTGTAGGCTAGACATATGCTGACGTAATTCACCAATCGTGCCAACTGGCTAGTATATGCCATATATGCCCCCTATAACACGGGCGCAGGAATATAATAACGTCCAATGTTCTCTAGAGTGTGGTATCTGTAACGTCCATCATTCCGAAGAATGAGGTATCTGTAAAATCACCAAGTAACGTCCAACACTCTAGGGAACGTGGTATCTGTATAAATAGTAACGTCCGTATCACTCCGTCGAGTGCGGTATCTGTATAAAGGAGGTGGGTGTCCCATACGCCTACTAGTAGTCCTCCTCGCCCAATGATCTAAGTATGTTGCATCCACAACACGCCTTAGCTACTACGCCGCAGCGTCGTAACTCTGGCTCATAGTCTATCGTTAGAACGGTAGTCCAATCTTCAACCAAACAAGGATAAGGATGGGACCATCGTACCACTATAGTCTATGCTCTGCCTACAAATAACTGCTAAGTCTTCTAACATGCATCACTATTAGCAGTTATACCCTATCCGTCGCACGCCTACACGTACAGGTGGCCAACCACATACGCAGGACCGTGCCCTACATGAGACTCATAACACGTGTAAGAAATGTGTCAAGGCCTGGGAGTCATACTAATAATTCCACAACTTTAGATGGGTCTACTAGACATTAGGTCAGACATAAGTCCTAACGTCAACGCCTCCGTTGACTGCACCCGAGTCTCTCTCGGACGCACACATTTATATAATCTAAAATAATAAACATGCAACTAATCAATATAACTGAATTTAAATAGTACAACAAAGGCAAGGTATACTTGCCTGGCAAGAGAGCTGCAGAGTGAAATATCCAGATGTCAAACACCAAGAGTCAGAAACTACGGCCTCAGAATGAACGTCTCCGGATGCTGAAATAAACATCACCAATATTTCCAGAATAAGCAAAATAGCTAGAAAGAACTTCCCTTTCGTCCAATTTGGACACAGGGGCAAAACGATAATTTTGGGTCAAAGTGGGGTCCACCGGTGGGCCACTTTGTACCGAAAAGCGTGCCAAGGGTAACCATTTCTAAATGGGACAAATTATAGGTTAAACTAATTCTAAATATCAATATGAACTCAATGGTACTTCCAATTTTGGATTTCGGTGAGCCGAACACAAATTCGCCCAAAAAGTCAACCGTGGGGCCCGCCAATTGGTGACTCGGTCAACTATCTCAGAATTGCGTGAAAAATGGGTCACAGGACCAGCGCATTACCACGAGTCCAATGGTACAAGTTTCGTCAAAATCTGACGAGCATGCACAAAATGCGTACAGCTTTCGCAAAGGTTACGACACGGGATTTGTCCGCGGATACGGGCTAATTTCGGCGCGCACACGCGTCCGAATCAGTTTCTGTGAACTCTCACGTATTCGGTTATGCTGCGCACACCGTTTTGTACACTTGGTACATGGCGGAGCGGTCCCGTTTGGCGAGACGCGCTCTGTTTCACAACTTTTGGAAATCTGAAAAAAGTGTGTTCGTGGGGTTTTCTAACGAATTAAATTCTACCTACAGCAGTTAATAATCTAGGGTTATTTAACAAAAATTAAACTAGGTCAAGTGGTCTACGCATACCAAAAAGAAGCATCGAATTTGGATCTCTGTAGTGGGAGATACGAATTCGGGAACATGGGTGATCACCACAGTTTTCTGCGATCCCAGAAATTGGTCTATTTCTGCCAACTTTGGCGCTGTTTTCACCTATGGTTATGCGTTGTTCGAGGTCTACTATTACACAGATATGGGAGAGGATTAAAGGTGAGCATACCGGTGAAGACGGGGTCGAGTTTGGTCGAGCGAGGAGACAAAAAAGGGACATGAACACAGGTACGTTGTTCATCAATTTCTGCGACGTCGCGGTGTGCGGCCGGCGGCTCCGGCGCATGGAGGCGGGCCTGGGGCGGTAGGCGGCGGGCTCCGGTGGCACGGTGGCGGCGTCGAGATGGAGAGGGAGGATTAGGGTTAGGTCTTTGGGGTTTGGGTTATATACATAGGGAGAGAAGAGAGTCGGCGGAAAGGGGGGGAACCGCTCGGGGGGGGGGGGGTTAATACTGCTGATGCCGCTGTTTTCTTTCCTTCTTTGTTTCTTTCTTACTTTCTTTCTTTCCTTCTAACTTTCCTTCTAACTTGCTGCTGTTATTTCTAGGTTAGTTTTGGTTTTGGTTTGGGCGGGTTTGGGCTTATGGGTTTGGGTTTGGATCCATTAAGGATCCAAACCCATTATCCTTTTCTTTTTCTTTTTCTTTTTCTTTTTCTTTTTCTTTTTTTTTCTTTTTCTTTATCTAATTAACTAATATATACATATATATAATTATATATATACATATATATACCTATAAAAATTTTAGAAAATTATATTTGTGTACACCATTAAGCTAACAACTGCCCAAAGGGTCTCCTACATGGAATAAATTCGGACAAATTTCTAATGGTCCCATAAATCCCCTAAGTTCACCAACACCTAAAATAAAAATTAATAAAAATCTATTTCTACTAATTAGCCACTATTTACTACAATTAAATTAATAATTAATTAAAAAGGGTAAATATAATTTTTAGGAATAGGGGTTTTACACCCTCGTTCTTCTAGTGCGGCGGTTGTTCCTCCAGTTGTTGCAGCCCGGGACTCCGTGACATAAGCTTCTCTGGATAGCGGTGTGGTAAACTGTCATGATGAGGTTGTTCCCCCTTTTGAGATTGATGTGTCACCTCCCGAAGCCGTCGTAACACAATCTAGGGAAGGTACACTAGAGGGAGCCGATATGGTGGGGCACCCCGCTACTTCTGTTCCAAGTCTTTGTAATACTCCGGCATCTGCGGCTCAGCTGCCGGGCATCCAGGCTCTTTGGGCGTCCATGAAAGATTGGCTCACAGACAGGACTGTTGGTTGCTCCTCTAATATTGTTTCGCCTTTGAGGTTTTTGAGCACCGTTGTGCCGCCTGCTGCGTTTGTGGCCTCTTCTTCAATCTCGCCGCCCTTGACTCCTGCCACATTGGTGGAGATATACGAGACCGTCAAACTTTCTGTCTGGAGCTTCCACCTGTTCTTGAAGAAGGGGATCGAGGGTGTGTTGGAGCGCAACAAATCCTTCCCCTAGACAAGGCACTTTGCGGAGGGTCAGGTCCATTCTCTAAGGGGTATCCCTGGCTTTGAGCAGATGGTTAACTTTCTGGGCCATAAACTGCAGGAGATAGAAAAATGCCTAATAGAGATGCAACAGTATCAGCAAACGGACATGGGAATGATGATCTCCCATGAATATAACGAGTTCTCAAAGAAGGTGGAGACATAGAATGCCTTCTTTGCTTCGTCTATGGAGTGCCTGTAGCGTAATCTCAAAATTTTATGGGAGAGGCATGACCAGTTGGACGATCTAAGAGAGTAGTGTCTTTCTCAGCAAAAGGACCTGACTGAGCAGATTAGACGGCTTCAGATTGAGCTTGATGCAACGAAAAATAGGCTGCGGGAGGCCCAGCAGGAAGAGAAGGCCATCCATACTGAGGAGAGCCAAACAGCGCAGAACACGGCTGGCGTTGAGGTTCTGGTGCAACAGCTAAAGGACAGATACGAGTCATATGCTTGCTATGAGGATCCGGAGGTTATGGCCCAATAAGTTGAGCGTCAGGCTCGGATGTGCCTAGACGGCCACATTGCTCATCTCCGTGAGCGGATAGCAGAGTTATGCTCCAACTCATAGCACCAGTAGATTTTTTTGCTTTTTTGTACCTTTATTTTGCCCTCGGACTTGGGGTCTTGATAATCCCCGAAAATATAGTTTTGTTTTTAATCTCTCCTTGCAGAAAAAAAAATAAAAGCTACATTCTCTGTTTTACTATTCATTTGTATCAGCTTTGGGTATCGTACTAGAGGTAATATGAATATAGTACAATACCATGAATTTTTAAGGATATCCCCATGGGGAATCTCTGGTGGAATTATTACTTCTTGTGCACTAGGGTACAAGTAATAAGTTTGAAATAGGCCTTCCCAGAGGTGGTATGGTCGTGGCAAATTTGGTGGACTTAACACCGTTGACGCACTTAAGTTTAAGGGCAGGTTATAAGTTGAGTTGACAACTTAAGTTTAAGGGCAGTTAATAAGTTAAGTTTAAGGGAAAGTATAGTCGCAGGGAGAGGTTTGCTCAAAGGTCACTTGGACATGGCAGGCTCTTGGGGAGGATGTGAGGATGATAACTCAGAGGTGCATAGACGTAAGCTAATCAATATCCATACCAAGAGGTTAGGTACGGTCCTGAGTATATCCCACTGAGGGATTTTTGGTGGACCTATTACCCTTTTGGCATTTGGGGTGCGAGTAATAGATTTGAAATAAACCCTATCGGAGATAATATGGCTATGATAGGTTTTGTGGACTTAACACTGCTGGCGTACCTAAATTTAAGCACGGGTGATAAGTTTAGACAGGGATCGATATTAGGGGTACTGTGGACGTGATGATCGATAGCCAAAATCTGAAAGATTTTCTCAGAGGTGCGAAGGATATGGCAAACCCTACTGGGGAATTTTTGGGTGGACTTAATATTTGTTGCGCGCACGTTAAGTGCAAACAATAAGTTCAAAAATAATCCCTATCAGAGGTAGTTGGACGTGATAGGTTTTGTGGATCCATTACTTTTTTGCGCTTGTTATTGAAAGTAATAGGTATGAGACAAGTCCTGCCAGGGTAATATGGACGTGGCATTTTTGTGGACTTATCACCGCTAGCATACTCCGGATTGTGTATGGGTGATTAGCTGAAAGACAATAGATATCAGTGGTAATATGGACGTGATGATCGATGTTCAAGGCTAGAAAGTTTGTTCAAAGGTAATATGGACATGGCAAACTCTAGGTTTGTGGACTTATTACCCATGTCATACCTTAAGTACGGATAATAAGCTAAAATGACTAGCAATATCAGGGGTTATACGAACATGATAGTAGAAAGTTAAAAAATAGAACTTTACTCAGTGGTAATGTGGACATGGAAAAGTTCTGAAAATATCTTACTCAGAAGTAATGTGGACAGGTAAGATATAATTTTGTGGGGATATGGAGAGACGTAGTTCAGAGGTAATATGGACATGAACTGGCTTTTTCTCTGCTGGGGAAAAGAAAAGTAGTTCAGAGGTGATGTGGTGTCACGACCCGCACCCGAAATTTGGGCATGAGCCGTGGGTACGTCCAGCCTACGCCGCATCATCGACGGTAGAATGCTGTCTAGGTCTCAATACTATGAATCGTAACTCACAATATAACATGTCAATGGTATCAACTCTATAAGGAGGACAATAAATAATACATTGATCAATAATTCATAAGATACTCAATCACAATAACTATAGGAAGGTAAATGGCACGATCAGATGTAAAAGATAGGAAGTTCTGACATGAGTCTAGCACACAACCCAAATATAATAATAATCTAGAGTCTAGATATCCCAACATAAATAGTCTTAATATAATAAATCCAAATCTCAAGTTTAGAATAATTTAATACATAGATAACTAGACCAAGAAGCTTTCTAAACGACTGTGGGTGGTGTCTCCTCTAAGGAGAGTGACTCCTCTGGAATCTCCGATATGTAGTCTCCCTCTACTCCTGGACCGTAGTGAGTAGGACAAAAATTCTCAAGATCCTCTGAAAATGTTATCCAGTCAGGATTGGAGCGAAGCAGAAACACTAAATAGCAGTTTCAATTATATTGACAAAAACTATAAGACAGTGTAAGGAAATACATGATGAAGAAATACTGAAAAATAAGGAATACTGGAGAGACATGTAATCAGCAATAGTACTACCTAGCAATGAACAGACATATGTGAATGCTAAAAATGAATGAACTGGAATAAATAAATAGAAATTCTAGCTATGTGTTGGGAATATCAGTTTGCTATGTGATCGGCTTGGGACTAGATTAGGCTTGTTATATATGATTGGCTATGATACATGTGAGGTCAGGCTAACCTTATGTTTAGATATGATACGAGCAATAGTCAGGCTAATCGTATATAACAGGCTATGAGGCATGTAAATGGTCAGGCTACACCCAACGTGATATGTAGGGTGAGCTGTGATACATGTAAAGTGGGGTATGATCACATAATCTTGCTAATATTTTTCTGTCCCCAGCTAGCACGATGGATTCCAATCACGACTCCTCATAACAAGTATCTATGATACTAGCCCGTGTATCCACAGTGTCATAATCAAGCATACACTACAACTAGAATCATAGTAATAATCAACATAATAAAAACTGTCAGAGAATGTACTCGCCTGAAGTCCTGAGCAAGGTGTGTCTCTCGATGCCCAAGCTGGAGTCACATAGACCTAAATATGGTATATTGCATTAATACAAGGTTCTGAAAATAAAAATAAGTTAAACTAATGCAATTCTAGGTCACAAGCCATTTTTAAGTCAAACCGACTATTTCTAGGTCGTAAGAGTCCAATTCTAGGATACTAGGTCTACACGCTATGAAACTAAGCTACACTAGCTCATCTAAGATACTATGAGACACACAAAAGGCTGTATCACAGGATACACAAGTTTAATATATAAAAATAGTAATATATATATATATAGTATCTTAACTAATTAAAGAGATTTGGATACCTTGGCCTTGCACCATTGCGTACCATACTACCACACGCCTATCTCGATACTCAACCCAATAACTTGAGCATCGACCCATTACCTTGACACTACCTTGGTATCTCAAGGTAATTCAAAACCTAAAGCATATAGCTAATATATAGCTAATACCCATTACTAAACTATAAAATATATATATATACTAATACAATACATATACCTACTAACTTAATAATTCAATACATACTAGTACATAAATACTATAGTTTAAGAATCTAACTATCAATACACTACTATATATCTACATATAGTACTAAGCTAACCATTTAACTAACAAGTATATCACTCATTGTTTCCAAACTAACCTTAACTAGTACACTATCAAGTATGTATATCTATCTATCTAACTATAACTAACTACTAGCTATACTAACTATACTAGATATACTACAAACCACTAACCCACTAGTAAACCACTAGCTAAACACTAAACTCACTGACCAAATAAACCCAATACCTTGCTAGAACCCCCCCTGTGCTGCTGATACTCTATGTTGATACTGTACAATGCTGCACTGAAACTGATACTCTGCTGGATGCACTGCCTTTTAATGCTCCCTGTACATTGCTGCCACTACTAAATTACTTGATGACTGTTGTATGCTCGAGCTGCACCTTGCTGTGGCTACTGATTTCCAGTTGGTCACTGCACATGTGCTCGAGGTGAATGCACACTGCCCAGGCTGAAGCTCCTTGCTGCAGTGATGCACTGAATGCTTCCTCACATTGTCTACACTTGACACAACACACTGGCAACTAAGTACCTCAAACACACACTCACACACAGCTAGTACACATACACCACTAATCCCCCATCCTTCACTACCACAACTGACAATCACAATTCACTCATCACATAAACACATACAACTGAGAACACTCACACATATATCAGTATATCTAAGACATACACACACACACACACACTTAGACACTCCAATTATGGATACCTCTTACCCATTCACATCGGCAACCATACGTACACCACCTATTCTCAAGTGTGCACACACCTATACTCGTATCATTCCAACATACTGATACTTTAGTGTGTCCGACATATCAATAACCCTTACCTCACTCTTGCATCTGAATCCACCCTCACTGCAGGTACAGACCTCCCCTCAATTGCTGCATACTACAACCGAGTTGCTGCTATTGTTATCTTCTGTAACTCAACAATTGCAAGACTTGCTGTACTCAATAATACAACTGCTTGCATGCTCCATAATTACAGAATTGCAGCTAAGTCTACTGCATACACAGTTACAACTAAGTGACTGATACACTCTCAAACACCCACTGAGACACCTACCTATACTCACACACTCACACAATGAAGTCCAAACCCAATTTTCCATGATTGCACAGCAGCCACAGTGCTCTAAATTGGTATCAATTCTTATCTCACTGATACAACGATACACAGTTTAGATCTCACTCTCACTCACTGAACTCACTGATACTTATACACACACACACTGACAAACCACCCACAACAAATCCATAATGCCCACACTCAACTGCACTTAACTAAATATTTAATACCAAGTGAACTTCACTGTGAGCACAGTGCACGAAGAAAATTGACACACACTGGTCACACATCACACTGATAAACCCGAGCTCTCCATGCAACATTCCCACACCAATATATATACATATATACATTAATACATATATATACATATTAAATACACATGAACTAGGCAATATAAATAGGTATACTTCCTATTAGTCATTTCAACAAGCACCTAGTGTGCACTAATCTAGGATACTCTTGATACACAATAAATCTTCATGCATAAATCCTAAATATACAACTACAATATCTACATATACAATATAGATATATCATATATATATTTAGTATGATTAGTGTTACAAAAATTAGGGAAAATACATCCTTAAATCCAAAACCCCCAAATAACATATGACACCATGAAAAAATTATCATGAGACTAATAGAGACTCATGCTCTTCCCTCTATTGCTATTCCTAAACCATGTGTGGGCTTCTAATGGCCAAACAAATTACAAAAACAGAATTTAAAGGAGAGATTTCAGATTTTACCTATTGGGAGATGGATTCCCAATGTAACTTTTTCTTCTCCAAGGCTCCTTGAACTCTAAGATTCTAGGCCTCTTTACATGAGAGAAAATGAGAGGGATTTGAGGTTTAAAATTCTAAAATTTATGGAGGAAAGGAAGGGATTTTGGGAAGCTATTTCTAGGGTTTCTTCATGAGTCATGAATGGCTTTGAGGGAGGCTCCCTCTATACTTATAGGGTCGGCCACACCTAGTCTAGGGTTTAGTTAATGCATAATATCTTATTTGTCCTCAATGGTTTGTCATTAGGAGCTATTCAATAAGGGGTTTAGTCCTAAGTGAGGGATTTTACTATATTCTAATTAATAGAATAGGGATTGGTCTAGTAGGTTTAATGTCAAGTCTAATGCAAGGTCCATGGTCACATCAAGGCTAGTCCACTAACCCATGCCATTAATGAATATAATATAATATATATATATATATATATATATATATATATATATATATTATCTATCATGCAACTATTAACACAATATATATAATTATAAAAAATGACCATAAAGTCCCTACTCTAGAAATGTGGTGGTGACATGTGGATTTGAACTAATCATTTCCATTACGGACATCCCCCCGAAGGGATTTTTGGTGGACCTATTACTTATCGTGCACGAGACTGCAAGTAATAAGTTCAAGATGAAACCCTATCAGAGGTAATATGGACTTGGTAGGTTTTGTGGATTTTACGGATATTCTGCTGGGGGGTTTTGGTGGACCTATTACCCTTTTGCGCATTTATGGTGCGAGTAATAGACTTGAAAACAAACCCTATCAAAGGTAATATGGACGTGATAGGCTTTGTGGACCCATTATTTTTTGTGCACGTTAGTGCAAGTAATAGGTTTGAGATAAGCTATGTCAGAGGTAATATGGACGTGGCAGTTTTTGTGGACTTATCACCGCTGGCATACTCCAAATTGGGTACGGGTGATAAGCGGGGATGACAACCGATATCAGAGGTAATATGGATGTGATGATCGATAGCCAAAACCTGAAAGATTTGCTCAAAGGTCACTTGGACATGGCAAACTCAACCGGAGAAAAATATCAGGACAACAGTTCAGAGATAATACGGACGTGAACCAATGTCCAAAAAACTCACTGAGGAGTGATTTGTTGAGTGTGGTCTATCCGAAAATAAGGATAGACCTGAGGATTTCTCCGCTGGGGAGACTGATGGGACGATAGCTTAGAGGTAATAAGGACATGGCTAGCGTCTAACAAGATTAGTTTTTGAGTGGTCACTGCGGGGGTGTGCGAGTGGACCTGAGACCTGCTCCACTGGAAAGATTTTGAGGATCCATCACCCGTTGCGCATCCGGGACTCCTGAATACAGAGTTGATTTGTACAGAAGGGGAAAATATTGCACATGCACTTGTTGGGAAGGAAAAACCAAGAGTTGATTTGTACATATGGGTTATCCCTCTAGGGATGAGGGGAGTAAAAGTCAAGTTTAGATGTACTACTTTCTTTTAGGAACTTGTCGTTGATAGGCATCATGAGCAAATCACCGTTGGATTTTACTAGCCGGTATGCGACGCTGGAAAACATGGTTTCCATAATGAACGGGCCCACCCATTTAGGTTGGAATTTATCGGTCGTCTTGTGAGTCATGGTGCGTACAAGTATCTCCATATCCTAGCCCTCTACGAGTGCTGTTGTAAAAACTATCGGATTATAAAGGAATACGCCATCCTTTACCAAAGTTCAGACCTTCAGCTTTTTGGAGGTCATATCCCATCTTCGACATGAGATGGAGTGATTGTTGGCTGTAATGATAAACTGAGGCAGCTCATTATTTGTTGCGTTGAATACTATTGATGACTCAACCTATGTCAAATAAGGAGCTTTGTGCACAGGAACACTGTCGTATATAGACGAGGCAGTTGGCTGACTTGTGCATGTAGGATCACTGCCGTATGCACATATTTGTCTACCACGTCGAGGACCATCGCATGCTTCACTTTTTTGTATATTGCGCAGGGAATACTGTCTATTTCCCGCAAGGATTTATTATGACGGGAAGTACTATCGTGTGCACATGGAGGATAATACTTCCTTGCACTAAAGACTTGCTTGGATGTGTACAATGGAGCGCTGCCTATCATACGCCATTGCTGATGAGTCATGCTAGACTTAGCATTTGTACATGGGGAGACCTATCGAGCTGCACCGAGCATCCGAAGTCTACAATTTGTGCTTTCTAAGGAAAGGATCCTGCTGCCCGGCCTGCATTGCTTCCCCTTTAACCTGGTCGTCGAAGGTGTTATTTGTTGTGGCAGCTTTGAGCAGAGACCTCACCTCTTGGGGTCGTAAGTGAAACCAAGCCTACTACTTGGTTGCAAGCTGGCGGGAGGTTGATGACCTCCCTGATTGCCTGGGTTGGGACCACTCCGTCTTGAGATTCCGTCGGTAGAAAGTTGCCAAATTAGAGGGATAGTATGTTCGTAATGACCGTCTTATCCTCGAAGTCGAGGGTGAGCTCATTGGCATTGATCAATTGCTGGATACATCTCTTGAACACAAAGAAGTCTCTGGTTGGATGATGAATGTACAGATGAAAGGGACAATATTTTGGGTTATCGACCTTGTCAGCCTCTTCAGGGCACCTGATGTTGGCTAGCCAAAGTTTGTTTCCCTTCATCAGTATGTTAAAGATTTCAATGATGTCGTCATCATTGAAGGAGAAAGTCCCCTTTGGCTTTGGGGATTCTAATACCTGAGTTGTACGGTCCTCCGGGGAGACTGGTAGTTTTGCGTTATTTTTAGACTTGGAGGGAATTCTACTCCCAGTTTTAGATGCTGCTCTCTCTTGTCGAGGGTGGCTACCCCCAAACATATCATTGTCTGGTTCTTGGGAGTCACTTTCTTTACCGCATGACGGGTTGGCATGGATCACCTAGAGATTGCTACCCTGGCTTGCAGAGTTATTGCGGGGCCTAAGGGTGGCAGGACCATGTTTGCCTTGATCTCCAGTATTGCCTGAGCCAGAGTTTGCATTATGGTACTCATGGTGTGCATCATAGCCTCAAGAAGATCGAGGCATTAGCGATCGCCGAGCCCTTCCATTTTCGTTTCCTGAGTCGCATTGTCCTCAGGGAAAATGGGCATGGTTGCATCGTCTTCAGACTCAAAGGAGATGCTACTCCCAGCTTCAGATAATGCTTTGACTATTTGAGGATGACTACCCTCAAGCATGTCATTGTTTGTTCCTTGGGAGTTACAATCTTCAGGGGCGGTAGGTATCATCGCACCATCTTCCGATTCTGTAGGATTGATACCCTCAGCCCTAGATTCTATATTAACCCCAGGCACGTTGTTGTCAGCTTCCTCGGAATCGCTGCCCTCAGGAAAAGTCGAAAGTGCTACATCTTCTTCAGAATCAGAGGGAATGCTACCCCCAACTTTGGAAGTCGCACCTTCTTAATGAGGGTGATTACCTCTAGGGAACTCGACATCTGACCTTGAGATTCACTATCCCCTCGGAACGACGGGTTATCATGGAGTCCTGGAGGATTGCTACCCCCAACTTGTGTCACCCCCAGGAGTTCAGAGAAAGAATTACCCCTAGGGGATGACAGCTTCTTCCTTAAGCGGGTGCCTTGGAAGATGCCTTCTCCAGGTGCTGTTGTCAGCCCTTCGGATAATTACCTTCATGATGCAGTGGTAGAGAGCACCGGACTGGAGGTGTTTGACTGCTTTCTTCCCTTGGTGGCGAAAAGCTTTCCAGTTGAGTAGCATAAGGCAAAGGAAAACTCCTCCTCTTATACTTGTACCTGATCTCCGGGTTGTTGCCGGGTAGGTGCTTTCTGGTGCAGTCACTGGAAGGCTGACTGCCTGTCTGTGAGTACTGCTGCTTTATTGCAGCAACAGTTGATAATGATGTTGGTGTAGTTGTGCCTCGAGGAGGGCACATCGCATGCCGCAGTTGTTTTCCTTGCTTTATATTTATGAGTAATCACGTCACGCAAATCATACGAAGGTTGTTTTACCTTTGCATCCTCTTTGTGAGTCTAGGTATCCCGAGCACACGGATGCGCAGGTGCCATGTTTGCTCCTTGGCCCGGGGTTCATACACGAACTTGCCCCGAGGTACTGGTGGTAGATTTTGAGACTGGCCATGTCCATTGGTCCTTGTGGGGTGGACACAAGGGTCGGTCTTGTACAACTTTCTGTCAGATGCTCGCGTAATAACTAGTGATACCTGTTGGCGGTCAGTCGTATGAGCAGTTGCTTGAGCTTGATAGGCTCGCACTGCCCTGGACTTCTTCAGCTTAGCTACCGGAGGTGCATAGTATGAAGAGTCCAGCTTTGGGTCTTCACCATTCTCAGTGGGTCGTATAGGATATGCGTTGTATGAGATATGGTCGAAAATAGAGGTTCTGTTACTATTGGGGGCGCATGCGGCCTGCTATCTGTGGTTGTGAGTTGATGCCACATGCGCAGTCTTATGCGGCCTCCTCGTTGACCGCATAGAAGTTGCCTCAGCATCCGGTATTGTAGTATTTTTCTCTGCCAGAGTTGGGTGCTAAATAGTCTCTGCTTCAGCCCGGGATGCCATATAGATGTGGACGTTATGGGTGTTCGTCGACGACCATCATTGGCAACAGAATGAGAGGCTGGAAGTGTCTGCTCCATAGCTGGGTGGGGCACAGCTGCCTTGGCCACCCATATTCTACGGGTCTTCGAGTGGGAAGCACCCTTTTGGTTGGAAGAGGTTGCCGCATAGACAATGGCCGCATGATGTGCGGTCCGAGCGGCTGGGAGAGAGATGGGGAGCACATGTTCCACAGTTGGGTGAGGCACAGAGGCATTTGCTACCCACGCCCTACGAGTCTTCTTGGGCTTTGCTTGCCTCGGAGAAGGACTTGCGTTGTCCCTGATGAGCCTGTCCTTGAACACTTGCTGGTCGAAGCGGCCCACCAGCATCTTTTGTGTCAAGCAGAGCTGGGCTGCATCGGACTGCGTCACCTACTTCTCAACAGAGGAGAAGAAATTCCCCAGTAGAGTTCCCACCGTGTTTTCCATTTAATATCAAAATGAGAAATGGGAGAACTAAATTTTATTAACAAATTAAGAGAGTACAAAGAAGAGTCCTAGGAGACAATCTAAGTAGACAATCTAAGTACAAATTTATTTTCTAGGGAGGTACGATGGAGGGTTAGGAGTGTAAAAACTCTCTTTACTCCGTGGACGATCCAATGCAGAAGCTCTTCTCTCTCCCTTGAGTATTGATTCGCAGATAGCCAGCCCCTTGTTTCTTGGTTCGGTCTCTCTCTGAAGCAGAAAAAGATGACCTTTAGAACGTTCAAGTTGCTCCAATTTATAGCCATCGTGCTGATGGGATATGGGTGCCGCATATGCCTTTGTTTGGTGGTCTCATAAGGCCCCTCCAACAGAATATGGTTGCAACTGTTGCCTCAAGCCAAGGGCAGATTGCTATGTGGCCTTGGTTGAGATATGCGGTTGATGAGATCTCAGGGTTGTTATCAACCCGTTGTGGGCATGACTTGGTCAGGTGGACACGTAGTCAACGCCAAATGTACGAATATCTCTACAGTTGAAACGAGAAGATCTTGTGAGCTGGAGGCCGCATAACAACTAGGCCGCATGTTTGATGAGGCCACATGGGTCATGTAGCCGTATACATGCTCTCATTTGGGCCTTGGTCGAATGGATACTTTGGCCCATATTGGTGAGGCTGCATAGGTCATGTGGCCGCATACGTGCTCTCGTGGTCGACTGGACACTCTCGTCGCATGTTGGCGAGGCCGCATGGGTCATGTAGCCGCATATGTGCTCTGTGCGTTCTAACAAAGTCATTAATGCCTGACGTGACTTTTCTGTCGGATAGTGTGTCGCCGTCTCTCTTACACTTTTTGAGGTAGTCAGGGCCATAAGTGCTTTGTTTGAAACTGTGGCAGACCTTTGGGATCCTTGTCAGAGGACAAGTATGCGATTCGGCTCTCTTTGTCTGTCTAGGCCACATGGGGGATGACTATGGGCCTGTCTTCAGCATGAGGATGTGGCCTGCATATAAGCCGCATGATTATAGATTTTACATGCTTCTACAAGACCCCTTTCAAACTTTTTAATGTGTCATGTTTGAAATACTTTGAATAAGAAGCATAGTTAATCGTTTTTGGCCGCATGACTTAACGTGCCGCATACATACGTTGTCGCATAGGCACTTCTGACAAACTGTCAAGTCATAAATGCAGAGATTTGGTTCGTTCTCGGAGGGATTCTGAGCCGTTTGTTGACACAGAATCCGAAGCAGTCGTTCCCAGGAGATGAGACAGCGCAACGAACGAGGGGACGCCATCATCTCTCTTTGTCGCGCGGATCAAGATGGATTAGGATATGAAATGACCTCATCATTATCCTGAGCCGCCTATTCTCCTCTTTATAAAGAGGTTTGAGGAGAAATAAAAGTTTTTTTACTTTCTTTTCTTCCTCTTATTCTTGCCTTTGCTGACCGACTGCTATCGCTCTGCTCGACATGGCTCCCAAGGGTTCTTCTTCTACTACTACTTCCAAGAGAGTCTCTAGAAAGAGAAGTAAGGGCAAGGGAAAGTATAAGGAGGACACATTCCGTAAGGATGTGCAACCACCGATCTTAGGTAAGTTTATTTTGGAGGAGAATACCCTGAAAACAGAGACACGCGTGCATAGTTGGTCGCATGGGTGACTCATCATCATCTAGAATATGCGATGACTTATTATTGCGGCATGAGTTGCTCGGCCGCATGAAGACTGCAGCCGTATGCGTGACTCTGTCGCATAAGATCCTCTGCCGTATAATTTATTCTGCCGCATGAGGGTTTCTTCATGTCTCTGACTATGTTCCTTTGTTGTTTTATAGTGACTTTACCCACTGCACCCTCGGGTAAACTGGTGCTTGGCCATGGCATGCTTCTTCTGGATATGAGCCTGGGGGACTTGATTTCTACTGTTCGTAACTATCATCATCAATACAAGTCTCAAAAATGTATAACTAATCTCCAAACTGGAGACAGACCAGTACAATATGAACTAGCTAATCTACTGAGCTACGACTAGTGTGTCATCTCCCTCGACTGGTACTAGCCCCTCCTGAGCCAATGTCTCCAACTCTACTCTACCACATCCTGAGGTCCATACTGGGTAGGATACCAATCCTCGTCACCATCTAAAAAAATATTTCCAGTCAGAATGGAGCGAAGCACACCTCTAACAACAGTTCCAATAAATGATAAAGACTATGTAATCGTAAATAGAGAGAAAAATACTAGATAAATAGAACAAGAGAAAAAATATACAAGATATGGAATAATGTAAGTAACTACAAGAGCAATGAGTATCATATACAACTAGCTAAGTGAGTGAGTACTAATTTCAACATGTGATCGACTTGGGAACTTGCACAAGGATTAGGGCCTGATTAATCATACGTGCGGTGTATGATCAAAACTCACAAGGACATGCATAAGAAGAGGTATGATCACATATCTATACTAACACTCCTCCCCCCCCCCTCGTCCTTCCGACTGGTATAGTGGATCCAACCATGACATGGTACGACAAGGAATTCTATGAAAAGGGAGCTAATTTTCTCATGAATCATCGTCTATACATGTACAAGAATCACAAGGCATGCAAAAGAGTCACAAGGCTTGCACAAGATATACTAAGATACACAAGGAATAACATCGCATGACGGGATTCGGAAATACCAATCCGTATAACCATGTGTCAAGAAATCAAGGATATCTATACTAGATACAAGAGACATAGAAGATATCATAAATAAAAAAATTGTCAGAGAATATGCTCTCCTGGAATCCGATGTGAAGTATCGACTATATCCGGAATGGTGCCTCGAGGACCTAAATATGGAATATTACATCAACACATGGTTTTGAAATGATAAATAAATTAAACTAGTCAAATTCTAGGTCTTTAGGCCATCCCTAAGTCAAACTAGGCCAAAATAGTCAAACTAGGTCAACTCTAGGTCAAACTAGTCAAACTTGGTCAAAGTAGCCATTTCTAGGTTATACTAGCCTTTATCTAGGTTGTTAGGTTGATATCTACATGATATTAGCAAAACTAGTTAGACTATGTACTATAATACCTTATATGCTATGTATCAATATATAACCTATATACATATACTAGTTATAAATACTAGGCAATAGCTATACACACATACTTATATTAATCATGTATAACTAATATACTAATACTAGTTAGTATCTAACTCACATATATACAAGTTATACAATGCCTTAAATAATATAACTCAATACTAATATCTAACTTGATATATAATATTACCAACCCATTAACTACACTAGGACCCATTACCTATCAATACCCTATGATACTAGCTCACTACCTTAGTTAAGGTAATAACCCAATGTACACTAAACATCTAACACCATCATTAACCCTCACTCCATACTATACCTCAACTGCATATATATACAAGTGCTTCATTGCAGTTGGGACTGGACATACTCCCTGGTACATCCACACAAATCCTACACATCAAATGCTAACACCTTCATCCTACACACCATTCATTGGCACTCCCAAAAACATACTTTCACACTCTTGATATCAGTCATCTAATACCAACTAATATACAAATCCACAATCACCTCTTAACCGATACACATCACCTAGCAATCACTGCCAATCTGATACTAACACTTACCTCTTGATGCATACTGCACAATCCTGATATGGCACATGTGTATACGCCTTTTGATACTATGTATCAGTCCTACCTAATCTCCCTCTAGTGTTGCACTGCCCACACATACTTGTTGCATGCACTGTTCATAGCAGATGTGCCAAGCCACTCTCCCACACTGCTGTGTTTACTGACCGGAGCCCCTCTTATTGCTGCCAGTATAGCAGCAATTGTTGTTGCTGCAAGCCCCCATATGTTGCTTCCTAATGCAGTATAAAATATGCACTATCCCGACCATCCAACTCTTAACAGCATACTGAACTACACAACTTCCTCCCCTCACTAACTGGACTATAAGGAGGAGTTGCTCCACACAGTCCACTGCTTAACAGTGCACTCCCCTTACTGCCCAACCTGTTACTCAAGCAGCTGCTACCAATGCAGCATGTACACAAGCCTGTTGTGCAGTGCCCCAAATGCATATGCTTCCTTCTCGACTACTTCTCATATCTACACACACATGTGAACACAAGTGCACACACCTAACACAAGCACACTCTTTCAACACTAAAGATATGTATCTATATGAACAACAAGTTATATATATATATATATATATATATATATAGGCTACACACACCAATGGCATTACATCAAACACTAGTGGTGCACCACCCGAGTATCACTCTCAATCTATGATACTCTTATGATACGCTCATGATACTCTACCAAAACATCACCAAATTTACTACAAAGGTTATGAACAAATATAATATCATAATTAGAGACAATATAAAGTGCTAGTAATCCATCCAAGTGTTCATGGCAAAATATGACCTGTGTAGACCCCCGTATTGGAGGAAAAGCTCCCAAACTTAACCCGTGTCACAAAATATCATGACACGGCCTACTCGTATCCAATTGTGGACACAAAACTAGTCTTAAACAACCAAACTAATATCAATTTGGTCCAATTGACCTATTGACAAACACATGGTTCATCAATCTCGAATTTCCCCTAAATTGGGCACAAAATACACCATAACATTCACAATAGGGGTCCCTAGAGGTTAATTTTTCTTCCTATAGGTAGCCATAGTCCATAGGTGAGTTCCTAATGGTTTAATTATAGAATTAGTGTCAAATTAGAAGGAAAAAATAGAATTTTACCTATTGGGAGATGGATTTCCAATAAAATGCTCAATGGACACAATTTGGACACAAGCTCCTAGCCAAATCCTCCTTCTCCAAATACTCTTTATAATCCAAGCTCTAATACTCCTTAGATGATGAAAATAGAAGGAAATGAGAGTGATTTGAGAGGAATTGGTGGAGGGATAAATCAATTTGGGGAAGAACACAATTGGGGATCTAAATTAGAATAAAATGAGAGGGGGGGGGGAGAGAAATGCCCTCCCTATAAGGGGTCGGCTACTAACCCCCTCCCCGAGCAATATACAATAACACAATTACCCCTATTGGGTTGTCATGAAGAAAATTAGTTAGGAGGGAAGCTTCTACTCCTAATGGATGTTTAATTAAATCACTAACTAATCAAAGGGTGAGTAATTATTGGGCTAGCTTGGGTCTAACTTAATGTTGGTCCATGGTTCATGAAAAGTCTAGTTAGGTCCACTAACACAAGTCTAATAATTAATATAGCCTTCTAAGAATAATTAAATAATACAGTAATTAAATATATAACAAGCACACTAAATAAATAATTATGAAATAACCAAAATATTCCTAGTCTGAAATTATGGTAGTGACAGCTATTTCTTCAAAAGTGCGCTATCGTGGCCAACTTTTTCAAAAGTGCGCCATCATGGCTACTTCTTCAAAAGTGCGACATCTCGGCTACTTTTACAAAAGTGCGTCATCGTGCCAACTTCTTCAAAAGTGCGCCATCACGGCTACTTCTACAAAAGTGCACCGTTGTGCCAACTTCTTCAAAAATGTGCCATCACGGCCAACTTCTTCAAAAAGCGCTTGTATATCCAATCTTTCCAAAAGTGCACCAATCTCCAGACCACTTCTAAAGTGCGCCTATGATCCTAACTGACAAAGAGAAGTTACGATTATGTGTCTTGCATGCCATGCTTCTCGTAAAACGTGTACAAACAATTATCCTTCACGACCTATGCTTTCCTCGTATAGGAAGCTACGCGTCAAGCAGGCAGCAAGTTGTGCACCCACTCATTAAGAACGTTGGGGTGTTAGTCCACCAAAAATGCACGCACAATGGTAAAACAGTATAGACTGTCCAAAGTGCACGCACACTCTCATAACCGCTCCTAAACTATATAAATATAGGATCGGTAAGTCCATTAGAAAAAAAAGAGGCATATGCATCAGGGCTGAGAATTTTTAAGTCTTTGAAATTCAAGAACAAAAGAAGAGAAATAGAAGCTTATTGTGTCATTGTTGCCAAAGCTTTCTTATTGCCCAACTCTTCAAGTTGTTCACAGCATCCCTGTATTTCTTCATCGTCGTGTGGTCCAAGGAGTAAAGTGATCACCCACAGATTAGATCTCTACAGCTATACTTTTCCAGAATTAATTATACTTAGATTCATGTTTAGGATCTCCCGTACTCTTCTTCTTTTTAATAGTTTGTAATACAAAGTTTTGTTTAAGCTTTGTTCATCGCAAGCAGACGTTCTCTGTGCTAATCAAAGGGCAACCATATGGCTTCTTCAAGAGCAACCGAGGATTGCGCCAAGGCAACCCTCTATCCCCCTACATGTTTACATTGGTTATGGACTATTTCACATGCTTAATAGATTTGGCAGTGCATAGGTGGGCAATCATTCCTATCCATAAGCAAATTAGCCCATATATATCTCACCTGATTTATACGGATGATCTATTGGTATTTATGAAGCCTACAGTAGCAGGACTCAATACTGTAACAGGGGTCAATGGAGGAGTTTGAGAAGTTCGCTGGACTTCGGCTAAACAAAGACAAAATCAAGGTCTACTTTAGTTGCCTCTGCCAACGGAAGGAAGAAAAAGCATCACTTATTAGGATTCCTAAGGGGGACCTGCCAGTGAAATACCTGGGGGTACCTCTCTCTTGCAACTATGCTAGAGATATGAATTGCATAGACTTAGTGGATTGTATTCAGCGAAGAGTGGAGGGTTGGCAGGCCCAGAGCCTATCGTTTGCAGATCGGATTGAGCTAATTCGCTTGGTGATCACACCTATAGTGATGTTTTGGCTTCAGACTGTCATATTGCCAACTGCCACGATTATAAAGGTTGAAAGGAGTTGTGCTAATTTTGTCTGGAGGGGAGGGTTGCATACTATTTCTTGAATGACGTTGTGCCGACCTCATGCAGAAGGGGGTGTTGGATTGCGTTCTTTCCAAACCCTACAGTTATTTGTAGGGATAAAGCTTACATGGAAGTTCTTAAGAGAAGGATTGATGTAGGCAGATTGGATGCGAAACAAATACCTTAAACAAGTTAATTTTTGGGTTTACCGATCCACATATAATGAATTGGTGCCTTTTAAGAATATACAACTTCACCGGTAGAGGGTACAAAAATGCATTGTTAGGAAGATACGTGATGGGGAGACTATGGATTTATGGCTTGATCTGTGGGTGACACATAGGAGCCTATTTGAGTTAGCAGGCAGAAATGTAGCTGCTGGAGTGTTACGCCAGTCAGCTCTATTATTGTTGATAGAGAATGGCGCTTGGATGGGCATAGCCCAGTGTACAAGTTTAAGGAGGAGATTTGAGTAGTGGGAATCGGGGGCAGTCGGGAGCTTGACGAGTAGGAGTGGGAAGGGACACCTACAGGCTTGTTCGAGCTTCGGGCGGTTTACGATCAGGTTCGACCAGTATATGAGAGGGTAGGGGATGAGGATATCATCTAGATGAGAAGAGTGACAGTGAAAATATAAATATGTATGTACAAACTTGCCTTGAAGAGACTACTCACTCGAGATTGGTTGGCTCGAATGGGGATTCAACTCACGGATAAAGGGGTGTGTCCTATGTGGCCAAGCAAATGAGACTCTAGTACACATCTACTTTAAGTGTCCATGGGCATGGGAGGTGTGAAGGGTACAGAGAGAGAAGCTTCACCTTCGGGTCAGGGACCCAAATGAGATTGCTGACATCATCCAAGCTACTAGATGTCACGAACCGCACCCGAAAAATTGGGCATGAGTCGTGGGTACATCCAGCCTACGCTGCAGAATTGGCGGTAGAACGCTGTCTAGGTCACAACTATCTATATCTCACAATAACCTGTCAAGATAACCTCTCCAAAAAGAGGACAACATTATAATATATACATAAACTCAATCATAATAACTAGGGGAAGAGTAAAAGCACGATAAGATATCAACAAAAGAAACAAGAACCAAAGAGAGCAAGTACAATATCCAAAATATACAGTCTAAGTCTAAGAGTCTACAACATCTCACATTAGTAGCAAAATAAATAATACAGTCATCAAAAACCAACTGGGAACAAACCCAGTGAAACTCACCTAACTATACTAGGGCGCTAGCGGCGTCTTCTCAGCTGGGACGGGCTCCTCCTCTATCTCAGGGTCGCAACAATCGTCGACACCTAGCCCGTAGTAAGTCGGGCAAAAGTTCTCAGAATCCTCTAGAAAAATATATCCAGTCAGGATTGGAGCAAAGTACATAACTCTAAAAGCAACTCCAAATACATGGTAAGGTGTATATGACTAGCAATAGAAAAAAATACAATATGCACATGAAAGTAAATACATGGTAGAACTGATAAAGTAACTGTAATGTAAACTGGAGAACAATACAAGTAGTAGAGAAGTAACTGCATGTGAGAAAATAGGAATACTAGCTAAGTGCCTTGAGCACAAGTTTGTTATGTGATCGGCTTGGGCTGCACATGATTTATTCTACGATAACTCCGTTATGCGTAAGTTGTATAACCGACATACATATGAATATTGTTTGGATTTGATCACATAACCAACTTCTATTCCCCCCCACTAATACTCTTGGATCCAACCATGACACGCTATGTACATGATAAATAACTCGTGCACATGAAAGCGAGAGCACACGAAGCACATGAAGCACATGAGAATCAATACCCGAAGCACATGATGAAATACACGTGATAGAGTACCCGTTGAACATGGTAAGGGCGATAATATCTCATGACGGGATCCAACTAGTACCAGCTCATGAAACAATGTGTCAGAATCAAGTATTAACAGTTCTAGAACAGGTGATAT
>JAYESA010000015.1:71504391-71521891 GCA_036927795.1 Iris macrosiphon | reverse complement strand
TGATGGCGTATTCCAAGAAGATAGCGTACAGCGTGCTCCCATAGCTGAAAATAGCCTAATGGCGTAATGCTCAAAAGTGATGATGTGGACGTTTTAGCCAAAATCATGACTTTTGGAGATATAATCAAATCTCTTGAATTAAATGCAGAGATCTACCCCTATCTTGTGCATTAAATGCAGAGGCGTGTCCCAAAGATCTGCCAGCCTTCCGCGCATTAAATGCAAAGACGTGCCTCGGGCCCTGTACGAAGAGCAGCTTTTGACGTGGCAGCCTGTTTGTCTTCTGCGGAGCATAAGAAGCTCACGTCTACCTGTGTAAAACTAGGCAGCGTATTTCAAAGGCGTGTCTTGAAGATCTGCCATCATTTCGTGCATTAAATATAGAGGCGTGTCTCGAAGACCTACCGTCTCGAAGATTTGCCATCATTCTGCGCATTAAATATCGAGAAGTGCCTCGAGGATCTGCAGTCTCAAAGATTTGCCATCATTTTGTGCCTTAAATATAGAGGCGTGCCTCGAGCCCTGTACGAAGAGCAGCTTTTGACGTGGCATCCTGTTTGTCTTCTGCGGAGCGTAAACAGCTCGCATCTGCCTGTGTAAAATAAGGCAGTGTGTTCCCTGGTACGCGTAAATGCGGTTTACGCCAAGAAAATGTCACTAAACGACAGTCTGGGTCGCTGTGTCGTGCCATCATTATAGTCGTCGTCTGGGTAGTCGTGCAGTACTCTTTGTCAGGAGTCAGATGTCAGGTTCACTACACGATTTGATAGGTTCATTTCGGGGAATACGAAGCGTCCCTCGTACACTTTCAATGCTGCATTAAAGCGGATGAGTTTTACGCCATAAAGGCGATACAGCATCCTTTTTACGCTGAAGCAGCCTGGACATGCTGCATTACGCGGATAGTCCTCTAGCTTATGTTCTATGCTGTACTTAGCAAAAAAGCTCTGTTGTACGCCGATAGCTCCGAAGCCATATTTTACGCTGCCCAGCATTAGAATGCTGCGTATAGCTATTCAGCGTATTTTTTATGCTTCTACAAGACCCCCTTCAAAGCTTTCAAATTTCTTGTAATTTGAAACGCTTTGAATGAAGCATGAAACGGTCAAGTCTGACACGTTCTTTAAGGCTGACTTAATGGCAGATTTATTGGAGATTTGTTGGGATTTGGTGTGTTCTCTTTGGCCTATAAAAAGGCTGAGGAGTTAACCTGTTTCTTCCCACATTTCCTTCACCACACAGAGATGATTGCCGGAGTTCGTCGGGTCGACTTGAGGAAGAAGAAGACCATGTTCTTCCAGCATGTAAGGAGCCGAAAAAGACGGCGTCTTCGAGCAAATGTCCTCTACAACGATGGATCATGGAAGGATATCATAGCTTCCTTTGTTCGGGATAATCAGCAACTTTGTATGGCGGTTCTTCCAGGAGAGAGGAAGGTTCTCTTTTGACCACACAGCTTGCAAGCTGTATTTTCTCCTGTCATTCGTGGACGAGAGCAAACAAACTAGCTCTGTCCTCGAGTATTGAGTTGGATCAAATACCTCAACTCAATCTGTTATGGCGTACGGAGGATGGGATCTGCATAATTTAGGCAGGCCCAGTTCTGTATCCTTCTGCCATTAATCATTCTCTTATTAATCGGTTACGAAATCGACAAACTGCTAAAGAAGACGCGAAAGATCTCCACCAATACGAGAACTTGGCAGAACAGATTCTGGGGATGAGCTTTTAACGAAGATGAGGAAATCCTTTGTAGATAGGATTTCCCACATATGTAATCATGAAAAATAAAGAAAAAACCCTTTGTAGACAGGATTTCTCTCATATCTAATCATGTTTTAATAAAATCGTCTTCTTCTGTGCATATGATTATTTGCCATATCTTTTGCTGTGATTAGGTCTGAATATGTGTAGCTTCGACACGTCTGATACCTTTATGCCGACTCTTTTAAAAAGAGTATTAGGTCCCGTCTTGTCTTTTACGCATAACTGACGATGCGTAAAAAGCTGCTTTAGCATTTAAGTCGAATATTCGAACTGTCCTGTTGTTAGGAATGGGGAGCTGCGTAAAATTCTGAACCGTCGCTTCTGATAAACAAAATTTTTGTTCAGACCATCATCTTCAAGAATAATTTTCCGAAAAATCCTTTAGAATAGGGTGAGAAACGGCTATCGAACTGAGTCGCCATCTTGAACTGTAGATGAAATATTCAGACTGGATTCTGGATGAACCACCAATCGACCCAAGAAGAAGAGTAATTTTCAAAGCTGAACTCTGTATGCTTCGGGTACTTGGGATATTTTGAGGTCAAGAAGGAGTATCTTCTGTGTGAACTCTTGCAATTGACCAGCTTGAGAATTGTTCGGATATACGCACATTCTGGCCTGCGTATTCTCAGATATACGGAAAGTCATAGACCTGTAAATGTGGATGAGCGGAAAATCATAAGTTCGTAGCCTCTCGAGCGTAAAAGCTGCTGAGCATGAGAGCATTCGGGCGTAAAACTGTAGATTTGTAGCCTTTGAAAAGAAAATCTTCCGAGCATGAAGTTGTGGATCTGTTGCTTCTGAGCGTAAAAGCCACCGAGCATGAAATCATAGATTTGTAGCTTCTGAGCGTGAAGTCGTAGGTTTGTAGCCTCTCGAGCGTAAAAGCTACTGAGCATGAGAGCATCCGGGCGTAAAACCATAGACTTATAGCCTGTGAGCGTAAAATCGTAGATTTGTAGCTGTCGAGCGTAGAAAGCTCCTTAGCATAAAAACCATGAATCTGCTTTGCACGAAAACTTTTTGAATTCGCTGACTGTCCGCCTTCCCTGAGTAATAGGCTGACGTGGTCCCCAATCATGACTGAATATTAAATGTTGGACTTGGTTAAGGATTCGAGGAGTCCATCTGAACTCTATATATACCCCAAGGTTTTCAGAGAAAAACTTTTCATCTGTCTTCTTGCAAACGAAAGCCTTCGATTTCTTCGAGTTCTCTCCTTCGTTTCTTCTCCGAGCATTCTGAGTTTTTCAGCAATGGCCCCGAAACAAATCTCTTCCTCTAAGGAAAAGAAGACTGACTCTTCTTCTCGAACTTCTGCCCAAGCAAGGGCGACTCCGGTCGGCCAAGCCAAGCCTCATTCTGAACGAAGTGTCCCGCCGACGAGCTCTGCGCCGGGCGTTAAAGGTAAAGCATTTGGGACAACGAGAACAACAAAAAATCCTTCGCACACGTTGTACGTGAACGCGCTAGGTCGTCTTCTGTGATGATAGCCTCTTCGAGGAAGATGATGCACAGAGATATTTCATCTTTTACGCTCACATTTCTAATGTGTCAGCGTAAAAACTCCATATTTTCGCAGTCTGGCATAAAAGCACAGACTGTCGAAAGTTGGCGTATACCATAAAAATTTGAGTGTTACGCTTCTGGATGAAAATTCTGGCGTAGTAACTCAAACTTTGGCAGTCTGGCGTAAAGCACTGACTGTCGAGTTTTTGTGTATACTGGCAGTCTTGAATTTTACGCCTAGGAATAAGATTCCAGCATAAAAGATCAAGTTTTTACAGTCTTGGCGTAAAGCACAGACTGTTGCCTTTTGGCACATGCTGCAAGATTGTAATGTCTAGTATAGAAACTGATGTGTTTTTCTTGTATTTTGCAGTTAACTTGCATGCGTCTCCACTGGCCGAGGTGATGGGTTCAGCTGTCGGGATGCTGTATTCCAACTACTTGGAGGATTTGCCCCACGTGACATTTCCCATCTCTGGACCCCAATATCCCGAAGGAAGGGGAACCCTGATATCGTCCCAAGGAGAGCGAATGATGTTGAGCATGATCAACGGAGAGCCCCTGACGTCTATAGACGGGGCACAATATATAAAACTGGCCTTTCTCTTCAGGGACATGATTGATAAGCAGTCCCAGACGAAGCCCAAGAAAGAGCTCTAGGTTTTCCCTGCCGGGGGCTTGGTCATGTACCTGCCCAAGATGCCGAGGGACTACCCCATCTCGACATTCTTCCATGCCACACATCCCAGGAGGATGTCGTGGACGCTGACTCCCAATCTTCACGGCCAGCCGGGGAAGATATTCTACCAGAAAGGATCTGACTAAGGGTCATTTGCCAGCCGCCCTTCCGGCTCTATGATGCCGTTCAGGGGATTATTTCCGGGCGTTGTCCCGAGTGAGGACATTGCACCCTTCCATCCAGTCCAGATACCGACTTTCTGCAACGATTTCATGGGGCACGGAGGAGTATACCCCAAGGTTAATCCTCGGACAAGTGGGTGGATCACCCCTACAAATCTTCGATGGGCTCGTTTAGCTGACTGGGCCCTGAAGCATTTTTAGGCCGAGCTGGAGACCATTGGTCTTATACTCAGCTGTGAGTGCCACCAGCGTTGGGTTACCTCTCAACCCTAGCCTGTTTCTGGCTTTGATGGAGCGATATATCTCGCTCACCGGGACTTTTGCCACTCCACTGGGGGAGTTGGGATTGGCCCTCCATGAGATGGCAGAGATCTCGAGACTGTCGATGGGGGATACTCCATATGAAGAGTATGTTCCCACAAACCGGGAGCTGGGGGATTCAGATCCTCGGGTAGTGGCGGTGTACCAGGAGCTGATGTACTACTACCTCGCTTGCACCGCCTTCTATAATGAGCCTTCAGATTTAGCTCATATCAATAAATGGGCGTCCTACCTATTCTTTCACCGAGCCAGGGCTGCTAAGCCAGAGAAGGTCTTGGATACTAAGGATCAGCCTCTGAGCTTTCTGAGCGTGCTTAGTGCTCAGGTAGTCGACGATCTTATGGAAGACGCTGGGGCTCCAGATCAGATTCTCGACGAAGGGATAGGAAAATATCCTGCGGGCACTAAGGCCTACAGTTATTTGAGGCATTGCCGCAGGCCTTTGTCCAAGGAAGCTCAATTAGCTGGCTCTCCTCTCTATATGGCTGCGCCGACTGGTGGTACCCGGCATTGATTCCTCGGACCGCATTCACCGCAACACTTTGTGGCCTGCAGTGCGTCTGGTGTTCGAGGCAAGACTGGGTTTGCTCCCTGCCATGGTGTGCCGCATACAAGCTAGCATGAGGGCCATTACTGATGGGATGCTTGTCGATGAAACTCGGCGTGATAACTTTCCTAGGGTAGAATTATCATACCTGTATTTGATGGGATGGTTAATTCTCTATAACCCCAGGGTGATGTCTTCCGGCTCTGGCAGCAGTTCGGGGGGTAGTTTCTTGCTGAATTACAAGAATTCCTCCTGGAACGTGTCCGCAGTTTTAGACTGTCGGCGAGTACTGAATTTCAGTCATAGCTGGAAGATCTTCTGCACTGTCCCCTCTGTACATCTCAATCAACAGGGGTGCAGACTTCAGGACATGGGCGACGGGAAGACCGTTCTTTCTCCTGAGGCTTTTAATTGATTGGTCTGCATTAGACCTTCCTATTTACTATACAGAAGGGAAGACCAGTGCTTCTTGGAACCCTACTTGCCTAGTCGATTTGCCAGGCAGCTTGGGTACGACCAATTGCACATGGGCAATGCCGTCACCAGCTTCAGGTCCAGGAATGGACTCATTGATGGAGCGAGAGGGTGGCGATACTTCATCATGGGTTGCACTGAAGGAACTTTTACTGTGCCCACCATTTCACTCTCCACGGAGCTGCGCATGCTCCATTCATATGCCCAGTTTTATGTGGCAACGGACACCTTCCATCGCGATTTTGATATACATGGAAGTTTTAGGATGTACTCGTCCAAGCCTGGGGGAAGATACGAGATCCCCTCAGTTTCCTCCGATGAGGGTGAAGATGCCGTCAATCCAGATAAGCCTTTATTGGCAGTACCGAGGGGTAAAATACCTCAACCTGCCGGGCCTCTGGTCATCTCTGGTAAGCGAAGGGCTCCTGCTCCGACGGAGACTTCCCCTCACAGGAAGAAGAAGAAGACGGTTAGTCGTCCTCTCAGGATTCCCGGCCATGAGGCTCCTAGAAAGGAACCTATTGTTTCCCCTGTCGGGGATGATTCTTTGATTGGAGGTTCCTCGCCTTTTAGAGAGGAAACCTCTACGGTTCCGGCTGGCGGTGCCAGAGAATCTTTGCTTGAGGCTGCTGTCGCTACTACTGCTTCGAGCAGTGGTACGAGATCGCCTTCGGGACCGAGCATAATAAGATTCCATATACCTTTATCCATATCAGCATCGGGAGAGACCCCTGCCGTGTCTGTCAGTGCACCCAGCGAGATTCCAGCCGATGAGCCTCGGTTGGAACTTGACGAGGACCTGGAAGAATATTTGCCAGTGTCGGTTGACACACCATCTTCTCCAGGTATGACAGCTTGCTTAGCATCGTTAAGAAATTATTTAGCTATACTGACCGTAGATGCGACATATATACCATCAGCCATGGGTAAATGTCGTCTTTACACCTCTTTTTTAGAGAAATTAACATCATTCTGATATTAACTTTCTTTTGTCTTCTTTTCAGGGGAAGACATCTACGGGGAGGGCAGCGTTGACGCGCCTTTTGGCTCTGTTTCAGCTCCTGGCGACGACATGGAGGTGCCCGACTTCGGAGAGGAAGCACTTTCGGGTGCCGGATCGCCTGAAACAGCTCCGCTATCTCGAGAGGAGGATGAACCTGTCGTTACGACAATACCTCCTTTTAGTACTCCGGCTATTTCCTCTGTGTTGGCGCCTCTTCTTTTGTCGCACCATCTGTTGAGGCGACGACTATGGCAACGTCGTCGGCAGTCATTCCTGGAGGGGGATTCTCTGATATTGCAGCCACCCCCAGCACCCACTTGAATCTCACCATGTTGGTTGAGCAGTTTTCTACCGTTTTTTATGCCACTTTGAAGATGCTGATATCAATGGTGCTGGAGAAGAACTTAGGCTTCGAGGCTCTGAAGACGTCCTATAACCTTACTATCGCGCAGATTAGGCATTTCAGTGACACTGGAAGAGCTGATGCGCTAGAACAGATAGTTAATGGTTTGGAATAACCTATTAACGAATATCTGCAGTTATCCCGAGGGAATGTCGATGAGCTCGTTCAAGCTAGGTTCGACTCCTTGACTACAGAGCTTGCTGGGCAACTGAAATCTCTGGACAAATTCGTCCAGGAACAGCAGCAGAAGATGGATCAGGATAGTGTCGAACTGGAGTACGTCATTCCTCAGTTGACTCAGTACGAAGCCAAATATGAGGAAGTGACAGCAAGGGCCCGCAGATTGAGAGATGAACTCGCTCGAGCGGAGGAGGAGGCTGTCTTTTTGTTGGCAACTCGAGATGTGCTGAAGAATCAGAGGAAGACTGCCCAGCAGAATCTGACGCATGTGGGTGTCATCCACGCGGATTTCGTACACACTAGGTCCGAGCTATCCACTTTGAACAATGATGCAGCAAGTTTGGAGCGTGCTCGCGCCGGCGTCTTGAACTCCAGGGGTAAGAGAATGGCTGCTCTAGTACAGCAGATCCGTGACCTAACCGCTCCCCCAAATGATGTACTTTTTTGCTTTTTAATGTAATTTTGCTCTTTCTGGTAATAAATAAAGAGGCTTTCATCTGACTTTGTGGACCCATCATTTTGGAATATAAATGACAGTTTGGGTGAAAGTGATATCAGAGGTAATATGGACGTGATATACTCTCGGTAAGCTTTAGCCGGACATATTTATTCAGATATTATATGGACATGATAGAATACGATCCAACTAGTTTCATTTTGGAAGTAGTATTGTCAGAATGAGATCTTCGCCATACTCTATTTGAGCAAATGAGGTTATGCATAGTACCTTTTCGGGAATTGCCTTTGATAGGAGCCATTAACAAGTTTTCCATTAGGCTTGGCTAACCTGTAAGAGCCGTGTGAGAACGTTGTCTCGATCACATAAGGGCCCTCCCATTTGGGCTGGAATTTTCCCTTACTCTTGTGAGTAAGAATCATTGGCCTTCTCACAGCTAAGACTAGCTCGCCAACTTTGAACACTCTTTCCTTTACTTTTTGATTAAAAGATCTGGAAATGCGTGCCTGGTAGAACACGATGCGCTGTTGAGCTTGGAGGCGTTTCTCGTCTAATCCTTCTAACTCTTGAAGCCTTAACAGGTCATTCTATTCTTGAGTCAGCTCATTAGCCACTGCTATCCTGAGTGACGAAATTTGGACTTCGATGGTGAGGAACTGCTTCACTCCCGTAAACCAGTGAGAATGGGGTACAACCTGTCGATTGCCCATACCGTTGTGCGATATGCCCAGAGACATTCTCCTAACTTCTCATTCTAATCCCTCTTGTTCGAAGAGACAAACTTTTTTAAGAGTTTGATAATAGTTTTGTTGAAGGCTTCCGTCAAACCATTAACAGCAGGATTATATGTCGTAGAGGACATATTTTGTATCCGATTTTATCGCAAAATTGATGAATGCTTGGCTGATGAATTGAGTCCCATTGTAATGAATTATCCTTCGGGGTATCCCAAAGCGATAAATGACATGATGCTTGATGAAGCTGATCACATTAGATGTCTTCACCTCTGCAAGAGGGATGGCCTCTGCCATTTGGAGAAATAGTCCGTTATGGCCAGTATGAACCGGTGACCTCTGGAAAAAGACGGGTGAATAGGACCAATGATATCTATACACATGCTTCGAAAGGCCAGGATACAACCGTAGGATGTAGATGTTCAGAAGGTTGATATATAAAGTCTGCATGGACCTGACAGGCTCTGCATTGTCTTGCATACTTTATTGCATCTGTGATCATAGTAGGCCAGTAATAGCCCATCCTCCTGATACGATCATGTAGCTTAGGACCGGGTTGATGCGCTCCGCATACGCCGTCGTGAGCTTCACGGATAATCCGCTGTGCTTCGTCATCTGAGAGACATCTCAATAGCAGTCCGTCGTAGGTCCGACGATATAGACATTGTGAAGAAGTGTCATGATAGAAGCGTAATGATCGTATTTTGATGGATACTGCTTCTTTAGGGTCCTCCGGTAAGATTCTGTATGCCACGAAATCTATAAAGGGACTTCTCCAGTCGCTCTTGGGAGGATCTGTGTTCACAGCGTAGCTGCGTTCTATGTGAAAGTTGTTTTTTACACAGAATAAATCTCTGTTAAGAAGGATCACCGAATTCTGCCTTCTTATAGGAATAGCTAAATCTGCAGCTAGACTGGCTAGGGCATCAGCTTCCAGATTCTGAGATCGAGGTACATGCTCTAGGAAGAACCCTTTGAATGTCATGGCTATCTTGACCGTTGCTTGGTGATAAGGGATGAGGTCTGGATTCCGGACTTCATATATTCCTCTGACTTGATTGACGATCAGCAGAGAATCACCGAAAGCTTCCAGAGATTCGACGTTCAACTCTTTAGCGACTTGGAGCCCGATTAGTAGAGCGTTATACTCTGCCACATTATTAGAACAGGGCTCGCTAAAAGAATATGCCCGATAGATGACGAGTTTATCAGGAGTGACCAGGACAATCCCTACTCCTGAAACCACATTTCCCCTGGGACCAGTCCTGGAGGCGCCATCGAAGAATAGTTGCCATGTATTACTTTTTACTACGGAATTACATTCTGCAACTTCGCCGGAGATATCCTCGTATAGCTTGGAGGTCTCCGAAATTGGGTGAGCAGCTAGGAAGTCAGCCAATGCTTGGCCTTTGATGGACTTCTGAGGGACATACACCAAGTCATATGGTATCAATAACATCGTCCATCTCGCGAGTAGGGAATTAAGAATACTTGGCTTTCTCAACAGCAAGAATGGTCTTCATATGACGGGAGGCACCAGAACTGGAGGATTAGTGAGGTAGCGTTTGATATCATTAAACGCTTGCTGACAGGCTTCGTCCCATACGAAGGATACACCTTTCTTTATGAGACGAGAAAAAGGCTAACATTTTCCAAAGAGGTTGGATATGAATCTCCGGATGTAAGCCAGACGACCTTGAAATCCCCTGAGTTCCCTCAGATTATGGGGTGATCGTATTTCCAGGATGGCCTTGACTTTATCAGGGTCCACTTGAATGCCTTTTGCGGTGATGACAAATCCCAAGAATTTGCCACTGGATACACCAAGAAAGGACTTTGTGGGATTCATTTTGAGTTGATGTTGGCACATCAACTCAAATACTGTCTTCAAGTCTTGGATGTGATTATCCTTGAGACGGCTTTTGACAGCTACATCGTCCACGTAATATTCTACTATTTTGCGCAAATGCTCATGGAATATGTTACTCATGGCCCGTTGGTACGTAGCCCCGGCATTCTTCAATCCGAAGGGCATGACCGTATAGCAATATACCCCCAATGGTGTCCGGAAGGCAGTATGCTTCTCGTCTTCAGGATGCATCTTGATTTGATTATATCCTGAAAATCCGTCCATGAATGAGCGTGTGACGCGTGTCCCATTAAGAGACAATGCGTATAACTGCTGCTAAGATCACGGCATAAAAGCCATGTAGGTAGTTATCCCTCGCGTAGAAAAGGTTGGCGTGGAAGCCAATAACTGTCACTATAGCGTAGAAGCCAAATAGTTTATCAAACTGGCGTAGAAGCCAGGTAGGCGTAGAAGCCGAATGGGCGTAGAAGCCGAGTAGGCATAGAAGCCGAATGGGCGTAGAAGCCTGATGCTGCATGGACAGGTAGCTAGCGTAGAAGATAGCTTATCCTCCTTCCTTGACTGAGGCTTTGAGCGAATTCTGAGCCAAATAGCCTTAATACGCACCACTGTAAATGTAGCCTGGGCTGGCGTATTGTAGGGAGCTAGCGTACAGCATGCTCTTCAAGGCTGAAAATGGCCTGGTGGCGTATTCCAAGGAGATAGCGTACAGCGTGCTCCCATAGCTAAAAATAGCCTGATGGCGTAATGCTCAAAAGTGATGATGTGGACGTTTTAGCCAAAATTACGGCTTTTGGAGATATAATCAAATCTCTTACATTAAATACAGAGATCTGTCCCCATCTTGCGCATTAAATGTAGAGGCGTATCCCGAAGATCTGCCAGCCTTCTGCGCATTAAATGCAAAGACGTGCCTCAGGCCCTGTACGAAGAGCAGCTTTTGACGTGGCAGCCTGTTTGTCTTCTACGGAGCGTAAGAAGCTCACGTCTGCCTGTGTAAAACTAGGCAGCGTATTCCAGAGACGAGTCTTAAAGATCTGCCATCATTCCGCGCATTAAATGCAGAGGCGTGTCTCGAAGATCTGCCATCTCGAAGATTTTCCATCATTCTGCGCATTAAATGTAGAGACGTGCCTCGAGGATCTGCCGTCTCGAAGATTTGCCATCATTCTGCGCATTAAATGCAGAGGCGTGCCTCGAGTCCTGTACGAAGAGCAGCTTTTGACGTGGCAGCCTATTTGTCTTCTGCGGAGCGTAAACAGCTCGCATTTGCCTGTGTAAAACAAGGCAGTGTATTCCCTGGTACGCGTAAAAGCGGTTTACGCCAAGAAAATGTCACTAAACGACAGTCTGGGTCGCTGTGCCGTGCCATCATTATAGCCGTCGTCTGGGTAGTCGTGCAGTACTCTTTGTCAGGAGTCAGATGTCAGGTTCACTACACGATTTGACAGGTTCATTTCGGGGAATACGAAGCGTCCCTCGTACACTTTCAATGCTGCATTAAAGCGGATGAGTTTTACGCCATAAAGGCGATACAATATCTTTTTTACGCTGAAGCAGCCTGGATATACTGTATTACGCGGATAGTCCTCGAGCTTATGTTCTACGCTGTACTTAGCGAAAAATCTCTGTTGTACGCCGATGGCTCCGAAGCCATATTTTACGCTGCCCAACATTAGAATGCTGCGTATAGCTATTCAGCGTATTTTTCATACTTCTACACTAATCGATATCTAGAATCTCAACAAAATGCTAAATCTTTGATTCTAGGTCCGTGGCAAAATTTTACATGCATGTGGAACCCACAGAGAAGGAAAACCCCCAAATCGCTCGAAATGCCCAAAACTCTGCGATACGACCTCGCGTGTCCGAACGGGGACATGAACCTACCCTCAAGACATCCAAGCACGTCTACCTAGGTCCGTCTAACCTAGGGCAACACCCAAAATGGGCCAATCTCGAATTTTATCCGAAATTGACACAAAATCCTAGGTCAAAGTCTCCAAACCTATCCAAACAAGTTCTAACTTTCTCCCATGGGTAGCCCTAAGGTCTAGGAAGGTTCTAAACAACTAATTACACTATATTAGAGTAATCACTATGAGAAAAGTTAGGGTTTACCTCTTGGGAGTTGAAATCCCAAGGCCAAAGTCTCCAAAAATCTCCAAATTCACCACACCAAGCCTCCAACCAAGCTTCTACACCAAATCTAGGCTCTACATACCTAGGTTAGAAAGAATGAAAGATTAAGGTTTGCATTAATGAGAGAAGTAAATGAAGGAAGAGAGGGAAGGTGAAAATACTTACTTGGAAATGGAAGAAGTAAAGGAAGGAAGTAAGGAAAGAGAATGGAGAGTGAAAAAAAATGAAGAAGAAAGAAATGGAAAGGAAGAGGGGGCGGCCATATTGGAAAATATAGGGTTAGGGTTTGAGCCTAACACAAAGACCACAATACCCTCAACTTAAGTCTTCCAAACTAGGGTTTTAGGTTTATGGTTTCTTAAACCAATCTAACTAATCCAAAACAACCCAGCTAGAAAATTAAAGATAAAATAACTATTCTACACTAAGGGTTGAGTCTGGCAAGGGTCTGACAAGGTCCAATAGGGTCTGATACGGGTCCAAACTAGCCAAAACCCTAAAACAACCAATAAAAATAAATACAACCAACTAATTAAATATAAATACAATTATTTATGATCAATACAAAATTTACCAAATTAAAATTAAAAAAATCTAATTTTTTTAGAATTGGGTAGTGACAAGCCTACCCTCCTTAAAATAATTTTGTCCTCGAAATTAAAAGACGAAACTAGGACAGAAATGCAAGGAAAAGAAAGAACCATACATCAAGGCTCAAAAAGATAAGGGTATCGCTCGCGCATTTCATCCTCCCTCTCCCAGGTCGACTCACCTGGAGAGTGATGCCTCCACGTGACGCAAACCAAGGGAATAGTTTGGTTCCTCAATACTTTCTCCCGCCGATCCAGAATCTCCACCGGCTGCTCTGGATAGCTAAGAGTAGGGCCCACCACAATCTTTGAGTGATACAATACGTGACTGGGATCCGCCACGTACCGTCTCAACTGCGACACGTGGAACACATCATGAACTCCCTCTAGCGTAGGCGGCAAATCTAGCCTATATGCCATAGCGCCGACCCTCTCAAGGATGCTGAAGGGTCCGACGAAACGTAGGCTAAGCTTCCCGCCTCCACCGAAGCGAATAGTACCCCGCGTCAGAGAAATCCTTAGGAACAACAGATCACCAACCTAGCACAAACCAGGTCTCAGCACTTAATCTAAAATAAGTAATCACAAGCAAACACAGGAACAAAAATCTAAATTCTAAGCTATACCTCAAACTCCAAAGGTCTCCGGTAGTTATCGGCCCAATGCCGCTGCCTGTCCTGCGCTACCCGAAGTCTATCTCTAATGAGCTTGACCTTCTCCGTCGCATCCACCACCATCTCCGGGCCAAGCAAAGCTCTCTCGCCTACATTATCCCATGATAACGGAGTGCGACACCTCTGTCCATACAATGCCTCGAATGGTGACATCTCGATACTGGCTTGGTAGCTGTTGTTGTAAGCAAACTCTACCAAGTGCAAGTGATCCTCCCATGAGCCTCTGAAATCCAGAACACAAGTGCAAAGCATGTCCTCAAGGGTTTGAATGGTCCTCTCTGACTGACCGTCTTTCTGCGGGTGATATGCAGTACTAAACTTGAGCTGGGTGCCCAAGCTAGCCTGTAGACTCCTCCAGAAATGTGAAGTAAAGCGACTGTCCTGGTCGACGTACCTACTTTGAATGGTAGAAAGTGGGCCGTTTTGGTCAACCTATCTACGATGACCCAAATCGCATCCTTCTCTCCTGGAGAACGGGGAAGCCCGGAAACAAAATCCATGGTCACATGCTCCCATTTCTACTCCGAAATGGGTAACGGCTGGAGCAACCCTCCTGGCCTCTGACTTTACCTACTGGCACACTAAGCATCGGGATACGAAGCGTGCTACCTTTCGCTTCATCCCGTACACCATACATGCTCTCTCAGATCTCTATACATCTTGTTGGCACCTGGATGCATAGAGTACTAGGATCGATGCGCCTCCTGAAGAACCTCCTCGCGCAACAACCCATTCGGCACACACAACCTGGTACCGTGCCGTAATGAACCATCATCAGCAATGGTGAAGTCATCTGAAAATCTAATCTGAACCTGCACCCTGATGCTCCTTAGGGACTCATCCTCAAACTGTGTAGCGCTGATCCGATATATCAACTCTGACTGAATTTGCAGTCCCCACATCTGCATCTCAACTCCAGGCACTATCACCTCAATGCCCAAGCTTTCTAGATCTGCCAGAAGATAACGATCTGTAGTCAGGCACATAGCTACCGGATACCTGCTCAGCGCATCCGCAACTACGTTCGCCTTCCCTGGATGGTACTGCAATAATATATCGAAGTCTTTCATCAACTCCAACCATCTCCTCTGCCTCATGTTCAGCTCTTTTTGGGTAAACACATACTTCAAGCTCTTGTGGTCAGTAAAGATCTCCACACGCTCTCCGTATAAATAGTGTTTCCACAACTTCAGAGCAAAGATGACCGCTGCCAACTCCAAATCGTGGGTAGGATAGTTCTTCTCACAAGGACGTAATTGCCTAGAAGCATAGGCAATCACCCTTCCATTCTGATACAACACACAACCCAGTCCCTTCCCCGATGCATCACTATAGATAGTGAATCCTCCAGACCCTGATGGCAACGTCAACACTGGAGCTATCGTCAACCTTCTCTTCAGCTCATCAAAGGCGACCTGGCACTCCTCTAACCAAACAAACTCCATGTCCTTTCGGGTCAGCCTAGACAACGGCTCTGCAATCCGGAAAAAATCCTGAACAAATCTTCTGTAGTAACCTGCCAGCCCCAGGAAACTCCTGCCCTCTGCTACTGAACTCGGAGCACTCCATGCCTCAACTGCCATGATCTTCCTCGGATCCACCGAGATCCCCTCTCATGTCACCACATGACCAAGGAATTCAACCTTGTCAAGGAAGAACTCGCACTTTGAAAGCTTTCCATAAAGCTTCTCCTTTCTGAGAGTCTCCAACACTATCCTCAGATGCTCCTCATGCTCCTCTGGGGTCTTCGAATACACCAAGATGTCATCTATAAACACCACCACAAACCTGTCCAGATGCTGATTAGAACACCTTGTTCATCAGATTCATGAACATTGCCGGGGCATTAGTCAACCCAAACGGCATCACCATAAACTCATACTGTCCATACCTGGTCCGAAAAGCCGTCTTCGGAATATCCTCCCTCCTGACCTTCACTTGGTGGTAGCATGTCCTCAGATCAATCCTGGAAAATACCCTCGCTCCGCTCAACTGGTCAAAGAGATCATCAACACGCGGCAGCGGATACTTGTTCTTGATTGTGAGGTTGTTCAGAGCCTTGTAGTTGATACACATCTGTATCGACCCATCCTTCTTCGGCACAAAAAGTACTGGAGCACCCTACAGAGAAGAACTAGATATGATAAATCCCTTGTCCTGAAGCTCATCCACCTGCTTCTTCAACTCTACCAGCTCACTGTTGCTGACTCTATAGACGTGCTGGGATATCGGCTCCACGCTTGGCACCAAGTCTATAGAGAACTCCACATCTATGTCCGGAGGTAACCCTGGCAACTCCTCTGGAAAGACATCCATGAACTCCGATATCAATGGATGTGGAAACCTATGCTCTACCACCAGGGCTCCGCAGAAGACTCCCTCGCTCTGCTCCGCTGCTCCTCTGGCAAACTCAAACTCTGGCTCTCCCGACGGAATAAACAACACTCTGCCTCCACGACAATCTATACTAGCATGGTGCATACTCAACCAATCCATCTCGAGTACAATGTCGTAGCTCAGAAGTGGCATTACGAGTAGGCACACACTCAACTCCTGGCCTCCCAAGGTAACTCTTCGGTCTCTGCAGACATCACTGACTAGGATGATGCCACCCCGGTCATGATCTTGCAGAGTCTAGCTAAAGTTTCAGCAACAAGATGGTGTCTAACCGCAAAAGATACAGACACAAAGCTATGGGAAGCACCGGAATCAAATAAAGTAAGTGCTAGAATAGAATCAAGAAGAACAGAACCTAAGATCACATCACCAACGGGCTCGGCCTCCTCTACGGTCAAGGCAAAAGCTCGTCCTTGCTGTCCTCCTTGGTGCTGCTGTTGGTGCTGGGCAAACCTCTACTGCTGAGTCTGCAAAGGCTGTCCTCTATGCTGCACTGCAGGTGCTCTGGCTGGTCCCCTCTGAACGGCTCCTCCGTCCTGAAAAGTACGAGCGAGTGCTGAAGGGCAATCCCTCAACTGGTGATCTGTCGTACCATATAACAAGCATCTGCCCAGCCTCTTCCTGCAAATATCCTATTCGTGCCCCGGCTTCCTACAGAAAGGGCAAGTGATGGGCTGCCTCGAACCCTACTGCTGTCCCTGCCTCTGCTGCTAGGACGCCTGCTGGAAAGGCGCACGACCCTGACCCTGGTGCTGTTGAGTTTGCTGGAACGGCCTCGTTTGCTGGAAATGGGGCCTCTTGATTGGGCCCGCACTGTTGCTTGCTCCGGAAGCATCTCTACTCCTCTTGGTCTTCAGCTCCAAGTCGTCCTCAGCCCTCTGAGCATCACTCACAATCTGCTCGAAGGTCACCTCGCAGTCACTCCTAGTCAAGGACTTGACCGCCATGACCAAACCCTTACGGAACTTCTGCGCCTTCGCTATCTCGCTCAAGCCCTCTACAAATCTGCCCAGACGGCAGAACTCTGCTGCATACTCGTCCACCAGCATGCTCTCTTAGACGAGTGCCTCAAACTAGCTCTCCAAGGCACTGAGAGCCACATCCGGAAAGAACTTCTCCTTGAAAAGCTTCTTGAAAGCCTTCCAAGTAAGTCCCGGTACCGCTATCCTCGTGTCAGTACGGTACCAAGCAAGGGCAAGATCGAACATCTGGCTACCCGCTGCCTCTATCTACATGCTGTCTGGGATCAGTGCCAGCCTGAAAATCCCCTCGATATGCTCGATCCAGTCATCCGCATACAGGATCCCCTTTGTACCCCGGAACTCCTTGGGCCGCATCCTCTAGAAGTCAATGATGTTGTCCGGCCTAGGATGCGGTGCCTGCTCTGCTTGTGGCTGGATCTGAGCCACTCTGTCTATTGCCGTCATGGCCACCTGATGGGAATTCGTAATGCCCAACCTCATCACGTCTACCTGTTGGTGCTGTGCGTCTATTATCTTCCTGAAGAACGCAAACAGCTGCGCAGCGTCTACCGGTGCAGGAGGTAGTGGAGGAGGTACCACCGGAATAAC
>JAYESA010000015.1:71254391-71499391 GCA_036927795.1 Iris macrosiphon | reverse complement strand
TAATATATCATGTTCGAAATCACGAGATATTGGCATTCGGCTTCGGATTCTAGCAACTTGTTACCTTGAGTTAGTTTGAATGTAAGTATGCGATTAAACTAATGACAAATATCTCTTTTAAGGACATTTTATCTTTAAAATAAAATATTCTTTTTATATAAAAAATTGAAATTTTAAAATAAAAAGAAGATAAAATGAAAAATAGGTGGGGATTAAGTGTCATCGATGGACGAGCATTAGTTTTTTTTTATTTAATTTGCAAGGACAAATTGATTTTTTTTACTAAATAACTAACAGGGTAGCAACTTGTTGACGCCCCCACAACTTGTTGACGCACCATAGTTCAAGTTATTTAGTTTCTAATAAAATAAGTTAAGTGTATTTAGTTGCAAAATGTGCAAGTTTAAGATATTTAATTGCAAATTAGTCAAATAGATTTTTTTTTTGACTTTCCGACATACCGTACGGGGTCCGGCATAATGCTCCCCCGTGGCTCGATCCACTGACTTTCTGTCATCCAGTCGAAATCTTATACATCTCATCGGTAATCACAAGAGTCATTCGAGTTCGGTGACTCTTTCACTAATTTATATATACATCATAAATTTATATTTGATAACACGTGGTGAGTCTTTCATAATGATTGCGGATGACTAATAACTACTAGTAAATGCACATGCATAGCACGTAAAATAATTATTTTTTGATATTACAATAAAATTATTTAAATATATGTAAATTAAGTTTTATTATATATATGTTTATGTTTTAATTAGAATTTGTTATGGATTTGATTTTAATTATAATTTGTTATGTTTATATCTCTACTCATCATAAAGAGTTTTAAAAACGGCTAGTCGTCTAAGTGTATATTCTCACATAATTAAAAAAATTAAAATAAAGTTTAACTAATTGTTTAACTATGTAATATTATCTAATTATAAACAACAATTTCTAACTCATGTGGTTAAGGTGGGAGGCATTCTCCTTGGTTGGCTGGATTCGAATTAGTGTTATTTGTAACAAAATTTTTTGTTTTGAACAATTTTTTTACCTAATATTATTATTTTTTAAATAAATGATTGAGAATTTACAAATGGATTAGATGACTCAATTTTAAATCGTTTTGAAGCCTCATTATACAAGTAGACAAAAGATAACATGTCTTACTAACAACTAACATCCTATGCGACACCAAAAAAATTGATAAAGGTTTTGGACTTCATCTACGATAAGGGAGTACTATATAGGGTTTAGTTACAAAATCAAGTTTTAGAAACAAAGTTTTGTTAAACAAAAGTTACGAAAATAGAATGGAAATAACCAAAATTTAATACAAGAATATGCAAGGCTGCTATCTGTCTGTGGCTTTATGTAATGCACAGGGAGTCGATTGTTAGTAATAACATGACAACCATACTCAACTATTAGATTTTTGAATTTTGTAATAACCTTATCTAAGAACAATATTAGCCTGCTGTAAATAAGTGATAGGAGATAATATTTTAGGTATTTTATTCATCATGATATTACATATATATACATTTCACATAACAACTTGGGACCTAAGTCATATGACCAATCACCATAAATACAATTTAATACAATTTAATCTCAATACCCCAATCACCATATACAGCTGGCCAATCACCATAAATGTAATTTAATGAACAATTTAATCCCAATATTCCCCTTAAGTTGGAGCATGTAAGTCACAAATGCCCAACTTGCGCAAAAAAAACTCAAATTGCGGTTTGCCCAAAGCTTTGGTGAAAATATCCGCCAGTTGCCCATCCGTTGGCACATGAGATGGACGAATAACTCCAGCAAGAACATCATCCCTCAAAAAATGACAATCCACCTCAATGTGTTTTGTGCGCTCATAAAAATCGGGGTTCTGCACAAGATGTAAAGCAGATTGACTATCACAAAACAAATCCATAGCACACGAATATTGCACCCCAAAACTGCCAAGCAACCCCTTGTGCCACTTAAGCTCATACGTGACCGCCGTCATCGCACGGTACTCCGCCTCGGCCGAAAAATGGGACACTGTCACCTATTTCTTTGTCTTCCAAGAGATGGACAAATCACCAAGATAAACCAACAAACCAGACAAAGAGCATCGTGTGATGGGACAACTCACCCAATCAAAATCACACATCCCCTGGAGCCGCAAATCACAGTCAGAGCGAAGAAGAATGTCTTGACCGAGACAACCCTTCAGATATCTAACAACCCTCAAAGTCGCATCCCAATGATCATGCCGTGGCTCATGCATAAACTGCGACAAGATATGAACAACATAAGCCAAATTCGGCCGAGTAAATGAAAGATAAATCAGCCGTCCCATAAGTCGTCGATATGCTTCCCCATCAGACAAAAGTGGACTTGCAGAGCGTGTCAGTTGATAATGTTATTTCATGAAAAAACTTACAGGTTTCGCCCCCAACAATCCTGTCTCAGAGATAATGCCAAGTGTATATTTCCGTTGACACAGAAAAATACCTTCTGCACTTCGAGCTACCTAAACCCCAAGAATAAACTTCAACGCCCCAAGGTCCTTTATGTGAAAGCATGTGCTCAAATAATTCTTAAAGACAGTAAGAGCAACACAATTATTGCCAGAGAAAATCAAATCGTCGACATACACAAGAATATTTATCTGAACATCGTCCTTATGAAGAGTAAAAAATGAATAGTCAGAGTACGATTGGCAAAATCCGTACTCCCGTAAAGAAGATGCCAACTTCACAAACCAACAACGAGGCGCCTGTTTAAGCCCATAAAGAGATTTTTGAAGCCGAAATACCTGACCAAGGTGTTTGGTTTGGAAACTAGGTGGTAGTTTCATATACACTTCTTCGATAAGGTCTCCATGTAGGAAGATATTGTGAACATCCATCTGATGTAGTTCTCAATTCTTTGCTGCGGATACAGCTATAAGGCACGAACATTAACCATTTTTGCAACCGGAGAAAAGTATCAGTGTAATCAATCACTTCAACCCGATAATTTCAAAAAACCGCCAAACGGGCTTTAAACCGCTCATCACTCCCATCAGAGCTATACTTTATCTTGTACACTCACCGGCTCCCCAAAGCACATTTTTCAGCCGAAAGCATCTCCATGGTCCAGGTACCACTATCCTCCAACGTCCGTATCTCCTTCTTCATAGATTCTCGCCATCCTGCATCTTTAATCACCTCTTTAAAAGAGGTCGGTTTTGTACCTGCAGTTACAGCTGCAAGAAAATTCATGTGTCCCAGAGAAAATTGGTCATAATTCAAAAAATATGCTATATGATAAGGAGTACCTGAGGAGTGATTGGATGTGGTGGAGCGTTTGGAGGGAGGACTATGAGACAACTTTTGTATTGTATTATATTTGTAACAAAGTCACGGAGCTTCACAGACGAAAACTTGGTACGCATGCCATGCCCCAATGCACCCTCACCATTCGACACCACCACCGCCGCCTTATCCTCTGCTGTCGCAGCCGCCACGGCGGCCTCTGTTATCGCATCTTCCACGGCGTCCTCGGCCTCAGCCGCGCTATCCTCCATGGTGGCCTCAGCCTCCATGACGGCCATCCCATTCATATGAGGTAGATCAAACCCCAAAGTATCATCGTCCAAGACAAGGGGCGCCAGGTCAGGAGGAGCCATACCACCACGATCATCTTCAATAGAATAGAGAAACGCATTCTCATAAAATTTAGCATCTCGAGAGACAAAAAAAATCACCACTAGCTAGATCATACAATTTCTAACCCTTCTTGCTATATGGGGGTACCCGACAAAAATACAATTTTGACTGCGAGGAGCAAACTTATCCATCTAAGTTTTTTGGTTGTGGGCAAAATAAAGACAACCAAAAACACATAATTCATCATAAGGAGGAGAACCAAATAATATTTTATAGGGGGTTTTAAAACTAAGAAGGCTCGAAGGAGTTCGATTGATCAACTAACCAGCCGCCAAAATACACTCACCCCAAAAAGAAATTAGCAAATTTTCCTGAAAACGTAAAGCACGTGCCACATTCAAAATATGTCTATGTTTTCGTTCGACCCTCCCATTCTGCTGAGGTATACCTACACAAGATGTCTGAAACAAAATATCATTATGTACAAAGTAGTCGCGCATGCAATTAAACTCAGTAACATTATCACTTCGCACAATACGAAATTTAGAATTAAATTGCCGCTAAATCATAGAAAAAAATGACGAGAATATTTTGTATACTTCAGTCTTATCAATCAACAAAAATATCCAAACAGCACGAGAAAATTTATCCACAATCTTCAAAAAATATCGAGCTCCACATGAAGAAGGCTTAGGATACGGCCCCCAAAGATCACACGGCCCCCAACAAAAATATCCTTCTTGGGTACAAACAGTACCGGAGCACCACATGGTGATGAACTGGAATAGATAACGACTTTGTCTTGTAACTCATCTACCTACTTCTTCAACTCCACCAGTTCGCTGTTGTTTACTCTATAGACGTGCTGAGAGATCGGCTCTGCGCCTGGCACCAAATCTATAGAGAACTCTACATCTATGTCTGGCGGTAACCCCGGCAACTCCTCTGGAAAGACATCCAGGAACTCTACAATCAGCGGATGTGGCGGCTCTTGCTCTTCTACCGAAGCTCCACAGAAATCGCCCTCGTTTTGCGCTGCTTCTCGGACGAACTCGAACTCCGGCTCTTCTGGCGTCTGAAATAAAACTCTGCCTCCACGACAATCGATACTGGCGTGATGTCTACTCAACTAATCCATCCCGAGTACTATATCATAACTCAGAAGTGGCGTTACAAGTAAACATACGCTCAGCTCATGGCCTCCCACATAAACCCTCTGGTTCTTGCAAACATCACTAACCAGGATGATGCCACCCCCGGTCGTGATCTTGCAAGTCCTCGCCAATGGTTCAGACTCAAAATGATGTCTCAGAGCAAAAGATACAGATACAAAGCTACTGAACCTACTATAACGTCTCCGACTGGCTCTGCCTCCTCCACGGTCAGGGCAAAAGCTCACCCCTGATGTGCACCTCTCTGCTGGTGCTGCACGAACTTCTGCTACTGGGGCTGCAAAGGAGGTCCTCTCTGCTGTCCCGATGGGTGTCTCGCGGGTATCCTCTAGATCGGAGCTACATCCTGACCTGTACGAGCTAAGGTATTGGGATAATCCCTCATCTGGTGATCTGACGAACCACAAAACAAACAATGACCGAGCCTCTTCCTGCAAACATCCCATCCGTGCCCTGCCTTATTACAGAAGGGGCAAGCACGAGCTGGCTGGGCTGGTCTCTGCATCTGGTACGTCTGCTATACAGGTGCTCTGATAGACGCATGGAACTGTTGTCTCTGCTGCTGGAAATAAGGCTTCTTGGCTGGACCTGTACTGTTGTTGCCACCAAAAACATCTCGGTCCCTCTTGGGCCTCCAACTCAGGTCTCTCTCGACCTTGCGAGCCATCCTCAAGATATCTGTATACGTCTCATGGCTCAAAGAAATGAGAGCATTTACTTCCCAGTTTAGACCCTCTCTGAATCTACTCGCCCGATTCTCAGGATCTCTCACCATGTAGTCTGCATATATGCTCAACCTACCAAACTCGGCGGCATACTCCTCCACCGACATGTTCCCCTAGTGAAGGTTCTGGAACTGTCGCTCCAAATCAAGTCTCTCGGTAGGCGAAAAAAACTTCCTTCTAAACAAGTCCCTGAACTCACCCCATGTCAATCCTGGATCGGTGATCTGTGGCTCATTTCGGAACCAAGTACTGGCGATGTCCATCATCTGCAGTCCCGCTGCCTCCACCATCAGGTCCTCCGCAAGGCAGGATAAGCGCATAACGCGCTCCATGCTCTCCAACCAGTCATCCGCATATATGATGCCCTCTGTCCCCTTGAAAGGCCGGGGATCCAACTTCTTGAAGTCATGTATGGTACCAGGCCTGGGTTGTACCTCTCGTGGCTGTGGTGGTACGGTCCTCTCTACGACGGTGATGGCCACCTGGTGAGCATTCTCAATGCTCTGCCTCATCACCTCAGTCTATCGGTGCTGCGCCTCAGCCTGGGCCCTCTGGGCCTCCATCATATGCTGGAAAAGTGCGAACAGCTGCTAGCATCAGCTAGTACTGGCGGCGGCGGTGGCGGTGGTGGTGGTGGTGGTGGTGGTGGTGGTGGTGGTGGTGGTGGTGGTGGTGGTGGTGGAAGTCCCTCGAAAACAACTGGAGCTACCCTCCGAACTGGAGGAGGAGCACCCCCAAAGGCGGCTGCTGAGACTCCCACCTGAACCGGTGAGGCGACCCTCTCAACTGGGGTAGAAGCAGTAGTAGCTGCTACCCTCTCCGCAGCAGGCCGGGAAGTATCTGAGGAAGCTATCGCTGCTCCTGAGCGATAGAATCTGATCTTCGGATGCATCCTGAAGGCAGATTGAAAATACGGAATCAATATTGAATATAATGCGATATCATCAAAGAAGGACAAAACTTAATTCAAAATGAAAGACAATATTCAATATATAAGGATTACAAAAATGATATTGAAATATTTTCTAGTTGTGATTGAGTAACTCTCAGCCTAAATCATGTTTTTCCTAAAGCAGGCTAGTAGCAGTACTCTAGTCGAGCACAACTACGATATCTATCTAGACCTACATGGGCCACCACTAAAAATATGTCACGACCCGCACCCGGATATTCGGGCACGAATACGTGGTTACGCCTAGCCTATGTCACAGAATCGGCGGTAGAATATTGTCCGGGTTATTTCTAACTATCTAACATCTCAATAATATAATATGATACCTGTCAATCATCTCAACTCTAAACGAAGGAGCAATATGGTATCTCACAAGTATATCTAATCTCAATCACAGAACAAACTAAGGAAGAATATTGCACGAATAGAATAGCAAAGGAAAGAATAAGGTACAATCCACAATATGAATTAATAATACATCTGTGAATCTCAACAAAGAACAGTCTAATACAAGAATCACCAACATATAAACTAAACCTCCTCAGTCACTGGTACTATGTCCTCCTGTTCTAGGGGAGTATCCTCTAAAGTCTCACCCTCCTGAGGGCCGTAATACGTGGGACACAGCTCCTCTAGTCAATCATCTGAAAAATATATCCAATCAGGATTGGAGCAAAGTACATACCTCTGAAAGCAGTTTCAAATACATAATCGAACATATATAACAGCAATAGAAAAAAATACAAGATGTACAAGTAGTAAGAATATACAATACAGGGTGAACAAGCAATAAGCACAATAAGAACTGGAAAGTAAATACGGGAAATAAACTGCAAGTAGAGAACAAGAATACTAGCTACGTGATTTAGAGTGCAAGTTCGTTATGTGATCGGCTTAGGTTGCACATGAGGTATAAAGGTAACTCCATTATATGTGAGGTATATAATCGACATGTACATGAGATCAATAGGGCTTTGATCACATAACCAACTCCTACTCCCCCTCCCCAACCAATACTCATGGATCCAATCACGACACGTTACGTACATGATCACGATATAGTCACACTAGCACACGAAATAGTAGATGCACAAGAAGTACATGAAAGTCAATACCCAATGCACACGATGAAATACATGTGACTGGGTACCTATTGAACACTGTAGGGGATAACACCTCCTGACGGGATCCATATAGCACCAGTCCGTGAAATCACTGTGTCGGGAATCAATGTATACAATTCTAGAACATGCATATATACAATATTATAAATTAAAAATAATCAGAGAAATGTACTCGCCTGAAGTCCTGAACAAAGTGTGTCTCTCGATGCCCAAGTTGGTGTCTCAGAACCTATATATGGTATGTTGCATCAATACAAGGTTCTAAAATAAAAAAAATAAGTGAAACTGATGCAATTCTCGGTCAATATGTCATTTCTAAGTCAAATCAATGAATTCTAGGTTGCAAGAGTCTAGTGTTATGTCACTAAGTCGATATACTATGAAACTATGCTATGCTAGCTAAACTAACACACAACAATACTTCAAGGAGCCGTATCCTAAGATACGCAAGTTTTCTAATATAAAAATAAATTTTTATGTATATATATATAAGTCAAATATTATGATAATATCTCAAACAATATAATTAGGATACCTTGGCCTTGCACCAATGCATATCGCAACTACCTTGATACCCAAGCTCAATACCTTGGTTATCGACCCATAACCTTGGGGATACCTTGGTACTTCAAGGTAACCCAACTCTAAATTAACTAATACATATATACCTATCTCAAACTAACACTAACTCTATAAACTAACACTATATATATATATATATATATATATATATATATATATATATATATATATATATATATATATATATATATATATATATATATATCAAGTTAACATAGTTAGTTACTAAAAGTTACTTAGCTAACTAATAGGGTAAATATCTATACTATCAAGTAAAGATACTAACTGATACAATTTCTATTAGCTAACTATTACAATTAAATACTAACTAACTATCCATCCCCTAACAAGTAACTATCCCTAACCACTTAAACCAAACTTTGATAATTCTAAAAACCTTAACTTGCCAATCCTACTGATACTAACTGACCAAAACCTTGATAACTCATACCCAAGTAACTGCTCACACAACTAATAACTAACTCACTCTAACACCTTGATTGAAATCTAACCTTCCTGATATGAATAACCAGCTGAAACACTGAAAACTAACTAAACCAACTGGACATAACTTAACCCTACTGAAACTGGAACCCCAAAATCAACCCATCTTGAACAGGAACTCAAAGGATACTAAAACTGCACATAACGCAGACACTGATACACAGTGCCTGATACACTGTGATACCTGAAACATCATCCACTGAACTGCACTGTGTCTCACTGTGTGCTGTGACTGTTGCTTTCTTCACTGTGAATACTGCTACTACATACTGTGAATGGTTGCACCAATGCTCACTCCAAACTGTGTGCAACTGTACAGTTACTCTCCATTGCTCGAGCTTTTTGCATTGGCTACACGAGCACTCTGTTGTGCTCAAAGCTGCTAGCTGTGTTCTCCTCACTGAATGTACGAGTAGCTGTGCAATTATACTAGTTGCAGTGTGCAATCATACTTGTTACAGTGCTATGCTAGCTCATTTGCTGGTTCAATCTCGATTGCCTCTACTGCAGTTGCAGCTGCTGGTTCAATCTCGATTGCCTCTGCTGCAGTTGCAACTGATGGTTCAATCTTTATTGCCTCTGTTGCAATTTCAGCTGCTGGTTCAATCTTCATTTGAAATGTACAGAGCACATAGTGACTTACTGCAGTCACTGATCCCTTGCTGGTCAACCCCCTACTGAATAACATAGCACGAGCAGCTACTACTGCATTGCCTGCAGTGGCAGCAAGGCCTACCTGTCTGTGCACAGTACCTATGTCGAGCCCTTCACCATACACAAGGTAACAAGCACAACAACTAGCAATACATCCCCTAACAATATGCATCACTAAGTAGATATATATATACACATAGAGATATACATATATCACTATATCACTATATACTCCAATAATGTATATATACATAGACCACACTTATACTCAAATCCCAAGTACACATATATACACCAACATATATACATATAAACATATACACATAGCTCTATATATCTAGATACTCTCTCCTATATACACACATAGACATACATATATACATAAACCCAAACTCTCTATTATATACTCCATATAATACCTAGATAGCATATACATATATAAATACATATGCACGTATAGAGAAATGGGCCAAACAATAAACACATGGAGCGCATCGCACCCGTATCACACTTCCTCTATGATACGCTTGCGATACGGCTCCAACACACAACCAAACGCATCCCGGAGGACACGTACAAGTCTAATACATAAATTATGAACAATATTTATAGAAATTAGAGTATCTATGTGTCCGTGTCATAATGTGATATGCACAAGATTCTGTGTCGGAGGAAACCCCCCAAAATTAACCCGTTTCGTCAAATTGACGAGATACGGCCTACACGTATCCAATTGTGGATATGACACTAGTCATAAACAAACAATCAAGTATCAATTAGATCTATTAGATCAATTGACAAGTACTACATGTGCCAATCTCAAAATTCTCCCAAAATTGGCACCAAATTGGTCATAACTTCCACCGTATGTCTCCAATTGACCCAAAACAAAATCCTATGGGTAGCCTATGCATGTGGATTGGTTTCTTATGGTAAAATATCATATCTAGAGTCTATTAGAAGGAGAAAACTGAATTGTACCTATTGGGAGATGGATTCCTAATGAAAAGTCCCCAATTGACAAGTAGCTCCTCTCCTTGTAGATCTTGGCTTCCTCCTCCTTGCTCCTTGCTTCCTTCTTGTAGATCCTTGGTGTAGCAACCTCAATGATGAAATTAGAAGGGGATTGGTGAAGAATTGGTGGAGAATTGATGAGGGAATGGAGGGAATTTGTAGATCGAGAATTTAGAATTTGGAATGAAATGAATGATTTTCTCTCTCCTCAAGGAGGGGGCCGGCCTATATACACTCTTCATGCAAAGTGAAAAGTCACAAATACCCCTTGGCCTCTCATGAAGAAATTAATTAGGGAGGGAAGGTCCTAGTCTAATAGTTTCACTAATTAATCAAGCCTCCTAATCCATGGGCCTAATTCATGGGCTCAACTTAGACTAGTCTAAAAGTTTGTTTCATGCTTTCTAATTAAATGGTTAGGTCCACTACACAAGTCCACAATTGACTATAACTAGCAACAAATAATAATACAATAAATAAATAAATCATGCCATGCACAAATATTAATCATAATAAATCTTACAATAATTAATACACATTGACAATTACCAAACTACCCTTGGATGTAAATGTGAGGGTGACAACTACTTTATCAGAAGGATGCCCAAGTCGCTGATGCCAAATGTCCAGAGAAGTCGTCCCAGTCACTGCCAAGACATGAGTCTTCGGTACAATACGAAAGTAGTAGAGCCCGTCCCGCCGTTCACCGACGCCAATCAGAGTCCTCAAATTGGGGTCCTGTAACACGCACAAATTTTTAGTAAATTGTACAACACAATTTATATCATCAATAAGATGGGCCACAGAAATTAAATTACAATATAATTTAGGTACGAATAGAATATTCGTGAGAACCACTCCTAGTGCAAGAGAAACACGCCCGCAGCACAAGGCAATCGCAGTTCGTCCGTTCGGGAGTCCAACCGGACACTCCTCCATTTGCTTCACCCCCAACAATAAATTCAAATTTCCCGTGATATGATTTGAAGCACCTGTATCAATACTCCAAGGTGCAATGGACCTACCCACCATACGATCCTCCGGAGATTTGGCCGAAGCATTACCAAGCATAGAAATAAGTTGTTGCCATTGGTCCGGAGTCAATCCCAGCACACCACCGTCGCCAGCACCATCATCTGCCATATGCGGCTGTGCAGCAACGAAGCCACGTCCTGCCACCGCCGCACGTACTTTCGTACCCCGTCCATGTCCACTACCAGCCGCATGTCCGCTAAATCGGACATTGAGTAAATCCCACAGTGGTTTTGCCTCCTCAAAGTATGGTATTGTCTTCTTCACCGAAGGGTCGATCGTATGCAAAATCCACTGCACAAGCATCGATTGGACGCAATACCAATCCTCCAATTGATCCTTCTCCGAAGGTTTATTGATAGACCTATCAACAAACCCAAATTTTCTTCGAGCCCGTAGAGAAAGTCGAATAGATCTCGACCATTACTCATAATTCTCCCCACGAAACCACTTTCGTAATTGTATTACCTGGATTATCATTAGAACCAAGGTAATACGGGGATGTGGGATCGATTCGCCATGTCGCCGACGTAGAAGTCTCCCCGCCGTCGTCGTCGCCGCTCGACATACTGCGACCGCCGTCGCTCGAAGAAAACGTGCCCTAGCCGTCAGGCTCTGATACCATGTGAAGAAGTGATAGGAGATAATATTCTAGGTATTTTATTCATCATGATATTACATATATATACATTTCACATATCAACTTGGGGTTTAAGTCACATGGTCAATCACCATAAATATAATTTAATACAATTTAATCCCAATACTCCAATCACTATATATAGCCAGCCGATCACCATATATAGCTAATCACCATAAATACAATTTAATGATACAATTTAATCACAATACTTGCATTTATAATATAATTATATTTACTGTTGTTCATCGAGCATGAGATAACCAATTAATAGTGGACCATTACTATTTATTATTACTATTACAATTGTTGATAATAATTTTATTAACTATTATTACTAATGCTAAAATTATAACCCTAACTTTTTTATTCTTCCTACAAACCCAAATCCAAATCCAAATCCAAACTCTAACCCTAACTCAAGCCAAGTCCAACCTTTGTCTAACACAACTAAATATTCTACCGAATAACGACAAACCCAACTTATGATGTCCTACAAATCCAAAACAAAGTAGTTCACTCCTTCGATCCCCTAGGTGTTAATGTTGGGTAAAGAGTGTGTGGAACACGTGTGAATATTACCATTTCCAACCAAAAGAAACGTATGAGAACTGATCTAAATTGGTGAACTGTGCAAACACACAATATTGCAACACAAATAACACTTTTTATTTGAGATATCAGCGATACGCACGGGGCATTACACACGCTATATTGTATGCCATTTGAATCCATTGCCTTCCATATATTTTTTGCGGTTTGATTTCAAGACCTTCGTCCAGCCAAAAAAGTTATACCTCTTCTAACTGACCACAAGAACCAGTTAAATTCGATCAAATAAAACAATTATAACCACAACGATATTTATCTAAATATTTTTAAAAAGAAAAACCATAAGATAATCATAGTCTAACTCAAAAATACTCCACTACTAGAATTGGAACTATTATACCAACTCACTTAACTTCTCATTCTAAACCAAACCCGATTATCGTAACCAGAGGAGCCAGCTCAACAATTCTAGGAACTTACGCAGTGTTATATATATATATATATATATATATATATATATATATATATATATATATAGAGAGAGAGAGAGAGAGAGAGAGAATGTGGGAGGTGAGATGGCACCTCATACTCAAATGAGGGTGATGGTAATGTGACACTATTTCAGTCCTCCATTTCAAAAAATTAAAAAAATTGACAAATTGTACTTAACCTCCACTCCTTCCCTTTCCACTTTTTCCAAACCTAGTTCCCACTCCAGCACCCGCCGCCGACGTCCCTCACCCCCCCCCCTAACGCTAGCGCCCCACCACCACCACCACCCCTCGCCACCTCACATGTGTGTCGGCCACCACCCCGTGCCGCCTCACGTATGCGCCGACAACGTCAGAGGGAGGGGAGGGCACGCGTGGCTGCACGCGAGGTGGAGGACGTCGTCGGCGAGGTGCAGGAGGATGGAGGCACGGGACTGCGTGCGAGGCGGGGGGACGCCGGGTCGAGGGGGGGTGGGTTTGCAGCGCGCGGGGCGGGAAGACGCGATGAAGAGATCAGATCTATTGGCAACACTACTAGTTACATTTCTAGTTCCCAAGTTGCCACTATTCTAGTAGAGTAAGTAAATCGGGCTATTGATAAGGGTACTGCAAAAATTACTCGGGATTGCCCAAATATTTACCATTGATAATTACAAGTTTGCCACTCCCAAAATTTACTCGGGGCTGTCCATTCTTGATTTTTTTTTATAATCAGGACTGTCAAAATTTTGACAGTCTTATCAATTGTTAGGACTGTCAAAATTTTGATAGTCCTTCCAATTGGTAAGATTGTCAAAATTTTGACAGTCCTAAAATTATATGTTAATTTTTTAGGACTGTCAAAATTTTGACAGTCCTAAAAATATATGTTAAATTTTTAGGACTGTCAAAATTTTGACAGTCCTTCATATTGGTAGGACTGTCAAAATTTTGACAGTCCTAAACAGTCCTAAAAATATATGTTGAATTTTTAGGACTGTCAAAATTTTGACTGTCCTAAAAATATATATTAATTTTTTAGGACTGTTGACAGTCCTTCCAATTGGTAGAATTGTCAAAATTTTGACAGTCTTGAAATATATGTTGAATTTTTAGGACTGTCAAAATTTTGACAGTCCTTCCAATTTGTAGGACTATCAAAAGTTTGACAGTCCTAACTTATTTCAAAACAATAATACTCTATCATGTTAAGTTCCAATGACTTGATCAAAACAAGTTAAAACATATGTAGGATGTTTCCTCCTCCATCATTATCGCACAGTTAAGTGCAGTTCCTTGTTCTCTTCCCACTCTCACAACCTACTCCATCCAACATCCCATCCTCCATCGCACAGTTAAAACATATGTACACACAGTTAAAACATATGTGTTCAGTTAGTAAAAGGATCAGATATGGTTTGCTGAAATAAGTTAGGACTGTCAAAATTTTGACAGTCCTCCACGACGCTGGAGTGGAGGATCTGGTGGTAGCGGCGGAGGAAGGGGGGAGGGAGGAGCGGCGGACGTCGAGGGTGCCGAGGTAGTCGAGGGGGAGGCGGGGGAGGAGGCAGAGGCGGCGACGGGAGGTGGCGGTGGAGGACGGGGGAGGAGGCGGAGGCGGAGTCCAAATCTTGGACTAGTATGAGTAAACTTTTGGACTAGTATGAGTAAATTTCATTCATTAATGGGCTAGCCCCAATCCTGGACTAATCCTAAGTAAACTTTGCAGTGCCCTTATCAATAGCCGTAAATCGGGATCCCAATCAAGATGGAAGTTTCCATGGCAACATGTCAATGGCTTGTCTTTGATAGGATATTGGTTGAGGTCTCCGTGACACATTATTTGCCCAAGGAAGTTCCAGTTTGTCTTCGGGAGGGAGACAGACCACTTGTTTTTCGAAATAGCAATTATTGTATTGTCTTGTTTTGACGGTTCAGACTAGATATTTAAATTATCTAACGGTTCAGACTGGGTATTTAAATTATCTAATTTTTTGCAATATTTTGATGTAATCTTTGTAGGCATTTTTTTTATCTCAAATTTTTTTTATGGACTAATTTCGTGTCAATTTTCACCACACCAGTCCGAGCATGCCGTAGTGTTGTGAGAGAAATTTTTTTTTTTACATATATGTCTCACTTCAATTACCAGACCATTTGCTCCCATTTTTTGAACTTGCATTCTGTAGTGGAGTGTGGTGGCTAATAAACGAAATGAAGGAAGGAAGGAAGGAAGGAAGGAAAAAAAGAAAAAAAATCACTATCAAACCAACCAAAATACAAGAAAGTAAAATATATGACTAAAGTAAAAAATATATATAATCTAAGTAAAAAAATTCCATTGCCGGGATTTGAACCCGGGTCGCCTGGGTGAAAGCCAGGTATCCTAACCGGACTGGACTACAATGGAATGATGCCTAAGTAGCAAACATGGTTTTCTTATTTAAATCATCTTCCCATCAGCAGTTGAGATAATTATCAGTATTTTATGTATCCTTCTGATTTATACGAGGTATCGACAAGGGATTCCAAATCTTTCCTTCGTCAACTACAACTATATATATATTTTAACAAAAATGCTACAGGAACTCATGAGTTTTTAGTTTTTGAAACTACGAAATGAAAAGCTGTTGCATCTCATCTCCTAATTTTTTGGCCTAAACGGCTTTCAATGCTAAGTAGAATTCACGTGTCGTATCAATAATGTAAATTCTTAATTTGAATTTTTATTTGAGGTTTTTTTAGTCAAACTGATATTTTTATAATAATATTCGGCTCATTTCATTTTGCGACGCAATTGGACGATAGCAGTAGACTAGGCAAGAGAGAGAGAGAGAGAGATGATTAAAAGGCAAACTGGAAAATGGGCAAAGAAAGAGACTGGCAAGTTGAAATATATCTCTCCCCTAATTTGAGAGGAATCACACGTCCAGCAAGGTAGGATTACAACCAAAAATTTTACATCGATTTATCCGTCTAGGTGGGAGTTGTCAATTGGATCCTCCATGGAAAGAGGAAACGCAATTGACAACTGACATCTAGATGGTTGTAAGACTTTTTATTGTAATTATAGGATTATTATTGTTAAAAAATATGATATACAGTGGCTGTGATATTTGATGATATGCCTACAACTGTTAGATTTACGGGCCATTTTGTTTCTGTTTTTAAACAGATGTAAAAAAGACAAAAGGTGCAGAGACTAAGACCAAGAAAAATAATGGCAGATCCTGCTGGCAAAATAAATTTGTAAAGATCAAGTCATTCCAACTAGAGAAAAGAAGACAAAAACATAAATCATGAAACCTTACCACTCCCAGAGCCACCATGCCTTAAAAACATCGCAGTCTACTTAAGTCAAAATGTTTCTGATAAATCCAATTTGAAAGGAGTCAATATACTCTTGCAATGATACCTGAACCTCCTGAAGCCACCACGACCACCTCTTCTTTAACCACCGAAACACAAAGGCAAACATAATAGAGGACTCGCCAGTCGCACGCACACTGATTACAATTTTTATTTTTATTTTTTTGAACTTAAAAGTCTTTTATATTTTCATAATTTACATATAAGTATTTTTTAACTTGACCACAATGATACGAACTCATATCTTTTCCTACGGATCTCAAATTGCGACGAAATCAATACCATTTGATTTGCAACATCGAACTATCCCTATGATATTTTTAACAAGTGTAACTATTTCTGAAACGTCGCACGTGGGGCCTACGGATGACACTCCAAAATAGATGTTACAGAACTCGCTGAAAATAGCATCACATATAATTTGACGATACGAATCCAACAACGTAGATCTCATCACAATCCGAGGTCCGCATGAATGTGAGTACGTATCGATACGATCAAATTAAAAATAACTTATATGCAAATCATGATAATATAAGACTAAAAAAATTCACAAAAAACAGATTTTTTTTTTCTAAATTTTTACTTTAATCATTATATTTTCGTTATTTGTATATAAATCTATTTTCAATTTGAGCGGATTCACATATTTCCGTACATATCTTAGATCACGAAAGAGACCTACATTGAATCAGCAACGTTTGTGAGGGTATTTTCATTGAGGTCTGCGAACCTAGTCTGACTCAGACGAGTGCCCCACATATGACATTCTGGAATATGGTTACAGAACTCACTGAAAATACACATTGGTGGTTCAATGTTGCAAATCCAACGATGTAAATCTCGTCACGATCCAAGATCCGCACAAAAATTTATGAACATGTATCAATACGGTCAATTTGAAAATAGACTTGTATGCATTTCGTAAAAATATAATAAACTTTAAGTTCAATAAATTAACAATAATTGTAATAACATAAAAATATAATATACTTTTAAGTTCAATAAATTAACAATAATTGTAATAACATTCTGCAAGACGGTGTTGTGCAAATTCAACCAAATCGACTTGCTCCAGTCCAACTAGCAACGTTCACAATTTTGAAAAAAAAAAAAAAAATTACAGCTAATTACTCTAAATTATGTTATCGTATAAAAAAAATCTGGTTTTGAAGGACAAGCAGATTCCACATCTCATTTTACCAAAATATACCAAAATGATCCCAAATGTAACCTTGTTAATTGAAAAAGAACTTAGTCTTACATCACTTTTCAAGATAGTGGATACTCCTTATGGCCACAATTTACAAACAAATTACAGCACGTACAGTAACAAAGTTCAAACTATGTGTATCCTCTTTTCTCAGCATGAGAATTTGTACTCACGGCCTCAAAGGTTACTTCTACAGAAGACCTAGCGATTTCAGCTGTTGAATATGTTCAGGTGGAAGTGGGGGAGGGCACCAATCTGCATCCGTCATTTCACCATCAACATCCTCCACGACATACTCCTGAACCACAATTGCGGTCAATTAGTTGTGGCACAACAAGTATAAAAAACTGGGAGCAACATGTGTCCTTTTGGAATGCCAGACAGACCCCAATACGTGAACCAAAAGAAATTAGATAAATCTTCATCCAGTGTATTTAGAAGGAAGAGGCAACCTTCTACTTCACAAAAATACACTAAATCATCTTCCTAACATTGCAAGGAGGCAAGACCTATGGAACAAATCATCAAATAAACATGCAGATCTGAAGATTCGGAAAAGAAGATAGATAACCTCCTAAAAGACGCTGCAAAGAAAATAAATTGGAAAACTAAGGACAGATATATACAGCCGATTGGATTAGAAAGAACTAAACTAGAATCCACATAAATGATTATCATTTATAAAAGAAACTGATCAGCATTCCCATTATAAACCAAAGACGGAAGGAGAGAGTGCTGCTAGAGACGACCTATCATATAGTAATCTATCTAATATACACATTTGACTATAACAAAGTAATCATCTAATATACATATTTGGTAATAACCTAACAAGATTAAACTAACAAGTTATCAGAAAGGGTTAAAAAAATTCACCATTCACAAAGCACCTACTATAACTCGTGCAAATTTGAGAGGAGCCAACAGCAAGCAAAGTATCTTTTCCTTTATAACTTTCAACCAATCTACCATGGAAACCTATCCAAATTACTTCTCTAAATTAACCTTTAAAGCTTCATTCCATGCACACTTATCTCTAAACCTACAAAGGAAAGCACATGTCACAGGTGGGAACGGCTTCTCATGGTCTCACCAGTGCACAAAATGATACCATGTCCACACTCCTCTTCATTACATTTACCGCATAGAAGTGTGCATCCATAGCTAAACACGTTGCACTAAAAAATGCAGACCAATGGCCGGAGCACTATAGGAACTGCACAATATATCTATCGTCCAGAACTGGTTTGGAAGGAGGGGCTTTCTTATAAAAGATCCATTCCATTGTGTATTATTTTTACACAAAAGATTAGATAGCAAGCAAGGCAAAACCATACATAATGAGCATATATAATCTGTTTAATCAATGAAAAAAAGGGTTTAAAATTGATGACAGTGTTCCCGGTATTTTGAACAGATATCACTCAAAAGGACTAATATACTATTTGGTTCTATACTTGTGGGTTTATTTGGGAGAGATGTGAAATTAGCAACAAAGTGATATGTCAAATTTTTTTTAGGAAACAAGTCATGTAGGCAAGGAAGTGATGAGGATGCTGGTCAAGGCATTGTGGCAGTATATAGAATAGATGAATGGATCAAGTAAATACATAATCCTGCTGACTGAAAGGAGAGAACTGTTTGTAAAATGCAAAATCAAACCTAACCAATTTGGAAATTAATACGCTGCTCGAACCTGTAAATGTGAATTCTTAAGGTGAAACAAAGAAGAAGAAGAAGAAGAAGAAGAAGAAGAAGAAAGAAGAAGAAGAATTCTTAAGATGAAACAAAGAAGAAGAATTCTTGAGGTGAAACAAAGAAGATCATTTTAATCTAAAAGAAGATGTTCATGTATCTCAAACTCTTATCAACCACTCGAAGTCGTGCTCAAAATTCCTGAGAAACTTCTTATAAGGTTTCCCTATAAAATAAAGCTTGAGCTTGCTCACTTAGTGTCCTCGCAATCGAAAGTAGCTTAAAAGAAGATTTCTAGAGAAGCGTCATATTTTATCAAGGCCTTTCTGTCTAAACTCAAGCATAATACTTCGTGAAAGTAGAGACTATATTTATCAAGGCCTTTCTGTCAAAGCTCGACCATAAGATTTTGAACTAAATTTGATGTTTTTATGTGAGAGAACAGAAGTGATACAATGGAGAAATAAAATTTCCAAAGAATAAATATAATGTCAAAACCGATGAATGGATGAAGTGAATATACATTCCTGCTAACCAAAAGTAGATAACTGCTGATAAAATGTGAAGTCAAATTCTGTCAATGTGACTAAGCACCAAACTTTGAATTCTTGGGTGAAATCAAGAAGAGCCTTTTGATCAAAAAGGACGTGTCTCCAACTCTTTTGAGTCACTCCAAACCAGGTTCTAAAATCTTCGGAGCTACTTAAGATCATGTTTGACTAAAAGCTTGAACTATCCCAGTGTGGTCACAAATAAAATAAGCTCAAAAGCAGATTTGCTCTTTTCAAGACCTTTTCTGTCTACCCATGCTTTTTATGAAGGAACATAAAGTAATATAATGGTTAAGAATAAACATTTTTAACAAAGGAATGCTAATGTGCATTAAAAGAGGGCTCACTTTTGTTAGCATTCTTTTCGCAAGTATGTGATAGTGCCGCTGCCAAATCCTCTGACCAACCATTGTAGCCACAAGCACACTGTAGAAAATGCCAACTATGGTAAACAACCCAAGTACGATCAGTCCCATTATGAAGAGAATTGGTAACCCAGCTTCTCCAGCACCTCCTAAGCAACCACATTCACCAGCTGTGCTTGCACAGCCTTCAAAGCACGTAGTGCAGTCAGTCCACATACAAAGGGTACCAGGTAGATGGCAATCAGCACACATCCTGTAGGAAGATAGATAAGTTTGTACCCAGTGTAATGAAGTTGTAAAATGCAATCAACATGTCACTCAATAAATGTGTGAGGATGTGTGTAACAAGATTGTGCAAGTGTTAAGTGACTATGTCTGTCTGTCATTTCTGATGTAGTACATTTATTTATATTTTATTAGTTGTTTAGTTCATTGCTTGATACTAATCATTTAATGTTTTAGTTGTCTAGTAAGCATTGTTTATTTTATGTATCTTAAAAATTCTTTGTGCTAAGTTAACATGTTTATTAATGGCTAGTTTCAACTTCTACTTGGTATATATCAAATATTCAGTTGTTTACTTGTAGATTGTTGCTGATCCCAAAAGTTTGAGACAAAAGCTTTGTTGTTGTTCTTGACTAGTTGTAGATTATTATCTGCTCCTATGTAATATGTTCTGAATGTATCTTAAAATTCTCATTTCGGATGCACTATTTTTGGACATGTTTCTCAATTGCCGAGAGTCTGTCCCATAAAGCAAGGGAGGTTATATAGCAGCCTTATAGAATTTCCCTTTCAACTCAAAAGATACATAATGATCACAAAATACTCCAAAGGCATTTCTCTACTTGAATCATCCTATTTTAATTATGTGCATGGCGTGCTTCTCAATCTGATGAATATTGATCCTAAATACCAAAAAACATCACTATTAGGTGTCACTGTGTCCATCTATATGTGCTCCCCTCTCATTTTTGTCTTCTAGTTAAAGTTATATTTCTCGAGCAACAGATGCCAAAGAAGGCAATGATCATGTCTATCATTTCCTCGAATTCCAATATGAGATGATTGAGCTAGTTGTTGATGCTATCCAAAGTTGTTCTAGGCGCTAGGCGAGGCGAGGCGAGAGGGTGGCCGCCTTGCCTAGGCGCGCCTAGACGCCCGTCCAGGTCGCACCAGCAGCAGCAGAAGAAGACAAAGAAGAAGAAGTACCACCACCACCACCACCAGAAGAAGGAGCAGTACCAGCAACAGCAGAAGCAACAACAGCTGTAATGTCCCGTTCCCCCTATTCGGGGAGCGCGGCTAAGAAATACTTGGTATCGTTCGATCGGGACAGATTGAATCAAGATCATTTTCTTGTTATAGATTGGTTTCTTCGGAATCAAGTCCCACATTCAGCGGATCATGCCTCAAGGAAGGACTCGGCGGCAGAGTCGAGAGGGGCATTTCCGTTGCGCTGGTTTCTTTGTCCGTTTTCGATGCCGCTTGGTTGCTTTCTTGTTGGTTTTTGAGACGCGTTTTCTTGGACGATTTCGATGGATTTCATTTTCATTGTCTTCGTTCTTTGAATTTCGCATTTCGTATCGAACCCTTGGATACCGAGACAGGAGATATTGATCATCTTTTGGTGCGTGCAGGTGATCGCGTAGGCGACGCGCAAGCGGAGTCTTGAAGATCTCCCATTTCTCTTCCCCGATTCACCAACTAAGTGGCCTTACTCCCGAATTGCGCGCTTCTTCCAAGTCTTCATTCCTAATAATTTAACTCGTTTGTGCGTTCCGATCATCGATACCAAAAGAATAAAATTGAGTCAAGATAAAAGAAATAGACTTGAAACACTGAATGCTTGTCACATAAATCTCTATACGGTCACATTGTTGCGTGCTTGTCACATAAATCTCTATACGGCCACATTGTTGCGTGCTTGTCCGCTATACATGTATCTATTTTGTGTTCAGTTGTAGTTAGAACTTATTCATCTATAACTGTTCAATGGGTAGTACATAACTTGTGATTTGATCATATCAGCTAGTAGACTATGCCATCGCACTATGCTAAAGTAGTTATGTTCATGTTGATGTCTTGAAATGCTTCGTATGTTAACTTAGTGTGTATATCGTCAATGGTCATGGACAACTTGTGCATAAGGTATATGGTTCCTGCGAACGGTCGTCGGGGCACCGGGGCCGATTCGTCCCGGACGGAACAACAATTAGTCGTGCTAGCAACTTAGCACGGGTGAGGCGGAAGTTTGTAGCGGGGCTCACTACCTGAGCTGCAAGCATCGCCGTCTACCCAGACTATAGTCCATGATGGCTAGTCAAGACAGTGATCCTTATGTATATTTAAACTGTGCAAACTAACTATATCTTCCTGGCTAGGGAAGGTCATGGTAAGTTTTGTACATGTAGTTCAGACGGTGCAGGTAAAAGTCACCGAACGGTGACACATTTTGTTATGTCATTACATTCTATCGTACATATAAAGAATTGAACTAAGGCAAGATAGAAAAATCACATAATAATAATGTTGAATGTTCACATGAATACGAGGCCGGTTTGGTATGTTGGGTTAGCTCGCCCTCACCGGTACTTTTCAAAGTACTGACCCTCGTTGCAGCAGTTTCTCCGAGCCAAGGCGACGCGACGAGGAGCTGAAGCTTCCTCCAACCTTTCATTGATCTAGCGCGTTCGTGTTTGTGACTTTTGGAGCGCAAGTACATAATCTCAAGAAGCTCGCACATACTTTTTTGAAGCTCCTAGGCGATGGTGCTAACACGCACCCAAGGTGGTTTGCTCTTTTGAAATATTAGTAAGGAATGTAATGTATGGATCGGCTATCTCATTTTGCGTCCAAGTTGTAAGTCTGTGCGGCATCCTTATTACTTTTAAGTCGAGAGTCTGTAACTAGATGTCCATTATCAATAACGAGAACTTTTCTATATCTCAATGTGTGATATCTCAATTGTGTACTCTGTTGCATATATTTCTAAAGCATATCATTATGCCTAGACCTTGTGCGCGCGCGGCTTACGCGTGCACGGCATCACGTCCGGGGACGATTATTGATTTAGCGAAAATCGGGGCATGAAATATTGGTATCAGAGCATGGCTACCGATCCTTTGACCTTCGTGCCAATTCGAGTCACGGATTGAGGCTCAATTTCAGGCGCAGCGGACTCAGGCCGAGGCACAGCAGAAGCAAATGGATACCTTGCAAACGATTGTGACGACGTTCATCGCCAACAACAATTCTGCATCAACGGCCGCCGCGACAGTGCTAGTTGTGGCCGAGATCGCGGGACTTCAGGGCTCTCATGAACCTCCGCCCTCAGACGAGAAGGGTTCCATCCTTCAAATATCAGAGTTTAAGATGTGTCATGCTACCTTCAAAGGGACCGAGGACCCCTCTGTGGCGTTGGATTGGCTGGTTCAGTTAGAGGACCACTTTGAAGTGCTTCACATGGATGAGACGAAGAGAGTTGCTTGCGCTCAGCTTCAGCTCCGTTTAAATGCACATAATTGGTGGGATGTGCACAAACAAGCTATCTTGAGTGAAGATGACAAGACTATCTCTTGGTCCGTGTTCCGTAAAGCCTTCGAAGAGGAATACCTTCCACCCGCTGTCCGTCGCGAGAAGGAAGACGAATTTACACATCTTCAACAAGAAAATATGACAGTGCGGCAGTATGCCGCAGAATTCAACAGGCATGCAAAATTTGCAAAGTCTCATCTATGTGACGCCGAAAGTCGAGCTCGAAGGTTTGAGATAGGACTGCGACCTTCTATTCGTGTCCACGTCGTCATCCCTCAGTACCGTACCATGCGAGAATCTCTAAACCACGCCCTCCCTAGAGTCGCAGTACCCCCCAGTTCACACCGGCGTTGTGCAAAATTTCCATCACAAGCGCCCTAGCAACACTGGTGGTAACAATGCGCACAAGCGCCACAATAACGACGGCTCTCAGGACCATGATCCAGGGAAGAACCAAGGGCCACCTTGTGCCTACTGCCACAGGCCAGGACACCATGTCAACGACTGTCGTATTCGAAAAGGGGGATGTTTCGTTTGTAGTAAGTTTGGCCACCTAGCTCACGATTGTCGGGACCGCCCCAACGATCCCCCTCCGCGCCACAACAACAACATCATCCGCCTCAAGATCAGGGTCAAGCACCTCGAGCGAACTAGACGGCACCATAGAACGCTCAAGGTCGGGTCTATGCTCTGAATCGGGAAGAGGCGTTCGCATCAAACACGGTGGTGTCACGTATATTACTTTTCAATAATGTACCTGCTCGAGTATTGTTTGATTCTGGTGCCACATAGTTTCATTGCGGCAGATTTTGCCGCAGAGAACACATTTCCTATGACACCGCTAGGCCTAAACCTTAGCGTCAGTACTCCATCGGGCGTGGATTTGCCGGCTCACTTAGTTTGTCGTGAAGGTAACATAGAAAATTATCACTTGATGCGATAGTCTTAGATATCAGGGACTACGACATCATTCTGGGGATGGATTGGCTCGACGCTTGCTCAGCTACCATTGATTGTGCGAAAAAGAAAGTCGTGTTTCGTCTATCTGGCAAGATCGAATTTTGCGATGCATGCAATCCACCGTCGAGAGCTCCAAATGCCTGCATGGTGATCTCTGCAATGTCTGCTCGATGGATGATACATTCCGGCTGTGATGGGTACTTGACGTCCATTCGAAACACACAGCGAGATTGCGCAAACGTAGAGTCTACTTCCGCTGTGGCGGATTTTCGTGATGTTTTTCCAGATGAGATTGCAAGAACCTTAAACCCTATGTTGCATCTCATGTCTATTTATATTGATATGCAATACACCCACAATTACTATTATACCCTCATAATAAAAATAACAAAATAAAATAACTCTAACACCTTCCCTCAAGCAGGAGCATATAGATCAGACATGCCCAGCTTGCTACATAAATCAGAAAATGGACCACGAGCAAGTGGTTTGGTGAGAATATCACCTAATTAATCCTCTAACCGAATATAAGGAGTGAATCTGTTTCTTCAGCAACAAATCACGAACAAAATGACAATCCACCTCAATATGCTTCGTGCGCTCATGAAACACCGGATTACTTGCGATAAACATTGCCGACTGATTATCACAATACATCTCCATCGGAATAGGAATCATGATTCCCATTTCATGAAGAAGAGACTGCACCCACATCATCTCAGAAGCTGTATGAGCCATCGCACGGTACTCGGCCTCTGCACTAGAACGAGCCACAACATTCTGCTTCTTACTACGCCACATGACAAGATTGCCACCCACAAACGTACAATAGCCAGAAGCTCCTATCACTGCGACTGCCTGCCCAATCAGCATCACTGAACCCAGTCACCGTAAGCAACTAAAAAAGTTTGTACAACAAACCCTTTCCAGGTGCACCCTTCAAGTATCGAAGAATGCGAGAGATAGCCTCCCAATGTGGTTGCCGAGGGGCATGCATAAATTGACTAACTACTCCAACTGCATATGTGATGTCTGGTCGAGTAACAGTAAGATATATAAGTTTGCCAACCAAACGTCTATAATATCCAACATCCTCAAATAACTCTCCCCTGTCAGCATCAAGCTTGTCATGATAATCCATAGGAGTCTCAACTGGCCGACACTCCAACATCCCAGTCTCGAAGAGCAAGTCTAGAACATACTTGCGTTGTGACAGATACACACCTTTCTTAGATCGAGCAACCTCGATTCCAAGAAAATATCGAAGAAGACCCAAATCCTTAGTATGAAACTGACGACTAAGGTAGGCCTTCAAGTCCACAATTCCAGTATGATCACTCCCAGATATAATGATATCATCAACATAAACAATCAACACGATAATACCTGCTGAGGAAGAATGGCAAAATACTGAATGATCTGATGTGGTACGCCGAAAGCCATACTGAATGAGAACTGAACTGAACTTGTCAAACCAAGCATGAGGTGACTGTTTCGGTCCATATAATGTTTTCTTCAATCGACATACGAGTCTTTTATTTCCTGCTACAACATATCCCGGTGGTTGATCCATATAAACCTCCTCATGTAAGTCACCATGCAAGAAAGCATTCTTTATGTCCAGCTGATATATAGGCCATTGGTGATTAACCGTCACAGAAATAAGAATCCGAATTGAATTCAGCCGAGCCACTGGAGAGAAAGTCTCCATATAATCCACGTCATATGTCTGAGTATACCCTTTGGCAACCAACCATGCCTTGAGGCGCTCAACAGAACCATCAGGGTGATACTTAACAGTGTACACCCATCTACAACCCACTGTTTGTTTTCCAACAGGAAGTGATGTAAGCTCCCAAGTCTGATTTTGATGTAAAGCATACATCTCCTCATCCATTGCACTTTTCCAACCAGAAGATGACATAGCCTGCTTGTAAGTTTTGGAAATAAAAGTAGAAGACAATGAAACAACAAATGCATGAAAAGATGAATCACGGTGTAATGAAACATAGTTAGAAATGTGATGCTTATTCTTTGTGGTACAAAGGCGTTGTCTTTTTCTGAGAGCAATAGGAAGATCATCTGGATCTGTGGTGATGGGAGCAGAAACCTCAGGCACGGAAGATGATTGGTTGAAGGCTGAATTTTGCAGAACCACTGGCCTGTCCTTGGATCTCTGATAAACCTGTAAATGGAGAATGGAGACAGAAATTGATTCAGGAATGACCGGAAGTGGTATGAAAGATATCAAATATGTTGTAAAAGGAATACAACGGTCTCCTGAAGGAAAGAAGGGTAGACTCAAAGAATGTAACATCCGCATTGACATAATATTTGCGTGACTGTGGACTGTAACAACGATAACCTTTTTGAGTACGGGGATAACCAAGAAAGACACACTTCAGAGATCTAGGAGCCAACTTATCTCGATTAGGTTCTAAGTTATGAATAAAAGCGACACACCCAAACACTCGAGGAGATAAGGAAAAGGGTGCGACATATGTATGTAATATGGTAAATGGAACTTTGTTATTTAATACAGATGATGGCATGCGATTAATAAGATAACATGCAGTAAGAACGGTATCTGCCCAATACTGTTTAGGGACATGCATATTGAACATGAGAGTTCGAGCCACATCTAAAATGTGTCGATGCTTGCGTTCGGCTATACCATTTTGTTGAGAGGTGTGGACACAACTGGTTTGATGAATCATACCACGATCAACACAGAAACTGTTCACAGAAGATTGAGTATACTCCAAAACATTATCAGAACGCAGAATTTTGATACGTTTATTAAACTGAACATAGACTTCATTATAAAAGACAGATAACACATTTGGAAACTCAGATCTTTCTTTCATTAAATAACACCCAGTCATTCTGGAATAATCATCAATAAAAATAACAAAATACTGAAATCCTTTCGGACTTTTGACTCTAGACGGACCCCAAATATCAGAATGAAAAAGATCAAAAGACTCTAATTGACGACTCTCACTACGACGAGGAAAGAAACTACGGTGATGCTTGCCTAACTGACAAGCCTCACATTCAAGACTAGAAACATGACTCAAACTAGGAACAACTTGATGCAACTTAGCCAAAGACGGATGTCCCAAACGATAATGCCACTGCAACGGAGAAGTAGAAACAGAAGTGAAGGCTTTTCCAGGTAGATCCAAGTAGTACAGTCTATCTTTTTCATGCCCCGAACCAATCATCTTCTTCGTCCTGAGGTCCTGAAAAACACACGAATTTGGAGAAAATGTCACAGAACATTGAAGAGATTTGGTTAATTGGCTCACAGATAACAAATTAAATGAAAACTTAGGCACAAATAATGAATCAAATAATGATAGTGATTGAGTAGGGTGAATGACACATTTTCCAAGCACAGGACGAGTAGATCCATCAGCCAAGATAATATTATGTTTCATGGAACTACGATTATGAAAGATAGATGTTATATCAGACATGTGAGAGCTTGCTCCTGAGTCGATGACCCAAGAGGTGGATGGTGACTGGGTTGCCACAAAAGCAGGATTACCTATATGTGCCATGGTTGCAGTAGGTTGGGAGGTGGTACTAGCAAGCGCGTTCAACTTCTGGAGGATCTGTTGAAATGAAGATGAGATATCGGACGTTGAAGTCTGATTGAAACCCGAAGTATCATCTCTGGGAGCAGAAGTGGTGACCTGGGACTGCATATTTTCAGCATGCACTTGATGTGCATATTCTGGTTTGCCCCACTTGTCCCAACAGTAGTCTTCTACATGACCGAACATTCCACAATAGTTACACTTCCGTGGTTGACCACGGCCACCACCACCACCGCGGCCACCACCACGACCATTGTCTCTACCACCACGGCCTCCTCGACCAAAACTACGACCACCATCTCTACTGCCACGTCCACTACCACGTCCACCACCACGACCAACAACACCAGAAACTATGGCAGAAGAGTCAGTACTCGGCACCACAGAACTCTGTCCCTGAAAGGAACGATTGAGACGGGAGAAAATATCTGCCACCGTAGGTAACTGCTCTCCAGCAAGGATTTGAGCTTTATAAGGTTCGAGCGTAGGATCCAAGCCGGCTAGGATAAGTGAAACATGAAACTCTTCCTTCTGTCTGCGAGCTTCCTTCAAATCAGTAGTAACAGGATGATATTGAAGCAGTTCCTCCCACAAAGCCTTCTTTGAAGCCAGATATTCATTCACAGGCTTCCCATTTTGCTTTGTATTGAACAATAACTCGTACAACTCATAGATACGGGCAACGTTTCGCTTCTGCGAATATGATTCTTCCAGAGATGCCCAAATCTGTTTGCTTGATTCACACCACTGAACAGTGTTGCAAAAATCGGACTAGTCGTCCGCCTAGTCGGCTCCTAGTCGCCAGTCTGCCATGGCCGCCTAGGATTTGGGAAAAATCGGAAAAAAAATCGGAAACTCACAAAATCGGCCAAAAATCAGCAAGTCGGACTCGCAGACGGCCTAGGCGGATGCTGGTCTCGCTGAAAAAGGTGTTGAACGCGTTGTGGCAGGACCCGATGGTGGCATCGCAGGCATGGTGCCGTCGGACTGGATGCTGTGCTCAAGGCAGCACAAGTTGCCCACCGGGATCCCCGCCTGCCGGATGTGGATGCTTGTGATCTCTCTCATTTTGCTATGCTGCTCTTCTCTCTCTCTCTTTCCCTTACTTTTTTTTTTTGTTAAGAAAAAAAAAATAATGCAAGCAAGCAAGAGTTTTGTATGTATACAAGGATGGAGAAGGAGGAGACATATGAGCTGAAGGTGGGTGGGAGTGTACAACTGGGTACGTACAACTGGGCATGGGCTGGAGGTGGGTGGGACCCACCAACCTCAGAAGTCCTACACCCCTGTTCCCTCTCTCTTTATGCACAGTCTCCAACATACAATTGGTGCAGGTTTTTCTCGGTAGTGCAGGGACCACCTCTCTCTCTCTCTCTCTCTCTCTCTCTGTGCAGATTAGCTTAGCTTGACCACTATATGCACCTGGTACATACTTTAAATTGGTGTAGGTGTAGAAAATGTTTTCATTTCCAGTCAAACTACGCACCTGGTACATACTTTACATTATATAACATACCAAATGAGTTCAAAAATTCAAATGGTATAGAACTGACATGTACACACATTATATATATATATATATATATATATATATATATATAATTAAAACGATTAATCCGACTAGTCTCCGACTAGTCTTTGATTAATCCGATTAATCCTTAGTCCCCACGAACCGACTAGAGGCCGACTAGCGATTTTTACAACCTTGCCACTGAACATTAGCAGCGATATGTGGTTCCATACTATGCCACAACCACGACATAACGTATGCATCTGCACTCATCCAATCTTCATACTCAGCGGAAGTTTCAGGCAGGGATTCTTCCGTCAAAAACTTCAACTTCTTATTCGCCCTTAACAGCACTTTGATAGACTTGGACCAGGCAAGGTAGTTCGCACCATTGAGTTTCACCGCTGTAATCGACTTTCCCAATTCATCATTATGAATAACAGTAAAAGGAGAACCACCTCCGCTACCACCACCACTATTAATCTCGCTAGAAGATTCGGTCCCCACCATACTTGCAGATGCAACAGAAAGACGAGATCTTTGAAACCCTAGATCTCACAACGAACCTCAACCGACGACGAATAATCAACGAAGATCTGTAGAAACCCTAGATCTCATAAACGAACCACGAACGACCACAATCATGAAAAGTCTGGAGATGTACAGTACTTACAAATATATGCTCTGATACCAAGTGAAGTCTGGAGATGGAGAAGAGAAAGGAAAGTAGGAGAAGAGAGAATATGAGAAAGGAGATTGCAAGGGCCTTAAACCCTAGGTTGCATCTCATGTCTATTTATATTGATATGCAATACACCCACAATTACTATTATACCCTCATAATAAAAATAACAAAATAAAATAACTCTAACAGTTAGATCATGGGTATATTCGTCCTAGCGTATGTCCGTGGGACGCGCCTGTATTGTTTGTGAAGAAAAAGGATGGCTCGATGCGGCTCTGCATCGACTATCGTGAATTGAATAAGAACACTGTTCGAAATAAGTACCCCCTTCCCAGCATCGATGACTTCTTTGATTAACTGCAAGGTGCGACAGTATTTTCAAAAATTGGTCTTCGCTTGGATTACCATCAGCTCAAGATCAAGCCGGACGACGTGTCGAAGTCAGCCTTTCGCACTCGCTACGGCCACTATGAGTTTTTGGTAATGCCATTCGGACTGACCAATGCCCCTGCGTCTTTATGGACTTAATGAATCGTGTGTTCCTGCCATATCTCGACAAGTTTGTAGCAGTGTTCATTGATGATATCTTGGTGTACTCGAAGAATAGGGAGGAACATGCAGAGCACTTGCGGACCGTGCTACACTCTTCGGGACAACAACCTATACGCAAAACTGAGTAAGTGCGAGTTTTGGCTAAGCAATGTATCTTTCCTCGAACACATCATTTCTGTGACATGCATTTCAGTCGATCCAAAGAAAGTTAAAACCATCGTCGAGTGGAAGCGGCTTGCATCCGTCAGCGAGACTCGAAGCTTCCTCGGGATAGCGGACTACTACAGGCATTTCGTGAAAGACTTTTCCAAGTTAGCATCACCTCTGCCTCGCCTCACACAGAACGGAGTCGTATTCGAGTGGTCCGCCGACTGCGAAACCTCGTTTGAAAAGTTAAAGCAACACCTCTGCTCCGCTACTTGCACTATCAGACGAGACCTCGGGATTCCAAATATTCAGCGACGCGTCAGGGCAGGACTTGGGGTGTGTCCTTATGCAGCAGGATAGGGTGATAGCCTAGGCATCCAGACAACTGAAAAAGCACGAGAAAAATTATCCTACGCATGACCTGGAACTAGCGGCAATTGTGTTTGCGCTAAAATTGTGGCGACACTACCTCTATGGAGTGGCTTGCCGAATTTACACTGATCACAAAAGCTTGAAGTACCTACTCACCCAAACGGAACTTAATCAACGACAGCGGCGTTAGCTAAAATTGATCAAAGACTATGACTTGATGATCAACTGTGTACCTGGCAAAGAAAATGTTGTAGCGGATGCGTTGAGTGTTTGCAGGATCCATATCCGCTAATCGCAGGTTACAAAGAGACTTTGAGGAAATGGACATTGAACTCCGAATTTGATACCGCGGCACGTGAGTAGCTCAGATGCAATTCGTACCCAACATGTTATAGAGAGTCACATCTACTCAGAGGGACGACTCATTCCTAAGAAAAATGCGCGAAAAGATTCTAGCGGGGAAGGCGAAGGACTTTGCAGTAGATGAGAATGGAGTGTAGCGAGTGAAGGGAAGGCTATGCGTCCCCAACGACACAGAACTCAGAAAAGAGATCCTTGCGGAAGCTCAGTATGCAACCTACACAGTCCATCCCGGGAGCACGAAGATGTATAAAGACCTTCGCACTGTTTTCTGGTGGCACGGCATGTAGAGAGATGTGGCGCTCTTCGTGTCGCAATGCATAACCTGTCAGAGGGTGAAAGCAGAACATCAGAGACCGGACGGAGAGATGCAGAATCTTGTTATTCCAGAATAAAAATGAGAGCACATAAGCATGGACTTCATTGTTGGCTTGACGCAACGGGGGAACGACGCTTACAAGCCAGAAGCGGGAACGGGGACGGAAGCGGGGGCGGGGAAGCACGACTACATAGAAGATTCTAAATTTGGGAGCATGATGGGAGCGTGCACTAATAAATTTTTAATGTTTATTAATTATTGTTATCAAAACTTATAAATATCTTAAAATTTATTAGAATTTATAAAGTTCAGTTCAAAGTTATAGAGAGATCTTTCGCATGTTAATTTTTTATGACATCAAGGTAAGAAATCTTTAGTTTCTTGGTACTTTGATAAATGTGTATTGAAAATATTCCAATTTCTCTCACAAAATTTATGTCATCTTTTAAAATTATGGTCATATTATGGGAAGTGATCATGTCGTCGGGAAAACGAGCTTGTCTCCGGAGAAACGAAGCCCCCGTCATCGGGGAAACGAGCTCCAAACGAGCTTCCAAGTAAGAAACGCCGAATCGAAGGTTCTTACTGAAATTCGTTGACCTCCTAGGAGTTTCTGGCTTCTAAGGAACGACGCAGTTTGGGTCATCGTCGACCGGTTAACCAAGTCAGCGCACTTCATTGCCATCAATCAAAGTTACTTGGAGCATCGATCGCCTCGTCCAGACTTACCTTGATGAGATTGTTCGGCTGCACTGAGTGCCGGTTTCTATAGTATCAGATCGGGACAGACGATTCCTATCACGTTTCTGGGAGAGCCTTCAGTTAGCGATGGGGACCAAGTTGAAGTTCAGCTCAGCCTACCATCCTCAAACCAATGGCTAAACAGAGCGGGTGAATCAGGTAATCGAAGACATGCTAAGTCTCTGTGCAATCGATTCAAAGTCAAGTTGGAACGTCCACCTACCGTTGGCCGAATTTGCATACAACAACAGTTATCAGTCCAGCATCCAAATGGCTCCGTATGAGACTTTGTATGGGCGGAAGTGTAGGTCACCGATCTGCTGGGATGAAGTTGGGGAGCGTCCAATCCTTGGGCCGGAACTAGTTGAACAAACAGTCCAAAAAGTTCGGTTGATCCGAGAGCGACTAAAAGTAGCACACTGAAAAGCAAATTCTCGTAGAGAAATTATCTCAGAGGGAAGATCCGTAACCCCCGACATTTTTGACAACACGGTTCCTGCTTCCGTTTTGAGTTGCGCATCTTTCTCCCCCGGTCTCTCCCTACTCGGGACAGTGTTGAAGATTTATTACGGTCAGGAGAAATGATTTCACGGGCGCACATAACTTTTACGATCAGCCTTAGACCGACTTAACTCGTTGCTGTCATGACCCTTCTTCGTTTTGAGTAGACCTGCCACGAAATGGCAGCAGACGCAGAGGAAGAAATCCTTGCTCTTCGGGCTAAGATGCTGACTTTGCCGTAGAAAGAGTAGCTCGACTCACTTCGCTCGCCTTGACCTTCCTTCTACCCTTCAAACTCGGAGATTGAAAGGTGAGGCGCGCTACGGCTTTTTGTTTGGCCAATGCCAATCATTCTTGTACTACACCAACCTCTCTATATGCCCGAGAAAAAAGGAACGTGGGGAAGAGGGAGTTTCTCCGACCTATTTGTATGGTACTTCAAAGCCGGCAGAAGAGCTATGCCGACATTAGTCGTCGACCCCTTGAGTTCTTTGAAGGTGACCAAGTGTTTTTGAAGGTCTCGCCCGTACGAGTTATGAGATTCGGAGTAAAGGGAAAGTTAAGTCTGAGATTCGTTGGCCCGTTCGAAGTCCTCAAGCGAGTCACTTCAGTTGCCTATCAAATTGCATTACCACCAGCCCTGTCAGACGTACATGATATTTTTCATGTGTCACAGCTTAGGAAGTACGTGCATGATCCAAACCACGTGGTAGATTTTGGTCAGCTGGATCTACAGGCAGACTTGTCGTACGTCGAAGAGCCCGTTCAGATCTTGGATCGGAAAGAGAAGCAGTTACGGTATCGTGCATTCTCGCTTGTGCGCATTCTTTGGCGGAACCAAGCGGTCGAGAAGTCGACCTGGAAACTCGAATCAGACATGAAGGAAAAGTTTTCCTCGTTATTTTTTAGGGATAGATTCTATTCCTAAGTTTCGAGGACGAAACTTATTATTAGTGGGTTAAGATGTAGTGCCTCGTTCCCCCTATTCGGGGAGCGCGACTAAGAAATACTTGGTATCGTTCGATCGGGACAGATTGAATCAAGATCATTTCCTTGTTATGGATTGGTTTCTTCGAAATCAAGTCCCACATTCAGCGGATCGTACCTCAAGAAGGACTCGACGGCATAGTCGAGAGGGGCCTTTCTGTTGCGCTGGTTTCTTTGTCCGTTTTCGATGTCGCTTGGTTGCTTTCTTGTTAACTTTTGTGACGCGTTTTCTTAAACTGTTTCGATGGATTTCATTGTCTTCGTTCTTTGAATTTCGCATTTCGTATCGAACCATTGGAGACCAAGGCAGAAGATATTTATCATCTTTTGGTGCGTGCAGATGATCGCATAGGCGACGCGCAAGCGGAGTCTTGATTATCTCCCATTTCTCTTTCCCGATTTACCAACTAAGTGAGTGGCCTTACTCCCGAATTGCGCCCTTCTTCCAAGTCTGCATTCCTAATAATTTGACTCGTTTGTGCGTTCCGATCATCGATACCAAAAGAATAAAATTGAGTCAAGATAAAAGTAGACTTGAAACACTTAATGCTTGTCACATAAATCTCTATACGATCACATTGTTGCTTGTCCGCTATACATGTATCTATTTTGTGTTCAGTTGTAGTTAGAACTTATTCATCTATAATTGTTCAATGGGTAGTACATAACTTGTGATTTGATCATATCAGCTAGTAGGCTATGTCATCGCACTGTGCTAAAGTAGTTATGTTCATGTTGATGTCTTGAAATGCTTCGTATGTTAACTTAGTGTTTAGATCGTCAATGGTCATTGACAACTTGTGCACAAGGTATATAGTTCCTGCGAACGGTCGCCGGGGCACCGGGGCCGATTCGTCTCGGGCAGAACAACAATTAGTCGTGCTAGCAACTTAGCACGGGTGAGGCGGAGTTTGTAGCGGGGCTCGCTACCTGCGCTGCAAGCATCGCCGTCTCCCCAGACTATAGTCCATGATAGCTAGTCAAGACAGTGATCCTTATTTATATTTAAACTGTGCAAACTAACTGTCTTCATGGTAGGGAAGGTCATGGTAAGTTTTGTACAGGTGGTACAGACGGTGCAGGTAAAAGTCACCAAACGGTGACACATTTTGTTATGTCATTCCATGTTATCGTATATATAAAGAATTGAACTAAGACAAGATAGAAAGATCAAATAATAATAATGTTGCATGTTCACATGAATACGATGTCGATTTGGTATGTTGGGTTAACTCGCCCTCACCGTTCGAAGTACTGGCCCTCGTTGCAGCAGGTTCTCCGAGCCAAGGCGACGCGGCGAGGAGCTGAAGCTTTCCTCCAACCTTTCACTGATCTGACGCGTTCGTGTTTGTGACTTTGGAGCGCAAATACATAATCTCAAGGAGCTCGCACATACTGTTTTGAAGCTCCTAGACGATGGTGCTAACACGCATCCAAGGTGGTTTGCTCTTTTGAAATATAAGTAAGGGATGTAATGTATGGATCGGCTATCTCATTTTGCGTCCAAGTTGTAAGCCCGTACGACATCCTTATTATTTTTAAGTCAAGAGTTTGTAACCAGATGTTCATTATCAATAAAGAGAACTTTTTTATATCTCAATGTGTGATCTCATTCGCGTACTATGTTACATATGTTTCTAAAGTATATCATTATGTCTAGGCCTTATGCGCGCGCGGCTTACGCGTGCACGGCATCACACCCGGGAGACGATTATTGATTTAGCCAAAATCGGGACGTGACAGCAGCAACATCAATTTTTTTTTTGAGCACCAGCAGCAACAATAGCCTAGGCGCCCCGCCTTTCCTTCCCCTGGTCGGCCCTAGGCGCCCATCTCCAAACACGAAAAATATTTCCCTGGTCGAGGTGCTCTCCCCTCAACAGGCCGCCTAGGCAACATAGATGCTATCCCAAACAGGACCTAATACCCAGACTGGGCTCTGATATTAATTTAGGCAGCCTTGTGGAAAGTTTCAAGAGGAACAGAGAAGAAAACATAAAACAAAATATTTACTCCAAAATACTATGCATCTTCCGAGGAAGTCAAAAGCTTACAGATTTAAATAGTCAACAAAAGGCTATATATAGTGCTAGCTCAAATGATTGTTTATATTGTGTTTGTGTTTCCACTGAAGACAAATATGTGTCGTCATACTTGTTCGTGCTTACAAAAGGGATCCATATACAGACTGCATTATGGAATTTCAAACTAAATATGCATCCATGAAGAGAGGGTAAGATACTTAAGGAGTTAAGAATATAGTATAATCAATATTAAGAAAATTTTGTAGTTACCCTGGTTGGCAGCAACAAAGGCACAATTCTCTGCAAGGCTGAGCCAAATCATTACGTACTCGTCTATCATAACAAGTTATGAAGCATCCAGATAGCCCGAGCAAAGAGAAAAATAACAGTGCCCCTACAATTTCCAGTAGTCATTGCAAGTAAATAAAAATCAAAAGATCAGTGAGTACTTCAAGATGCAAGTTATACAAATCACGACATTAAAACTTGGTGAATTTCACAACGAAATAGGTAATTTACCACCTCATAAATCAGACACACAGAGAATAATAATTTTTCCTAAAGAAGTGATCAGCCTTGGGGGGAAATGGGCGTACCAAACACCTTAAAGTTACCTTCAAATGAAGAAGTTTCACCATTCGGGTGTACAACTATACAAGCAGCATTATAAATAGTTGCATCACCATTTATGTTTTGTGTATTGTACAATCATTATATACACGTAAAATCTAATTCATTATATACTCATCCATCATAACAAATTAGGAAGCATCTAAATAGCTCAAGCAAAGAGAAAAAACAACAGTTATCTATAATTTCCAGCAATAAGTGCAAGTAAATTGCAAGTAAATGAAAATGGCATGGTCAAGCATTACTTCAGGATTGAAGTGATATAATATCACTGCATTAATACTTGATGAACCTCGCAATGAAATAGACACTTGACCACCTCATAAATCAGACATGCATAGAGAAGAATTATCTTTCCTCAAGAAGTGATCAAATCGGGTGGGTGGGTGGGTGGGTACAAGCACCTTAACTTTAGTTCCCAGTTATTCTGCAAAGTTTCAGCATACAGATGTAGAATTACACAAGCAACATTAGAAGTAATTGCATCTACATGTTTCTAGTGTGCACTGTATTGTATTTAGCAGTGTGGAGCACCTCAGCATAAGTATACCTGCACTCATGGTTATGCTTCATATACCCTAAAGGGGAGCCGAACGATCTTTCCCACAAATTAGTATTAATAAATCTCCTTGTTAGGACTACACTCCTCTTTTTCACTCCTTATCCTACTTACAGCTCAACAAGGAGGAAGGAGCGAGAGCTGACTCGACCATCAGTGTTACCAGACTTCGCTACCTATGTAGGGAACTGCGTTCTGGAATGCACGTTTTTTTTTCGTCTACCATGTTCCCATTTTCATTCTGTGTCAGAGCGTTCCACATTCCAGGTAACCATGCTTCAACATTCATCTGATTCTTCCACTCACCAAGTTTTGTGCAAGTTCTTTCTTGAAATCCACACATGTAATTGGTGCTTTACATATATCCTATGATTTGTTATTCCCTCATCATGCCATTGAGGCCCATTTAGAAGAGCGAAATAGTTGCTAGGAGATTAGCAACCACACCAAGAAGCTAGCAAAACTAGGATTTGCACCAATTTTACCGATGTTCTAAAAAGCAGTCTTGAGGCCTGAGGCTCACCCTTGCTTGTGTTTCTATGAGGCGAGACTCGTTCTCCTAGACGCACCTGAAGCACGAGCGTGGTGTGCCTCACCCTGACTACTTTTGATGCACATCAGATGCATGAGGCTCATTAACAGTGTTTTCTCTCCTTTTTTCGCAATAGATATGTTTTAGTATTAATGTTAATACGATAATTCAACTAACCTTTCTACCGTAATTAATATATTTTCTACCATGGCTTTTGATGTTACAAAGTCAATCAAGAAAAGATCCTCATTGAAAATACTCTCTCAACTGGACACTAAGGTGAAAAATACTATAAAAATGTATCAACTATTAAGTCAACTAATTTTCCAATTGCAATTAATAGATTTTGTATTGAAGGATGATGATGAAAGACAAAAAAAAATACTAATTTTGGTTTGGAGATGATATTTTTTATGGTTTTCACAGTTCCTATTATTATGAACTTGTTATAGTTTATTAGGAGTTTTGACAGATGGTTAAATGTTAGCTGCTATCTTTAAGATTTTGTGTAGTCCATTTTACCATTTTAATGGTGTTATGAATGATTGGATAGAATATAAGTTTGTTTATTTGAAACTATATTATTTAACGTTCTAAATATATATACACCACTTTATTGAAGCTCGTGCCTCGCCGTGCACCTTGCTCCTAGGCTTCAGAGGACTCCAGTGCCTTGAGCACCCTTGCTCCTTTTGAAACATTGGAGTTTATACACATTATGATCTACACTTAACTAGTTTGGTCCTCTTGCTCAAATCTTTCATAACCACAATCAAGCTCATTATTAACTCATGTGCATTCGGCATTGTCATACAACATACGGCATTGTCATCCAGCACGAGACTCTATCCAGGTCTCAAAGAATGACGAGCTAGGCGGCCGGCGGGCAAAGAAAGGGGGTGGGCCGGCCAGTCGGGGTGAAGGGGCGAACGGGAAATGCTTTAGGGAACAACCAAGTACACAATGCTAAAGCGATCCATATAACATTACCACGCACATCCCTTCAGGCAACATCATGTGTGCATCATTAAAGGCATAAAACTTTTGTGCCACCACCGATCATTTGGATTTTCTCACGAATGACAAATGTGTCTAAAATCATTAGGAACAGGTACTATACATAGTTTAAAGTATCGGCCGATACCGATCCGATACGGCCGATACCGATACAGTTTGGCATGTCCCGATCCGATACCGACCGATACCGACATTAGAGGTATCTTTTCCGGTCAATTCGGCAAAAAATATTGAATTAAAAAACAATTAGCAAGGGTGTAAAAGCATAGTAAGGTTGTAAAAATATATAAAAGAGAAAAAATTATCTATCGCATATAAATCAATCGACAATGATGACTACTATTTCATTCAATATCAAAAATACTAAGAAACAATACTGGAAATACTTTAAATTATGCATAAATTGTTTGCTTTCCGATACCAAAAAAATCCGATACTCCGATCCGAAATCGCCGATACTACCGATACCGCCGATCCCGATACTCATAGGAATGGTCCGATACCGATTCCGATACCGATACTTTGAACCTTGGTACTATAATGTACTCTGACTACATGAGTTAGTGAACCTTGAGAGGCACTTATTCAATATAATATACCCTCTCTGGCATTGTTCCCTCTATCAATTGACACGAGAATGTAAATAGATGTCTACCCTGAAGCGTTTTATCATAGGTACATCGCTTGAATCAAGGTTCGCAAATCGCCCAAAACCAATGAAGCTTTACCTCTACCGACCAATTCAAATTCACTGAAATCCACCGAAACTGTTGAAACCAATACTCACAGGAAGAGAATGAAACAGAGACTATGAACCTTGGCTTGAATACCAAGGCTTATGAGGAAGACTACTTGCCCTGGTCAATCCACCCATGTTGCACGGCAGTCATTAGAAATCTAACCCCATTAGACCATGTACTATACTGGCGAGACAAAGATTGATTGACATGGTACATAGAAACCAATGTTGCACGGACACGGTAAAATGATGTTTGTACCACATGCATGTATTTGTACTCATGCAAGATAGGTTACTACCTTTGTACCTATTTGAAAATGTCCATATCATATATCTGTATCGTGTCCGTATCTGTATATGTATTCATGCAACATAGATAACAACAACTTCTACCTGCATGGCCACCTAAAGCCACAATAATCCTTCTCAAACTTGGAAGTCAACACCATTACACCAGTTAGTTCCACCTTCTATCGCAATCAACACAAAGTCAGTGATGGCCAACGAGGAAGTCGAAAATCAAAATCCCCATTAACAAGTGTCTGTTTCTTATTAATAGTAACAGAAGGTTGATAAAGAACTGAACAGCCAGCGTGGATGAAGTTTTGAGGTTGAAGAGATGATGACGAACTTTCCTATGTCTGACAATGTTATAAATGTATAATGGCAAGAGTTAACAATTAACAGGAGGACCAAGTATCTCAAGTCACGAGAGACCTATGGTGCTCAACCATCATCACTGGTGGATCCAGTACAAAGAATGTTGTTTCCACAAAAAAGGCTGATAAGCTCAATCTGAAGCGGTATGAAGGGGCATACCTATCAAGTTTGCATGGTTGTGTGAGGACCATGTTATCAAGTATTACTACCTTATTCAAGGGATGTGCTTATGTCAGAGGCTTGCATTATCATTCAAGCATAATAGGTGGTGACATACTTTTTAACCCATGCTTACTGACTGCATACCAGCAAGCATGATTAGTTTTGGACTAATTCTAGTCTAGTCATTGGTTTTATTGAGCTTCATATTAAAGTTATTAGTTAAAGTTAGGTATTTAAATTTACTTTTGCAATCTCAGGAATGTTGCAAAAAGTTGAATTAAACGTAAGACAATTATTTGATAGAAGTTATTTTCGTATCTTATTAAGTTGGACTAGAAGACTAGAGATTAGATAACCATTTATAGGAGATAAATGTGAATTAAGACCAGGAATCTTGGTAAAGTATTAATGTTCACGTGAATTATTTTCGTATCTTTATTCTTTCATTGTAAGCCTACAAAAGGCTGTAACAATTTATTCTTACGGAAATGTCCAGTTACAATTAGATAATCCAATAAGAGTATATTTATCTTCTGATTTCTATCTTTATTCATACAGGAAATGATAGAAGCAATAGATAATTACAATTATTATTTTCCTTTCACTAATTTAATAAGATACTCCAATAAGAGTATATATATCTTCTGATATTTATCTTTATTCATACAGGAAATGATAAAAGCAACGGATAATTACAACCTTTTTTTCTTTCACTAATGTAAGTCCATCTCCATAATATTTTCAATCATTTCATTGACAAGCAGGAAACACCAAACAGGAAAACTATAACATGAAAAAGAAGACATAATTAGGCATTTCAAGCAAAATAACCAATGAGATAAACTAGCACCAGAAAGAAGACTTCTCTACACCTGAAACAATGAATACTAATTTTAGAAATAAAAAAAAAATGGCATGTGATAGTCCAAGTAAGAATTTGATTTATTGAAAAAGGGGAGGCACTTTGCTTTTACACACAATAACAAGAAGCCAATGTTCATAAGTAAGAGGATTTGACACTGCAAGGCATTAAATAATGAAGAATATGAACTATCCTCGTGCTTAGCAAATAAGTGTCCCGGTGACATAGAATAGACAGAATGGTAATTATCAATCAAGGCATAGAATAGACAGACTACATATTATCCGATTGTAAGATTTGCCACCTCAAACAGTATACCATTTAAAGATGATCATAAACAAAATACAATCTAAACAGTGTTAAAAGAATCAGCAGGTTTTGCTGGTTATCAGAATTACCACATATATAGTAGAAACTAAGCACATTGTCGAAGCCACAGGCCAGCCGCAGAGCAAATTGTTGATACCCATCAAATAAATACACCAGATATGCCAATGACGAAATTATCTGCGTATTTGCAATACATGTTCATGAAACTTGAAAGGCGAAAGAACAACACAGAAATCTAAAAAGAATCCCATGATGAGAAGAAGGGAACAATTCAAGGAAAGCTTCATCATGAACTTACAAGTTGAACAGCCCCAAAGATAGATAATATGTCGCGGGTCACAAAAAAACGGAACTTCAAGATTCTCCACTTCCTGTCTGTATGGATCTGAACCCTCAAGTAATAAGGTGCCTTGCAGGTTGTACAATGAGCAAATGCAAACCCTTCCTGAAGAATGTGAAACAAAGTTATAAATTAAGCTAGCCTATAACAAATCTCATATCTCGGAAACATAGCAAAAGAATCTACAACACTACTACAAATGAAATAGGCCAAGCAAGCAATTAAAAGATGAAGGATTATGTAAATATTATAGGCATCTTGCTAATATGGAAAGCTATCTTTAGCATAAAAACAACTGCTATTGCATAAGGCGAAGCATCAAGAGTTCAAAACTGCCTAAACAATCAAGTTCTTGCTTCCAGCAAAAGACTAATCAGGTGAAGACGTTTGGAGAAAGAAGGAACGGGTGACTAATAGTTATCTCGATATATCAAAATCAAAGTAATTTTACAACAGAATTAAACTACAACCATCAAGTGAAGAGTCAAATCCATGTATGTGTACATTAACCAAGCATACATGTTCACATCATCACTCCAGCCTTCTCTCCTCAGAAAGGTCGGCTACGAAGCATAAGAAAGCTCCATTAAAAAGAATTCGCAAAGTTTCCATGACCGACTGTCAACTTGACATCAATCCTCTATGTTTGGACCAAATTCCTAGCCAAGATAGCTATGAGGATGAAAGGGCTATGCCAGAATATCTAGATGGTCACTTGACATGTAGGTTGACCTACCTTTTGAATATGCAACTTAAGATGATGCAACCAAGGAGCGTGTTACAAGTTCCGCTATAACATAACGAGCCTAAATGGAGAAGTAAGATGATACAATCTGCTATAGGAAATCACATTCATCTTTGCCAGTGTCTCGGTGGACTCAGTGCTCGATGGCCGAGACCAATTTTAACGGGAGGAAGCCTATAGAAGTTGGTGATCGTGATGATAAAAGACATATCTCAATCAGTTTTGTAGAACAAAAATTTAGATATTCATAGGCTCATAATGCTTGCAAAACCGTTTGGCTTGCTGTGTTGTAGAACAAAAATTTATTAAATTTATTAAATTTTAACGGGACTCAGTGCATAACTGTGTTGTAGAACAAAAATTTATTAAATTTTTGTCTTGTAAAAGTGAACCATAGGCTCATAATGCTTGCAAAACCGTTTGGCCAAAATATCATATTAGGTATTGCTTCGTCTAGGCGTCCACCTACGCCTCCAAAGCTCCGTTGGCCGCCTACCGAAAAGCGGTGCGGAGAGAGACCACCTACCGCCTAGGCGCCACCTAAGAGGTCGAGACGGCCACCATTTAGAAAACTACTTGTAGGCAACCATGCCAACCAAAAACTGAATTTGCAAAACCATTTTACATAAACAAATATTGCATAATATATCCATTTATGGGCAAGAAACAGCCCCTTAATCTAAAATTGTTGTCCAAACGACTCGTAATTTTTACATGAACCAGGGGCGGATCTACATGGAGGCGAGTTGTCCAAACGACTCATAATTTTTACATGAACCAGTTGCCCCACTAAATATTTGCTTCCAAGTTAAATATTTCTTGTCTTTTAAAATTTTCTTCATCAATTTTATGTTTTGTCCCTCCGAAATTTGTAATTTCCAATCTCTATATACATATTTACAACAAGTTCTACTTTTTCCTTTATAATTTTTATTTTTTGATGATTCGATACAGAGAGAGAAGCCATGGTGGAGCAACAACAAAAGTTCAACTTTATTTAACAAAATTTTGGACTTTCTTTACATTTGAGGTTGAACCCCTCCTTTAAATTCCGGCATCCACCGCTGACAGGAACCAACCATGAATGTGACAGAAGTCCCCTAAATTACTAGGGGAAGCCCTCGACCAATATCCTAACCTCCAGACAAAAATGAAACACTAAACCGTAAATAATCGGTAGAAACTCCCTGAAAATAGAATCAACTGACAATTTTTCAACTCCATGAATTATAACTCTACATCCAATTTCGACTCCTCACAACCAACAGGGACCTACGTCAGTTCTACAGCGTGCAATAAAAAAATCAATCCTCCGATCATCTCCATAATCTCTACGTGCACTCACATTCACTTAATTTAACAATTGGATCCAAATGAATAATGAATTCACCGAGAATTTCCAGCCGAGTAATATTATTACCTTCACCGCACGCCAGTGGTCGAGGCAGTCGCGATGGACGTACTTGGAGGTTCCCTTACACTTGCAAGGAGCAATGAAATCCCTTCCTGAAAGGGGAAAAAAGGAAGAACATATCAAGATTAGGCTAAAAATAAAACCCTTAAAAAATTAGGGTTTTGAGGGGAGAGAGGAACCGTCGGTCTCGAGGCAGATCCGGCACTGCAGCTGGTCCTCGGCGGGGCCGGCCTCGATGTCGATCTCCGCCGCGGGGGAGGGAGGGACCAGAGGGGAGGACTCGCCGGAGATCTCCATCGACGGTGATGATCGGTTCTGAAGAAGAAGAAGAAGAAGAAGAAGAAGAAGCAGAAGCTAAGGGAGGAGGAGTAGGAGAGGAAGACCCATGGAATTTTTTGGGCGGTGGGTACAGAGAGAGGATGTGCAGAAGACTCTCCCCACTCTCTCCTATAGGAAAAATTAAAAAAAACAAAAATGCTGTTTGTTGAGAACTTTTTATAAAGGCACTACAGAGCTGGTCTAAGTTTTTTTTTTTTTTTTAGTTTTGCACTCAAAAATTGATTCATGGCTAGCCTAAATTTTTTATTTAGAACTGTCAAAATTTTGACAGTCCTAAGTAAAATATGTTGTTCAATGGACTGTCAAAATTTTGACAATCTTAAATAAATAAATAAAATTATTTTTACCATAATTTAAGGTGCACCCCGCTACTTTACCATAATGTACGTATGTCCCCACTTTACGAAAACTAACAGTCAACTGCTTTGACTGTTAATTTTTGACCGAAATACCCCTTAGGGGCACGCAGTGGGGAAAGGGACAGGGAAGAAGACGAAGGGGTATTTTTGTCCAAACAAATTGGTCAAAGCAGTTGACCGTGAGTTGGAGACGGTTTCCGTCAAAAGTGGGAGCATTCATACATTGTGGTAAAGCAGTGGGGTGCACCTTGAATAATGATAAAGAATGTGGGGTGCAACTCAAATTTTCTCTAAATATATTTTTGGTCTAGCAAGTAAATTTTTATGTTAAAAACTTGTAAAAAAAAAAATTAGCCAGCACTGATCAACTTTTGTAGTGTCTTTATAAAAAGTCTTGTTGAGCGACTTTGTGCAGGTTTATGTGCATGTAGTCGTGTCAATTGGGCCGGGCCACTCAATCTCGCACAAGTTCAGTCCGAAATTTTGGTCCATGTTTTAGTCCGGTCCGATTAATCTTGGGTCCGGACTAGTCTAATCCAATATATTGGAACGTATTAGATCTCATATCTCAGCCCCTAAGAGAGGTATGGTCCAGTCAAAGGCCAAGTCCGGACTTAGCTAGATATATTGGAAAATATTTGTTTATATCGGTCAAATAATCACTTATATGTAGTATAAAATTATTTTTCATGTTAAAGTATTATTTGTTTGATATAAACTAATTAACCCCCTAGATATAGTGGAAAATAAATTTCCCAATATAGTGAAAAATAGGGGTTTTTTTTTTATTTGGCACAGGTTTGATCTGATCTGAAGTCCAAAGTGTCGTGGGCCATGTGCCTAGTTAGGCTGAGGTTTTCCACCCACACTTAAGATTAAATCAATTTAGACTATTTTAGGTCATCAAGTAATAAAACTCCTAAACCTTAGGGTCATTCCTGTATACACCCAATAAGGTTCCAATCGCACCACTAACTCTTTGCACTCAACTTATAACACAATTCAATCGATTAAAGCAACACTTTAATGCACATTTCATATTTGACTTCACAACCAAGTCATTCATTTTAAATATTTGAATTCTTATCTAATAATATCTTAATGTATGCCAAAAATTACTATTTTTCATCGAAACAAATTCAACAAGGGGCATTCGAAGTCACAACTAACTAGGCATAATTCTAAAATGAGATCTCACAACTAAATAGGCTTATCAATATTAACAACGCATATCAAGTATACACCCCTAGGAATAATCAATACACCACTCATGGAACTAAGCCACTAGCACACAAACATTTATTCTCCACACACCGAGTTAGTGTCCCGTCTGGATAATCCTTACCGCGGTGGCTCCAACGACCACAAATATAACATCCACTTCCCTGCTACTTGGCAATTACAAGAGATCCAATTGTAACCATTTCACTCGAACAACTTAAATAATTTTTATTCCCTAAAGTTTAGACACACTTCCTTCATCTCGTGTAATAAGAATACTCTCAACTTATTACAGTACCTCTATTGTTATTATGTTGGTCATCCAATATCTAATTTATCCTTTCTAAATTAGGTTCTTACAGTCCTCTCAAACTATTTGTTGTTGCTCTTCGAAGCCGTCACTAACTAACTAACAAAATACCCATATGAGATTCATAAAATAGACTTACTGCAGAAAACTTTCAGCATAACATCAAGGGTTGATCACGGAAGCAACTTAGAGTTGAAAAGAATCAATTGAGGGTCCAACAAAGTTAACAACGCTCTGATACCATTAATTATGTTATGGCTCGATTCCGTATAACCAAAAGTCGTAACTAGGGGACGTGATATCGTACAAGCCTAAATTGTACTTGTACAAAACAAGAACAAACAAGGTTGATAAAATATCTCAAAACCAAAATTATTGCAGCATAAAATAAACCAAACAGTTGATAGACACAAGATATATAAAAATAATTCTCTGTATTGATAATTTATAGTGGAATTACAACGACTCTTAGGCCAAAAGTACAAGTCGTCTACAAATATTTGATAACGATGCCACAAAGCTTATAACTCATGAAACTAATATAATCAACAATGCTCCATACATTATATCGTATATAAACAAAAGATAACATCTTCTAGCCGAACAACTTCAAGTTGTCAAATGAGCTCTAATGCCTCAGCACGTCCAAGCGACTCCATGTACATGTGAAGAAGGGGGTCAGCACACTAGAAAATACATTGGTGAGCTGTCTTGACCTGACTCACCTAAACCAACACGATAATTATGTGAGAACATGTACATTTGTTATGTGACTTTCTATTTTCTATAGAGTCGATTAAAAATTAATAAACATATACATGTGAAACATAAATGTGTCACTTGACACAGTGAATCTTACCCAAGGCTACCATCAGTTTCTGTAAATAATGTTATTAATTAATAACATATAAATGTCATAAGTGTGTCCCTACATCAAATTTTAGCATATATATATATATATATATATATATATATATATATATATATATATATATATATATATGCACCGTGAGTTCGTTCCTACAACTAACTTGTTAAGCATGCAAACAGATTATCATTAGCATGCAACCTAAGTATATGACGATCAATGGTGACACACCATCTTGGACTATTTCTGGTAAGATGGTTATCCTTTTAGCGTAGGTAATGAGTCCCACTGAAAGTTTTTGAATTATCCGTATCAGTACGTCATCACAATTATTCTTATTTTTTCTAGGCCGAATAGATCCCGGTTTCCCGAATACCGTTCGAGAAACTAAACCTTGTGCATAAGTTATCCATGACCATCCATGCATATATCACTTAACTATTAAAATATAACATGCATGATAACCGAAACATGAAATAACAATACAACACATTATATTTTCTATTACCACATTCCTAGGTCCATCATTTATGTTTCTATACTTCCTATCCAGAGATTTCTACACTTGTCTACTTCACAATTATCACAATAGAAACTCAACGGTCCCAAACATTTTTTTTACACTTTCATCTCTTTGCAACAACGATACAATATTCCACATGTATATAACAATATTACAATATCTTGCATGTCTATAACAACAATACAATATCCCATATGTTTATAACAATAGTACAATATTTCACATCTCTATAACAACAATACGGTAATCTATGTTTTTATATAGCAAGTTAACGTTAATAATATAACTTTTTTTTTATCTTGGTTCTTTAATTTAGCATTAAAATTTTTATGGAATATAGAAACAAAGACTAAGAACATTTCTTTTTTATTAATGTGTGAAGGTAAATGAGAGAAGAATCAAAACTATACACCATTTGACGATTCAACGTGTCATGACCCGCACCCGGATATTCGGACACGAGTACGTGGGTACGTCCAGCCTACGCCACAATATCGGCGGTAGAATGCTGTCTGGGTCAATTCTAACTAACTAACATCTCAACAATATAAATATGGTACCTGTCAAACATCTCAACTCCAAACGGAGGAACAATATAGTATCTCACAAATGTAACTATGTTCAATACAATACAAACTAAGGAAGATAAAGCACAAATGTAATAGCGAAAGAAAGAATCAAGATACAATCCACAAGTCTGAAATAATATACAAGCCATAAATCTCAAAAATATAGTCTAATACCAGTCCAACACAATATAAACTAAACCTCCTCAGGCTCTACAACTAAGTCCTCCTGGTCTACAAGAGTATCCTCTAAAGGTACGCCATCCTGCGGCCCGTAGAATGTAGGACACTAATCTATGAGCCAATCATCTGAAAAAATATATCCAGTCAGGATTGAAGCGAAGTACATACCTCTGAAAGCAGTTTCAATAACATAATGGAGCATATAAAACAGATAATATAAATAAAATATAAGATAACTAAACATATGCATGAAATAAACAAGGGTGAACAGGTAATATACTGGAATAGAGAACAATAATATGAATAATTGCAATATGAAGAAATGGCTAAAATCTAACTAATGTGCCTTAAAATACAAGTTTATTATGTGATCGGTTTGGGTTGAACATGATCAATAAGGTAAGTCAATTACAAGTATGGTATGTAATTGGTATGTACACGAATAACAATGGGGCTTTGATCACATAATCAACTCCTACTCTCCCATCCCCAACTAATGCCAATGGATCCAATCACGACGCGTTACGAACACGAATATGACCACTGAACATGAGTAGTGGGTGTACACGAATATAATTACACTGAACACGAGCAGTGTGTGTACACGAATAAGTACACTGAACATGATCAGTATGTGAACATAAAATATAAATCAATATCCAATGCACCCGATGAAATACATGTACAGGAGTATCCGCTGAACACGGTAGGGGATAACATCTCCTGACGGGATCCATGTAGGTAAAACCACTGTGTCGGAATAAAGTATACAGTTCTAGAACATGAATATATACACTGTTATGAATTAAAAACTAACAGAGAAATGTACTCTCCTGAAGTCCTGAGCAAGGTGTGTCTCTCGATGCCTAAGCTGGTGTCACACAAACCTATATATGGTATGTTGCATCAATACAAGTTTCTGCAATAAAAATAAGTTAAACTGATACAATTCTAGGTCATAAAGTCATTTCTAAGTTAAACCGACTATTTCTAGGTTGTATGAGTCCAACTCTAGGATACTAGGTCAACACACTATGAAACTAAACCACACTAGCTACACTAAGATACTAGGAGACACAAAAAAGTTCGTATCATAGGATACACAAGTTTTAATATGAAAATAGTAATTTATATATACATACAAGATAATACATATAATATCTTAACTAATTAATGCAATTAGGATTCCTTGGCCTTGCACCAATGCGTATCACACTACCACACACCTATCTCGATACTCAAACCTCATACCTTGAGTATCGACCCATTACCTTGATATTACCTTAGTATCACAAGGTAATTCAAATCCTCATTTATAGCTAATACATAGCTACTACCCATAAACTAAACTATATGCTAACACATATACTAACTATGAAATATATTATATACTAATACAATACATAGATATATATAGCTACATATAGCTACTAGGCTAACTATTAAACTAACAAGTATATCACTAACTATTTATAAACTAACCTTAACTAGTACACTATCAAGTATATATATATATATATATATATATATATATATATATATATATATATATATATATAACTATTACTAACTACTAGCTATACTAACTACACTAGTAATAACTACTATACCTCTTAACTAGCCGCTGCACCTTAACCCACTAGCTAAACCCTTACCTTACTGATGAACCATTGATGCACTGAAAACTCCCTGCCTGCTGATACTGTGATGTTGCTTACTGCTTAGTGGTTGTTGATGTTGATCTTCTTTGTTGTTGATCTCTCACTTGCTGTGCACACAGAGTTGCACTAGCTGCTGCCTTTCTCCCTTGTTGTGCAGCATACTGAACTGCAGTTGCCGAAACTGCCCGACTTTGCTGCAGTGAGGAACTGCCACTGCTCCTGCTGATTTGATGTCCAATTGTTGTGCACAAGTGCACACTGCATCCACTGTGTAGTGTATTGCTACACATACTGCTCTATGCAGTGCTGGCTACTGCATTCATCTCAGTGCATACTGAACTGCATAGTTAAAGGCTACTACAGTAGCTCTCCCTCTTGCTTGTGAATGTTGCACTGTGCTGCTCACATTGCCCGAATAGCTGCTGCTGTGCAGTTGGCCACTGCACAGTGTGTTCCCTACTGCTCTGCAATACTGAACCGCAGGCTATTCCTCCTCGAGCCCTCACACAAACTGCTCATAACACACAACATGCCACACACACACACACATACATACATTGATACTCTCCTATATACATATACACATATAGATATATAGCTATATACACTTATATATATATATATATATATATATATATATATATATATATATATATATATATATATATATACACTCATACATATATACACCAATATATATATATATATATATATATATATATATATATATGTATGAGTGTATATATATATATATATATATATATATATATATATATATATATATACACTCTCTCATATATATATATATATATATGAGAGAGTGTATATATATATATATATATATATATGAGAAAGTGTATATATATATATATATATATATATATATATATATATATATATATATATATATATATATATATATATATATATATATATGTGGTTGAATATATATATATATATATATATATATATATATATATATATATATTCAACCACATATATATATATATATATATATATATATATATATATATATATATATATATATATATATATATATATATATATATATATGTGGTTGAATATATATATATATATATATATATATATATATATATATAGCTATATACACTTATGTATACTATATACTATAAATACATACATAATACATATATATCATACATAATATCTCATACATCTATATATACACAAGTCACATAGAATTAAGGGGGCAATAAAGCAAACACGTGGAGTGCACCGCACCCGTATCACACTCATTCTATGATACGCTTGCGATACGGCTCCACCACACAACCAAACGCATCCCGAAGGACACAAACAAGTCTAGAATACTAATTATGAACAATATGAACAATAATTAAATCAACTACGTGTCCATGTCAAGAAGTGACATGCACAAATTCTCGTGTCGGAGAAAAATCCCCAAAAATAACCCGTATCGCCAAATTGACGAGATACGGCCTACACGTACCTAATTATGGACACGACACTAGTCACAAACAATCAAACATATATCAAATTGATCTAATTGACCAATTAACAAACACCACATGTGCGAATCTCAAAATTCCCCCAAAATTGACACAAAAACACATAACTTCCTCCATAGGCCTCCTATGAACTTAATTCCAATTCCTATGGGTAGCCTATGCATGTGGGGTGGTTTTTCATGGTTAAATCTCAGATTTAGAGTCTACTAAGAGAGGGAAAACTAAAATGCATCTATTGGAAGATGGATTCTCAATGAAAATCCCCAAATGATGAATGTAGCCTTCTCCTTATAGATCTTGGCCTCCTCCTTGTAGATCTTGCTTACTTCTTGTAGATCCTTGTTGTAGTAGTCTCCAATAAAGAATAGAAAATGAATTTGAGAATAAATTGATGAGGGAATGGTGAGGGAATGAAAAAATTTAAAAGGGGAAAAATCTAGATCTAATTGAAAATGAAAATTAAAATGAGAAGTGAGACTCTCTCTCCTAATGTGGCCGACCCTAGCCCCCTCTCCCAAGCAATGTAAAGTGACCAAATTACCCCTTGGGGCCTCTCATGAAGAAATTAATTAAGGAGAAAAGGTTCTAGTCTAATGGTTTCACTAATTAATTCATCCTCCTAATGAATGGGCCTAATTATTGGGCTCAATCTAAACAAAAATAAAATATTGGGTTCATGCATCTAATCTAACTAGTTAGGTCCACTACACAAGTCCAAAATAAATACTACATCTAACAATCAATAAATAATACAATAAATAATTAATTACACATGCAGAATATTTAATATAATACTCCTAAAATAAAAATATCCATGCCAATTATCAAACTACTCTTGATTGAAAATGTGAGGGTGACAATCCTACCCACCTTAGAAAAATTACCCATGCCATAACTTCAGTGCAAACACAATTTTTGCCAATTCCAAGTCATGTGTCGAGTAGTTTTTTTCGTGCGACTTCAGTTGTCTGGAGGCGTACAATATTACCTTATCTCTTTGCATGAGAACACACCCTAAGCCGAGTTCCGAAGCATTGTTGTATATCTGAAACTCTTCTACCCCATCTGGAAGTGCAAGAATTAGAGCTGAAATGAGCCATTGCTTTAGCTTCTGAAAGCTAGCTTCACAGTCAGCACCCCACTTGAATGCAATCCCTTTCTGAGTAAGGCGAATCAAAGGCGAGGCCAATTTAGAAAATTCTTTCATGAACCTACGGTAGTATTCCGCTAGGCCCAGAAAGCTTCGAACTTCACTGACTGACGTAGGTTGCTTCCATTCCACCACCGCCTCTATCTTCTTTGGGTCTACGGCGACGCCTTCTATCGAGATGACATGTCCAAGGAATGTCACGCTATTCAACCAAAACTCGCACTTGCTGAGATTTACGAACAACTGATGCTCTCATAATATTTGCAACATGATCTTTAGGTGTTCCTTGTGCTCTGTCTCGTTCTTGGAATAGATTAATATATCGTTAATAAACACGACTACAAACTTGTCCACAAATGGCCAAAACACGCGGTTCATCAGATCTATAAAAGCTGTAGGGGCGTTCGTCAAGCCGAACGACATTACAAAAAATTCATAGTGTCCATAACGGGTTTGGAACGTTGACTTGGGGACATCATCGGATTTAATTTTCAACTGGTGATAGTCTAATCGGAGATCAATTTTAGAGAAACTGTTGCACCTTGTAGTTGATCAAACAAGTCATCTATCCTTGGCAACGAGTACTTGTTTCGCACGGTAGCCTTATTCAGTTCTCGTTAGTCGATGCATAGCCGCATGGATCTGTCCTTTTTCTTTACGAACAGCACCAGAGCTCCCCATGGAGAAACGTTTGGGCGAATGTATCCTCGGTCCAACAGATCTTGCAACTGTACCTTCAGTTCCTTTAGCTCTGCTGGGGCCATTCGATAGGGTGCCTTTGATATTGGTCGCGAATCCGAAAATGTGTCAATGGAGAATTCGATCTCTCGATCAGGAGGCATTCCAGGCAGCTCGTCCGAGAACACATCGAGGAAATCTGCTATGACATCAGCCTGAGCTGCATCTGCACCTTCCTACCGGGTGTCTCGAACAGAGGCTAAGTACCCTTCACAACCCGAATACAACATACGCCTAGCCGAAATTGCTGATATCACCATCGTCGTCTTCGGTGCAGCATTGCACGAATAGTAGAAGTCTGCCTCGCCGGGTAGACAAAATACGACTAGCTTCTCCGCACACTCGATTGTTGCATGACAAGCACCCAACCAGTCCATCCCGAGAATAATATCATAATCCTTAATGTCTAGCACAATGACATCTAAGGAAAGCTTCCTTTATCCGATGCAAATATAATCGTCCCTACAGATCGCATTGGCAGGCATATCGACTCCCGAAGGGGTACTCACGTAAAGGTTCATATTTAATGGAGTAGAAACTAATTTATTCTCAACAATAAAATCAGCAGATATGAAACTATGCATAGCACCTGAATCGAATAAGACTATAGCGGGCAATTCTTAGAAAAGTAAGGTACCTGTCACAACAGTGTCGGAGACAGATCCTCATCCCGAGTCAATACATAGACTCGGCCTTGGGCACCTTGGCGTTGTGGGTTCACTGGTACAGCATTGGCGCCGTGTGCTGGAGGCCCTTTATTTTGATTCGGCTGCTGTCTGACGATTGGCCTGGGGTCTCGACATTCAAAAGCTTTATGGTCCAAACGACCACATTTGAAGCATCCAACAACTTGGCACTCATTCACCCGATACCCTATATTGTCACACCTATGGCAATACGGTCCCTGAGACGGACCCCTGTGCTCAGATGTGTGCGGACGCTTTGGTGCTCCAGACCCTCCCGTTTTATGAGGCCGCTTGTTGAAATTGGTACGGGGGGCCTGCACATTGACATTTTGTGAATTGCGCCTAAAGATCCATTCCTATTTAGGGCAGCTTCGTAACATTCCATGTAGGTTTGACACTTCTGATTTATAACGTCCCTACGCAGATCGTCATTCAAACCTTTCTGAAAATGGTAGCACCACTCCTGCTGGTTAGGCAAGAAGTGTCCGGTAAACTTGGCAAGTCTAGCGAATACTGAATCGTAATCATCAACAGGCATATTTTCTTGCACCAGATTGCTGAAGTCGTCTTTCTTTTGTTGTCGCACGGTCCGGGGGATATATTGTTCAATAAAGGCAGATTTGAACATCTCCCAGGTGATCTTGCAGTTGGGATTGGTATCATAAATTTCTTGCTTGGTGGCTTCCCACCAATCATGTGCCCGTAGTTCCAGTTGCACTGATGCACAAGCCACTCGTTTGGACCCCTTAATGCCAACCAAGTTGAAGAGTTCCTCTAGTTTTGCAATCCATCCCATCACCACGTCCGGTTCTGCTCGCCCGTTGAATATTGGTGGATGCATTTTTGTGAACTCCGTCTCTCTGCAGGTATTCCTAGTGGGGGGCTGTGTTTCTTCGGATACGTCTTCTACCGCCACAGCCGACGACGTGACAGGCGTCACCATCGCTCCACCGTTGCTGGGTACCAAGGATGCAATCAATTGCATCAAGGTATCCATCTACTTCTGTTGAGCGGTAAACTGCGCCTGGATCTGTGCCTATTGAGTGGCGTCTTGTTGTTGCTGCACCTCCATGAGATGTATGAGCTGTTCGGTCATATCGATTGAACCCGCTCCTCCAGATTCTCCAGAACTTGCCAGATCGCTCTTAATAGGCTGAGCACTACTTGCAGCGGTAGTATTTTTCTTAGCCATTGCTACAAAAGAGAGTAGCTTGTCAACACTCCAAAAGTGATAAATTCTTATCTATGGGCTCATTGTATAGGCGATTCATCTCATGCAGCAGACGTCGAATGCAACTCAATTGAGAGGCGCATCAAACTCCTAGATTATCTTTTGAAAACACAAGGTAGTGAAGCCGTGCCCTGATACCAATATGTCACATCTCGATCCCGAAAGGGTCAATCGTCCTCGCTGGGGCATGGTGCCGTGCCAGTCTGGAGTTGCACTCACACAAGGCAAGAACGTGCAGTGATAGGAACCCATTTAAAAACACAAGTTAGAAAACACATTCACAGATAGTTAAACACAAGTATAGGAAGAAACATGTTTTTCATTGATAATTCAGAGTAATTTACATAGAGTTTACATTTTATGCGCCTCTCAGCTACTTGATTTGCATTACAAAAGAAAAACTCAAAAGGCAGGGCGCGCTCCATCAGATAGTCCTCGTCGTTCATACATTACGCCCTTGTATAGATTGAAAGTCCATGCCTCCAAAATAAACTGACTTCAACTATACTTCAAAATAGAAGAACTTCTAACGCCTCCTCGTCTATCCACTAGTGTTGCACCGCCTGAGTGCCTGAAATAGTTGCCCACAACGTGGGTCAGTACTCAGATGTACTGGTGAGCGGGACAAACCCACTCGACTAAATCAATACTTGCTTATTAGGGGCTAGCATGCATTAAGATGATCTTTCTATAGAGAACTAAGTGAATTCAGTTCATATCAGTTGCATGTTTTGATAGGAATGAAAATAACATTGAATCCATCAAGTACATCGGTTGCTTACTCAACCGATGCACGCCTTCCCTGCAACGAAACACAAGTATACTTACCATCTGCGCAAGACAATAAATTAGCATGTATTCTATTCTATGCGGTCATTGGTGTGATCGACACCATGGGGACTTATCCAAAGCATTGCGGCACGCCCTGTCAGCCCAGGTAGTAAGCCCTGTTGAAGGTCCCACAATGCATCGCGACTAGTACGATCAAATATTTCCCTCCGGGTCGATACGGTTCCAATGCCCCGGAATACTATTCGAGGAAATGCCAAACCTTGTGCACAAGTTATCCCAGACCATGCAAATGCATGAACAGTTTAAATATCATACAATGCATGAAATAAAACAGAAGAAGTAAAGCATCAATATATATATATATATATATATACTTATGCAACAGTTCATATTTTCTCAAGTCGTGTTCCGATTTTGGTATCCCGTGGGTCCAAACTCTATCCGAGGCACCAGGCCGCAACCAATAACCCAATTCTTTTTGTTTATAAGTTGTTATGAATACAAGTATAGTCTACAATTCCCATGTTCCTTTCTTAGTGGCTGGTATGCATTGTGGCTAAGGATTTCCTAGGCATTCAGCCAGATATCATCGATTGAACATTTGAAACATTAAAGATGTGGACATGAAGAAGTAGGAAAGAAGGGTCTGAACCACTCACTGGTTAATGAAAAGTGCTAAAAGAAGGAGTCCCGCCTAGCGACGATCAAACGTCAGTTACGCGAACCTGCAATAGCACGAGCACCGAGTTAGAATCCTTGCATATCCTTCCTTCCGAACTTCCCAAGAATCAAAGCTCCAAGCGAGAAAGCCAACAGCGAAAACCAAGCAAATCGAAAGCAACACCAAAACAAAATCCCAAAGCGGCAATCAAGAAAATCAAGCAACAAAGCACGAAAACTATTATAATTGTTTCAATAGAGGTCTATCCATCAGTTGGAAAGGATCATCGCATTTCGTCCGTGGCAAGATGATACCGAAGATCTAAACTCCAAACTATGACTCAGACAGACTAGCCACAAGCCCAATTATATAGTGCGTATCCCAGTCGGATCGAGATTTGAGGCACTACATAATATACCACTAAGAAAAAGTTTCGTCCAAAAACTTAAGAACAAGGCCTTACCTCCGATCGAACGAACAGTGAAGGATACTTCTCCTTCATCTCCGACTCCATCTCCCAAGTTGATTCCTCAACTAAATGGTTCTGCCACAACATGCGAACCAAGGACATTGTACGATTTTGAAACACTTTCTCCTTACGATCCAGAATATGTACAAGCTCTTCTGAGTACAATAAGTCTGTACGCAGTTCTAATTGCTCGAAGCTAACCACATAATTCGGATCATACACATACTTCCAAAGTTGAGAGATATGGAAGACATCGTGCACTTCAGCCAAGGCGGGAGGTAGTACAATCCGATATGCCATAATTGCCACTCGTTCCAGTATTTCAAAGGGGCCAACAAACTTGGGACTCAATTTGCCCTTAATACTGAAGCGCATCACCCCACGTATCGGTATTACTTTCAAGAAGACATTATCCCCGACCACAAACTCCAAAGGTCTACGATGAGCATCGACATAGCTTTTTTGTCGGCTCTGTGCAGTATGGAGTCTTTCTCGAATCAAACGAACTTTCTCAAATGCCTGCTCCACCAGCTCTGGCCCTAGTACCTGTCGCTCGTCGACTTCGTACCAACAGATTGGAGATCGACACTTGTGTCCATAGAGCACTTCGTACGGCGCCATCTGAATGCTCGATTGGTAACTGTTGTTGTATGCGAACTCCGCCAATGGAAGGTGCGTGTCCCAACTAGTCCTCAGATCGATTGCACACAGTCGCAACATATCTTCAAGTATCTGATTCATCCTTTCCATCTATCCGTCAGTCTGGGGGTGGTATGTGGTACTGAACTTTAGCTTGGTGCCCAAAGCATACTGTAGGCTAGTCCAAAAATGAGATAAGAAACGTCTGTCACGATCCGAGATGATTGAGGTAGGTACTCCGTGTAGTCGGATAATTTCGTCAATGTAAATCTGTGTTAACCGATCGACGCTCCAAGTAACTTTGATAGGGAGGAAGTGGGCAGATTTTGTCCAAAAATCAACTATGACCCAAATTGCATCATGCCCCGCAGCGTCTTCGGATATCCCACAATAAAATCTATAGCAATGTTATCTCATTTCCACTCAGGAATAACGAGGTTCTGCAGATCCCCGCTGGGCCTCTGATATTCAGCTTTCACCTGTTGACAGGCCATACACTGTGACAAAAAAGTCGCCACATTCCACTTTATACCGTGCCACCAGAAGGTCCTACGTAAGTCCATATACATCTTGGTGCTCCCTGGATGCAAGAAATACTTTGCTTAGTGTGCCTCTGTCATAATTTTCCTTCGAAGTACTGGGTCGCTAGGAACGCATAATCTTTATTTTATCTGTAAGGCCCTATATTCGCCTGCCACAAAGTCAGACGTCTTCCCTACCGAGATCAGCCCACGTACCTTCATTAGGAACTGATCGTCCCCCTGAGCAGATTTGATTCTATCACGCAAACTCGGTTCAAGATAGAGTGGTGACAGCTGCACTCCTTGATGCCGAACTCGAAACTCGATGCCCATCGCCTCTAGATCCTGAAGTAAATGGTTGTTTATGGATAGAGATCCCTCGTGCTTTTGACTTAGAGCATCAGCAATGATGTTTCCCTTACCCGGCGTATATGTGATCGTCAGGTCATAGTCCTTTATCAGTTCTAGCCAGCGCCGCTGCCGGAGGTTCAGTTCTCGTTAGGTGAATAAATACTTGAGGCTTGTGGTCTGTATAGATTTTGCAAGCAACACCATAAAGATAATGCTGCCATAACTTTAGTGCAAACATAATTGCCGCCAATTCTAAGTCATGTGTCGGATAGTTTTTCTCGTGCGACTTCAGTTGTCTAGAGGCGTACGATATTATATTATCCCTTTGCCTGAGAACACACCCTAAGCCGATTTCTAAAGCATCGCTGTATATCTGAAACTCTTCTACCCCATCCAGAAGTACAAGAAGTGGAGCTGAAATGAGCCGTTGCTTTAGCTCCTGAAAGCTAGCTTCGCATTCAGCACCCCACTTGAATGCAATCCCTTTCCGAGTAAGGCGAGTCAAATGCGAGGCCAATTTAGAAAAATCTTTCACGAACCTACGGTAGTATCCCGCTAGGCCCAGAAAGCTTCAAACTTCACTGGCTGACGTAGGTTGCTTCTAGTCCACCACCGCATCTATCTTCTTTGGGTCTATGGTGATGCCTTCTGCCGAGACGACATGTCCAAGGAATGCCACATTGTTCAACCAGAACTCACACTTGCTGAGTTTTGCGAACAACTGATGCTCTCGTAATATTTGCAGCACGATCTTTAGGTGTTCCTTGTGCTCCGCCTCGTTCTTGGAATATATTAGTATGTCATCAATAAACACGACTATAAACTTGTCCACAAATGGCCAAAACACGTGGTTTATCAGATCCATAAAAGCTGTAGGGGCGTTCGTCAAGCCGAACGACATTACAAAAATTCATAGTGTCCATAATGGGTTCGGAACGCTGACTTGGGGATATCATCAGATTTAATTTTCAACTGGTGATAGCCTAATCAGAGATCAATTTTAGAGAAAACTGTTGCACCTTGCAGTTGATCAAACAGGTCATCTATCCTTGGCAACGGGTACTTGTTTCGCACGATAGCCTTATTCAGTTCTCGGTAGTCGATGCACAGCCGCATGGATCCATCCTTTTTCTTTACGAACAACACCAGAGCTCCCCATGGAGAAACGCTTGGGCGAATGTATCCTCGGTCCAACAGATCTTGCAACTGTACCTTCAGTTCCTTTAGCGCTGCTGGGGCCATTCGATAGGGTGCCTTTGATATCTGTCGCGAATCCGAAAATGTGTCAATGGAGAATTCGATCTCTCGATCAGGAGGCATTCCAGGCAGCTCGTCTGGGAAAACGTCGAAGAAATCTGCTATGACATCAGCCTGAGCTGTATCTGCACCTTTCTGTCGGGCGTCTCGAACAGAGGCTAAGTACCCTTCACAGACCGAATACAACATACGCCTAGCCGAAATTGTCGATATCACCATCGCCGTCTTCGGTGCAGCGCTGCACAAATAGTAGAAGTCTGCCTCACCGGGTAGACAAAATACAACTAGCTTATCCACGCACTCGATTGTTGTATGACAAGCACCCAACCAGTCCATCCCGAGAATAATATCATAATCCTTAATGTCTAGCACAATGACATCTAAGAAAATCTTTCTTCCCCCATGCAAATATAACCGTCCCTACAGATCACATTAGCAGGCATGTCGACTCCCGAAGGGGTACTCACGCAAAGGTTCATATTTAATGGAGTAGAAGCTAATTTATTCTCAACAATAAAATCAACAGATATCAAACTATGCATAGCACCTGAATCAAATAAGACTCTAGCGGGCAATTCTTGGAAAAGTAAGGTACCTGTCACAACAGTGTCGGAGACGGATGCCTCATCCCGAGTCAATGCATAGACTCGGCCTTGGGCACCGTTGGGTTGTGGGTTCACTGGTACAGCATTGGCACCGTATGCTGGAGTCCCCTTATTCTGATTCGGCTGCTGTCTGACGATTGGCCTAGGGTCTCAACATTTAAAAGCTTTATGGTCCAAACGACCATATTTGAAGCATCCAACAACTCGGCACTCATTCACCCGATGCCCCATCTTACCGCACCTATGGCAATACGGTCCCTGAGGCAGACCCCTATGCTCAGATATGTGCGAACGCTTCGGTGCTCCAGACCCTCCCATTTTATGAGGCTGCTTGTTAAAATTGGTACGGGGGGTCTGTACATTGACCTTTTGTGAATTGTGCCCAAAGATTCGTTCGCTATTTATGGCAGCTTCGTAACATTCCATGTAGGTTTGACACTTCTGATTTATAATGTCCCTATGTAGATCGTCATTCAAACCTTTCTGAAAACGGTAGCACCACGCCTGCTGGTTAGGCAAGAAGTGTCCGACAAACTTGGCAAGTCTAGCAAATACTGAATTATAATCATCAACAAACATACTTCCTTGCACCAGATTGCTGAAGTCGTCTTCCTTTTGTTGCCACACAGCCCGGAGGATATATTGTTCAATAAAGGCAGATTTGAACATCTCCCAGGTGATCTTGCAGTTGGGATTAGCATCATAAATCCCTTGCTTGGTGGCTTCCCACCAATCATGCGCCCGTAGTTCTAGTTGTACTGATGCACAAGCCACTCGTTTGGACCCCTTAATGCCAACCAAGTTGAAGTGTCCCTCTAGTTTTGTAATCCATTCCATCACCACGTCCGGTTCTGCTCTCCCGTTGAACGTTGGTGGATGCATTTTGGTGAACTCCGCCGCTCTGCAGGTATTTCTAGCGGGGACTGTATTTCTTCGGATTCGTCTTGTACCGCCACAACCGACGGCGTGACAGGCGTCACCGTGGCTCCACCGTTGCTGGGTACCAAGGATGCAATCAACTGCATCATGGTATCTATCTGCTTCTGTTGAACAGTGAACTGCGCATGGATCTGCGCCTGTTGAGTAGCGCTGCACCTCCATGAGATGCATGAGCCTTTCGGTCATATTAATTGAACCCGCTCCTCCGGATTCTCCAGAACTTACCGGATCGCTCTGAATGGGCTGAGTACTGCTTGCAGCGGCAGTATTTTTCTTAGCCATTCCTACAAAAGAGAGTATCTTGTCAATACTCCAAAAATGATAAATTCTTATTTATGGGCTCATTGTATAGGCGATTCATCTCATGCAGCAGACGCTGAATACAACTCAATCGAGAGGCGCATCAAACTCCTAGATTATCTTTTTGAAATTCCAAGGAAGTGAAGCCGTGCTCTGATACCAATATGTCAGCCCCGATCCCAAAAGGGTCAATCATCCTCGCTGAATCCTTTACGGAACCGATCGTCCTCGCTGGGACGTGATGCCGTGCAAGCCTGGAGTTGCGCTCGCACAAGACAAGAACGTGCAGTAATAGGAACCTATTTGAAAACACAAGTTAGAAAACACATTCACAGATAGTTGAACACAAGTATAGGAAGAAACATGCTTTTCATTGATAATTCAGAGTAATTTACATAGAGTTTATATTTGATGCGCCTCTTGGCTACTTGGTTTGCATTACAAAAGAAAAACTCAAAAGGCAGGGCGCGCTCCATCAGATAGTCCTCGTCGTTCATATATTACGCCTTTGTATAGATTGAAAGTCCACGCCTCCAAAATAAACTAACTTCAACTATACTTCAAAATAGAAGAACTTCTAACGCCTCCTCATCTATCCACTAGCGTTGCACCGCCTGAGTGCCTGAAATAGTTGTCCACAATGTGGGTTAGTACTCAGCTATACTGGTGAGCGGGACGAACCCACTCGACTAAATCAACACTTGCTTATTAGGGGCTAGCATGCATTAAGATGATCTTTCTATAGAGAACTAAGTAAATTTAGTTCATATCAGTTGCATGTTTTGATAGAAATGAAAATAACATTGAATCCATCATGTACATCGGTTGCTTACTCAACCGATGCACGCCTTCCCTGCAACGAAACACAAGTATACTTACCATCTGCACAAGACAATAAATTAGCATGTATTCTATGCGGTCATTGGTGTGATCGATACCATGGGGACTAATCTAAAGCATTGCGGTGCGCCCTGTCAGCCCGGGTAGCAAGCCCTGCTGAAGGTCCCGCAATGCATCGCGACTAGCAGGATCAAATATTTCCCCCTGGGTCGATACGGTTCCAGTGCCCCAGAATACGCGTCTGCTTCTTGCTATGCCATGTGACAAGGTTGCCTCCGAAGAAGGTACATTCGAAGAAATGCCAAACCTTGTGCACAAGTTTTCCCAGACCATGCAAATGCATGAATAGTTCAAATATCATACAATTCATAAAATAAAATAGAAGAAGTAAAGCATCAATATATATATACTTATGCAATAGTTCATATTTTCTCAAGTCGTGTTCCAATTTTGGTATCCCGTGGGTCCAAACTCTATCTGAGGCACCAGTCCGCAACCAATAGCCTAATTCCTTCATAAAGAAACTCGTGTTTATAAGGTGTTATGAATACAAGTATAGTATATAATTCCTATGTTCCTTTCTTAGTGGCTGGTATGCATTATGGCTAAGGATTTCCTAGGCATTCAGCCGGGCATCATCGATTGAACGTTTGAAACATTAGAGATATGGACGTGAAGAAGTAGGAAAGAAGGGTCCGTACCACTCACTGGTTAAAGAAAAGTGCTGAAAGAATGAGTCTCGCCTAGCGACGATCAAACGTCAGTTATGCAAACCTGCAATAGCACGAGCACCGAGTTAGAATCCTTGCCTATCCTTCCTTCCGAACTCCCCAAGAATCAAAGCTCCAAGCGAGAAAGCCAACAGCGAAAACCAAGCAAATCAAAAGCAACACCAAAATAAAATCCTAAAGCGGCAATCAAGAAAACCAAGCAACAAAGCACGAAAACTATTGGACTTGTTTCAATAGAGGCCTATCCATCAGTTGGAAAGGATCATCGTATTTCGTCCATGGCAAGAGGATGCCGAAGATCTAAACTCCAAACTATGACTCAGACAGACTAGCCATAAGCCCAATTATATAGTGCGCATCCCGGTCGGATCGAGATTTGAGGCACTACAGTCTGTAAGCAACTGCACCGACCCTCTCAAGAATACTGAAAGGTCCGATGAATCTCGGACTAAGCTTTCCGCCTCCACTGAAATGAATCATGCCACGTGTCAAGAAAATTCTCAAAAAAACCAGACCGCCAACCTAGCACGAAACACAACCTTAGCACTCTAACAAAACAAACAATCACAAGTAATGCAAAACAAAATCTATACCTCAAACTCCAAAGGTCTCCGGTGGCTATCGACCCAATGCCGATGTCTGTACTGCGACACTCGAAGTCTATCCCTGATGAGCTTTACCTTCTTAGCTGCATCCACTACAATCTTTGGTCCCAATAAATCTCTCTCACCAACATCATCCCATGATAACGGAGTACAGCATCTCCGTCCATATAACGCCTCAAATGGTAACATCTTTTGGTAGCTGTTGTTGTAAGAAAACTCTACCAAGTGAAGATGATCCTCCCAAGAAACTCCAAAATCCAAAACACAGGTGTGTAGCATGTCCTCGAGAGTCTGAATAGTCCTCTTCGACTGCCCGTTTGTCTGAGGGTGATATGCGGTACTGAACTTGACCTGAGTGCCCAAGCTAGCCTGCAAACTCCTCCAGAAGTAGGACATGAAGTGACTATCCCGTTCCAAGACTATGCTCACTGGAACTCCATACAATCTGACTATCTGACGCACATATATCTCCGCAAGCTTCTCCGTAGATGTACCCACTTTGAATGACAGAAAGTGGGCTGATTTGGTCAACCTGTCCATGATGACCCAAATCACATCTTTACCTCCTGGAGAACGCGGAAGTCCTGAAACAAAATCCATGGTTGTCACGCCCCGGTCCCAAAATACGTAGGACGAGGAGTACGCGATACGCCAGCTACGCATTCGACCAGACTCTGGTCCGACTCAAATACGTATAAGCTGTAAACTACTGGTAACTATCTAAATAATCCAGTAAATATAAACATCTATGTCTCAATCCACAATGAACAGAAATACACAAGAATGAGCTACATGTGCTAAAGTCGGCCGCCCAATAACACACAAACTCGAAATAGACTCAAGAAGAATATGAGTCTATAAAAACTAGGCTACAACAGCAGATGAATAATCAATATAAAATAACCATAATACCGATAGAAATGATGTGAGTACCTGGTGTAACCTCCGTATCCTGAAATTTGTGCTTAAATATTATTTTTAGGTTAATTTGGGGCTAGTGGGATTTTTCCATAATTTTTGTTAATTAAAAACTAGTAATCCTAATTTTCTAGAACTTTCAAGAATTTATTTTAAGGATAAACTTATTTAAAAATATCCCAAACTTTTATTTTAGGTTCTAAATAATAAAATATATTTTCTAGAATTTTTTGAGAATTTTTTGATTATTTTTAGCATTTATTTTGAGTTAATTATGAAAAATTGAATTAAAAACTAATTTCTGAAAAAGAAAACCCAAAAAGTAATTATTTCTGCCCAGTCAGCCAACCGGGGCCCACCTGTCAGCCTCCAACAGCCAACAGAGCCGGGCCTGCCTGTCTGTTACTGCTGGGTGGGTGCGGGTGAAGCCGAGCCGAGCCGAGCCGAGCCGAGTCAGAGTTCGACTCGGACTCAGCTGAGCCGAGCCGCGTGAATCCGCGGCCGTTCGATCTGAGCGGGGAGCCGCGGATGGCTGCCACGTGGCGCACTCCGGGCCGCGGCTGCTCTCTCTCTCCTCTCTATATATAATAGTTTAAGTTATTAATTCTAGGGTTTTTCTTGAGCCGATTTTTGGAGAATTGCCATCTAGGGTTCCTTCATCTTCCAGAAGCCATTGCGCATAGCTCTGGACTCCAAACGAGATGTAGTTTTTTTTGTTAGAACGATATTGAGGTTAGATTTCTGATTATATAAATTGTTTTACAAAATTATGAGAATTAAATTCTGGAAAATTCGTAGAGCTCAGCATGTTCGAAAATAGACGTATTTCGATGTTTTTGCGATTTCGGGAGAACCAGGAATCAGAATCATGAACCGTTTAAAGTTTCGGAAAGCTAATGTCGATATCATTGACATATGTTTTTCCCAGAATTTAGTTCGATGTATTTTCATACTGTTAATTCTGTAGAACTTCTAGGTTAGAATTTAACCATCGGTGCACGATACAAAATTTGTATGTGCCATAATTCCCAAACGAATTTGAATTCGGATGAGCCGTAAATTCCAGCATGATTTTGACGCTGAAATCTATAGAAAATCATGCATGAAAGTTGAGTTTGTATCGGTTGACTTTTTGGTCAACAGATCGCCTCGATTTGCGTGCCATGAGTCTCGAGTCGATAAAATTTAGGTTCTTTTGGGAAAAATTTAGGCATTAACCTAAAAATCAGAATAATAAGATTAAAATAGGATTTTAGAGTAATTATTTCAGAATTAAATAAATTAAAATAAATTATCTTTTGATATGGTAAATTTGTAATACATAGGCTATTTGGACTGTGACTTGGACTCTGATTCATACCAGCAGCAGGACCCCAGGCGAGTATATTCTCTGACAGTTTCCATTATATTGATTATCTCTATAATTCTTGTTGTATAGCATACATGACCCTGACACTGTTCTTTACACGAGTTGGCATCATTGAGACCTGTCACGAGGAGTCGTGATTGGAATCCATCGTGCTAGCTGGGGAAATGGGAAAATATTAGTAGCTTATGTGATCATACCCAACCTTACATGAATCATAGCTCACCCATATCTCACGTCGGTGCAGCCTGACCCTTACATGCCTCATCACTGTTACATATGGTTAGCCGGACTTGTTGGGGATGAACGCTAATCAATGTAATGAGTCATATAGTCCCAAGCCGATCACATGATATGCTAATGTTTCACACACTTGGTTAGATGTTCTTGACATGCATCTCTAGTATATTGATCTAGCATCTCTACATGTTCTAGTTATTGTTCTTGTACACACTTACATACCAGTTCATTGTTCTTGCATGTACTTGTATTTCTATTTCATTGCTAGATGTACATTGATGATGACATGCTCCAGTATTATATTATTCCAGTATTTCTATTTTCAGCATATCCATGCTCGCCAGTATTTCTTATTGTCAGTATTTCCTATCTGTCTTGTATTTCTTTACACTGTGTTATAGTTTTTGTCAATATATGTGGAATTGCTGTTAGAGGTGTATTTCGTTCCAATCATGACTGGATATTTTTTTCAGACTGTGACATAGAGGACTTGTTTCTGACATACTTGGAGACTGGATGTTATTGATTGCAGGTTAGACTATTATTGTTGTTTAGACTTGTCTTGTATTCTATTTGTTTTCTTCGATATCTCATCGTGCTCTAGTTTATGTGATTGAGTATATTCCATATTGTATTGTGATATCTGTATCTCCCTATGGAGTTGGATATTCATGTGAGAGTGATTAGCTAGTATTGTGACCCAGACAGCGTTCTACCGCCGATGCTGCGGCGTAGGCTAGACGTACCCACGCACTCGTGCCCCTATACCGGGTGCGGGTCGTGACACCTGGTACCAATGCCTACAAGACAAGCAACTCTATCAGCAACTCCAAGGACTCCGTAATCGTCTATGCTGCAAAACTGGCAGGGGACCAGGTCCTCAGAGGGACGTAACATGGTACAAAACTATAGCAAGCCATAGTATAACAGAAAGAAACAAGTGCAACGATGGTGTAATCTAGCATAACCAACTAAGTGAGACATAGTTTGAAGATAATATTCGACGCGTGGGCTGTCCAAAATAAAATCGTAGCTCCGGACACGGAAACACACGGGACGTACCGCAGCTCCAGGCAAAGAGTCACACGGGTGATACAACTACTCTAGATACAGGATCACTACAAAAATAGTACATATACATATATAAGCGCTTACAGAGGAGCCCAAACGTCTAGTAACTGTCTTCCCCATCCCAAACGGTCAACGGGTGTGCGCTGAACCTGAACCTCTATCTAGTAGTCTCGTCATACAAGAGTAACTATCAGTCAACGTGACCCTAAGGTCGTCCCAGTCTCCGGTCATGATGTCAGTATCAGGATACAGGAAATCTGGCACGAAGACAATGTCTGAATGTGTCCTAGGGTTATGATATACACAGGTACATACATCAAGGTGTTGCAAACATCTATCACTCGTTACCAGACGTTACCGACGAACGTCTGCACCCGGTTGTGACCCGGACGTGAAGTAACGATCCTAATTAAAAATGCGCACAATGCTTATACTAAAATAATAAATATCTGGTAACTGAAATACATGGTGGCAAGGTACACTTGCTTGGGTTCGGCTGCTGAAGATGGGGCTTCGATACAACGTCCAAGTCCGCAGGTCCCGAAGTACCTAGAGTCGAGATACAAGCTCAATCAATAAACTATCACGAGGCTGAAATAAGATGTGACACACATCTAATATTTGCTCAAACTCAGCTATAACTCACATGGACACAAAGCTAGAGGGTTAACCAAGGTTGACTCGGGGTATGTTACATCTAATCAAATTAATCATTTGTACAATATCATCAAACCAAACCTCAATCTTACTATATTCGTCACGATATTCTGTGGTTCAAACCATGATCAAATCCTCAGTTTCACCCTGGGTCTTCACAGACATTAATATGCACGTTTGACATATCTCATCCTTAAATAAAGTATCAATTATTTATTAAACCCTCGAAGATATACATTCACTATGATTTCATAATAAAACTAATACTTAATTAAGTTCATTATTATTCATCCATCCTCAATGAATGGCTAAAGGTTCGATATTACTCACTATTACATAATCTATCACCTGTTCTCCAATGTTAATTATTGTTTCAATTTTACAGTATCGTTTCACAATAATTTAAATCTGCTCATAAACTATAATCAATATTTATATAATAAAATGGATATCACCCTAAATTCTTGTACGCATCATTTATAAATCCTGCTCTCAACATAGCATTTAACTAACCAATGCATATACAATAAACCATAAAACTCAAAGTAGCATTCACCAACCCTAAGGCTCGATAATAACCAATGTTTTGATATCACACCCATTTCTCCATAATTTTAATCCTGCTCCTCAATAACATTTAATATTGTATCATCAATAATAAACCATATGCGTGATTTAAAAGAGATAACTTAAACCTCAAATCAAACTTCTTAAACCCTAAAACTAACTAAGTTATATACAACAATATACATTAATACTAAACTAACCATAACAAACACACTATACGACACATAGAGAGGGGGAGTGTTCACCTTGGCGGCGGCACGGCGGCACACCGGGGTGGTTGCCCGGAGTGAGGTCGACAGAGAGGTGGGGGAGGTGTTGGTGATAGAGGTTGAGGGGTCGACGGTGACTCGCCGGAGTTGCACATTGGACGAGGCAGAACTGGACCGGTCGGGAGCTGCTGTGGTTGATTCGACCGCGCGGAGGAGCTGAGCGGGTGGCCGATCGTGGCGGTGCGGGTATGGTGGTGATGGTGATGGTGATGGCGGGTGGCGAGGGAAGGTTGTCGTGGTGGTGGTGGTAGTGGTGCTGGTAATGGCGGCCGTGGGGAGGTTGGTCGATGGAGAGGCCGGAGTAGTGGTGTTGGTGATGGCGGTCGCGGGAAGGTTGGTCAATGGAGAGGCCGGAGTAGGGAGAGCCGGCCGGTGTACAGTAGGTGGAGCTCGGTGATGGATAGCCGCAGTTGGAGAAGGAGGAGGCGAACGGGTGGCTGGGTGGTGGAACTCGGCCGGGGTCGGGTTCGGTTTAGTTGTGAAGAGGAAGAAGAAGAAAGGAAGAAGAAGAAGAAATGGGAAGAAAATAGCTGTGGGTTTGTGAGGAGGGAGGAGAGAGAAAGTGGGGGGGGGGGTTCCCAAGGTTTTGGGGATTAGGGCCTGCTTGGGGAAGTATGTATGAGGAGACATTATATAGGGAAGGGTGATGGAGAGTGTGTGGTGGAGATGCTTCCAATTTTCAAATGGATGGCTTAGATTTCTCATGAAGGAATTGTGTTCACACCATGAAGAGGGAAATGAGGTTTGGACCGGTCAAGGGTTGAGGGGGGGGGATTCATCATTTGGTTTGAACCAATGAGGTGATGACACCTAGTGCAATATTTACAAATAAGCCCCTTAAATTTGGATATTTGCACAAATACATAAAATGACGAGAAAATGGTGTGAGAATTGGTGTTTGGTGTTTTATAGGGTGAGGGGGTGTTGTGTGTTTTGTATGGGCTTAATCAATAGGGTATTGGATTAAATTGGGGTTAAGTTGGGATTAGTCAAAGTTGGTATCCCTAATTTAATTAAAATAAATTGTCATGTGCTCTTAAATTGATTGGGGGCACATGGGGTCTTAATTTGGAGTGATACAAAGGTCATGAAAGGTATAGACTTGGTGTCAGTCTTTGACCCTTTAATTGATCCGGCTCAACGGGTTGAGTTGGTATCTCAAAATTGTTCGCAACGACACAGGTGCGCGATACAGGATTAAATAATAGATTTTGGATACGGAAAGTTGTGCAATTAAATTAGAGCACAAGGGATTACGATTTTGAGTGACGAAAAAGTCTAGCGCCTAAGTTGGCGTGTCAAGTCTAGAATGCAATAATTTGTTGGAAATTATGGGCTAACGTTGGGCTCCAAATATTACAACAATGGTAGGGTGCACCAAAGGTTTAATTAAAAAAATCAGACATCTGGAACCTTACTTCTAAACCTCAAATACCTGATGCTAAACCAAAATTTTCTAACCCAAAACCAGTTTATCCATAGAAATAAATGAGGGGCTTTACATCCTTTCCAACTTAAAAAAATTTTGTCCCCAAAATTAAAAGTAAAGCACGATAATAGCTACGAGAATTTAAAAGCAAACTGATAATCAAATGCGGTACGTAAATTCGTACCTTGGTCCTCAAATAGATACTGGAAACGCTGTTGAATGGAATTCTCGCGCTCCCAGGTAGACTCAGCTGGCGAATGATGCTTCCATGCAACCCTGACCAGTCGAATAGTCTGACCTCTCAAAATCTTCTCACTGCGATCTAGTATTTTCACTGGCTGCTCTACGTAAGATAAACTGGGCCCGACTATAATCTCCGAATGATCCAACACGTGGCTAGGGTCTGCCACATATTTCCTCAACTGTGATACGTAAAATATGTCATGCCCTCCTTCTAATGATGGAGGCAATGCAAGACGATAAGCCACTTCGTCAACTCGTTCCAAGATGTAAAAAAGGTCCGATGTACCTCAGACTCAGCTTACCTCTGCCTCCGAATCTGATGGTACCACGAGTATGCAATATCTTCAAAAATACATGGTCACCTTCCTTGAACTCCAAAGGTCTGCGGTGTGCATCTGCCTAAATGCTTCTGTCCTGTGCTGCACGTAGGTGGCTCTGAATCTGCTTTACTTTCTCTACTGTCTGTGTCACCAACTCTGGACCAAGTATCTGACGCTCTCCCACGTCACTCCAACATACCGGTGACCTACACTTTCTGCCGTACAATGTCTCATAAGGTGCTATCTGTATGCTATCCTGTTAGCTGTTATTGTAGGAGAATTCCACTAAGTGTAGATGGTCCTCCCAAGATCCTCCAAAGTCGATCATGCACGCTCTCAACATAATAACCTCTAATATCTGTATCGTACGCTCCGACTGACCATCAGTCTGAGGATGATATGCAATGCTGAACTTGAGACGAGTTCCTAGACTCTCCTGCATACTCCTCCAAAAATATGACGTGAATCTGGAATCATAACCTGATATAATGCTGACAAGCACTGCATGTAGTCGTATTATCTGCCTCATATATATGTCAGCTAATATCTCCGTGGACTGACCAACTCTGAAGGGCAAGAAATATGTAGACTTGGTGAGTCTGTTGATGACAACCCTATCTGCATCCTTCTCGCTAGGGCTCCGCGGGAATCCTGTGACGAAGTCTATGGTAATATGTTTCCACTTCCACTCAGTGATGGGAAGTGGTTGCAATAGTCCTGCAATCCTCTGATGTTCAGCCTTGACTTGCTGACAAACTAAATATCTCGCCATAAATCTTGCAATCTCTCTCTTCATCCCATGCCACCAGTAATGTTGTCTCAAATCTTGGTACATCTTCGTACCCCCGGGATGAATAAAATAAATCAAGCTATGATCCTCGGTCATCAACTCCTGGCGTAGCTTGCCACTCAGAACGTATAGGCGATCTTCACACCTCAATGTTCCATCTTCATGAATCATGAGTCCCGTCTGTATGCCGGCCTCTGTCCTCTCTCGCAGTCGTCAGAATCTCGCATCTGTAGTCAAGGCTAACCTGATCCTCTCAACCAATATAGACTGAACCTCGAGACTGGCTATCTGTCCATCCATGCCTGGCAATACAATCTCTATCACAAGCTCCTGAAGATCCTCTAGCAATTGCCGCTGAGTCGTCAAAAAGTATGCCATGGGCTTCCTGCTTAAGGCATATGCTACTACATTCGCCTTGCCAGAGTGGTACTGTAACTCTATATCATAATCTGTCATCAACTTTAGCCATCTCCTCTGTCTTATATTGAGCTCCTTCTGCGTGTAGACATACTTCAGACTTTTGTGATCTGTGTAAATCTCTACACGCTTTCTATAAAGGTAGTGTCGCCATAGCTTTAGTACAAATATTACTGCAACTAGCTCTAGGTCGTGCGTCGGATAGTTCTTCTCATGAACTCTCAGCTGTCTCGATGCATAGGCTATTACTTTGTCATTTTTCATCAGTACACATCCTAATCCTCTCCCAGACACATCACTGTATACTACAAATCCTCCCGTTCCTGAAGGAAGTGCCAAAATCGGTGCTAACGTCAGACCCTTCTTCAGCTCATTGAAAGCCGTCTGACACTCTTCGGTCCAGATAAACTCCTCGCCTTTATGCTTCAGTCGCGTCATAGGCGCAACAATCCTCGAGAAATTTTCTATGATCCTCCGATAATATCCGGCAAGTCCGAGAAAACTCCTAATCTCTGTAACTGATGTAGGGGTAGGCCACGTCTCTACTGTAGCTATTTTCTCCGGGTCAACTGATAGTCCATCTCCAGTGATTATGTGTCCCAGGAATGGTACTCTGTCCAAGCAGAACTCATATTTGTTGAGCTTGGCGTACAACCTCTCCTGCCTCAGCGTCTCCAACACAATCCTGAGATGTCTCTCGTGCTCCTCTTGGCTCTTAGAATATACCAAGATGTCGTCGATAAATACCACCACGAACTTATCTAAGTACTGGTGGAAAACATTGTTTATCAGACTCATAAATACTGCTGGCGCGTTGGTTAAACCAAACGGCATGACTAGAAACTCATATTGCCCATACTTCGTCCGAAAAGCCATCTTCGGAATGTCCTCTCTCCGTACCTTGATCTGATGATAGCCGAATCTAAGATCGATCTTCGAGAATACACATGCGCCGCTAATCTAATCAAATAAATCATCGATGCGTGGCAAAAGGGTACTTGTTCTTTATCGTTACAGCACTTAACGCCCTATAATCGATACATAACATACCGTCCCATCCTTCTTCGGCACAAATAAGATGGATACTTCACATGGAGAAATACTAGCCCGACTGAAACCCTTGTCTAAGAGATCCTCTACTATGGACCTTTAACTCAGCCAACTTTATCGGTGCTAGTCTGTAGACGGAGAAAATAACTGGCTCGGCTCTGGGAGTCAACTCTATAGCCAACTCTATCTCTCTGTCAGGTGGCAGGCCTGGAAGATTCTCTAGAAATACATCCTCAAACTCTGATATAATGCGGGGGTACACTAGTTCACCTTTTACAATATGTGTCCCTAAGGTAGATGGGCCCCATGCTCCTGGGCTTCCCGAAGAAACTCAAACTCAGGGTAATCTGGTGGTCTAAATATATTGCAACCACATCAACAATCTAGCGTCGCGTGGTATTGGCTCAAGCAACTCATGCTAGGACAATGTCATCGTCTAGACTTAACCTCATAATAAATTCTCCCGTTCTGTTTATAATGCTAATCCTCCAAAAGAAAAATTCTTCCTTGCCTAATGTATAATTTCTCTTCTCCCCAAAATTTTTCCTAAAATTTTATTCCTCAAATTTCTTCTTTCTGTTATTTATTGCTCCGCGTCACATAGTGCAATTATAATAATGATATCACCCAAGCACATACTAGAATTTCTGGTATCAGATCATCATCTTCCAGGTGAGAGCCTAAAATTTTATCTCCTCTAGTCCATAATATCGTTCCTGGTATCGCTATCATATACAACAACTAATTTCTAGCATCGGGCTATGCATTTCCATAAATTATTCTAGAGAGTTATGATCAACAATCTTTCTAGCTTCCAGTACTTCCCAAATCACCGTGATCTCAAGTAAGATTTTACCAGTTCTAAGGATATACTACTGGGTCCAATTCTCTTGCTAACATTCTCCACTAGTTCTAGCATCTAAAAAGAACCTATCAGCCTACCCTACTGAGGGTAACAATCTTCTCAGAGATTATTACACAAATCATGTCTTCTGTCGTCTGGACTTTGATCTTCTTCTGGAAGGAACCATCAGGCACAAGCATTCTCCCTTCCGAAATAATAGGAGATGAGAAACAATGATAACGATATTGATAAAAACTGAACGAATACAATTGGGAAGTCCAATGGCGATAATCAATTACAAAGGGAGTTTTTTAAAATCGATTATGGATTGAGCCTATTCAACAATAAATTATAATATATATTCCTAATTTGCAGGCTCGCTTGGCACAATCAGGTGACCAAAACGATTTAATTCGGATCTGCATGGGCCACCACAAAAATATGTCAAGCCCCAGTCCCAAAATACGTAGGACCAGGAGTACGCGACACGCCAGCTACACATTCGACCAGACTCTGGTCCGACTCGAATACGTATAAGCTAAAATTAGAACCAAATCCATGGTTGTCACGTCCCGGTCCCAAAATACGTAGGACCAGGAGTACGCGATACGCCAGCTACGCATTCGACCAGACTCTGGTCCGACTCGAATACATATAAGCTGTAAACTACTGGTAACTATCTAAATAATCCAGTAAATATAAACATCAATATCTCAATCCACAATGAACAAAAATACACAAGAATGAGCTACATGTGCTAAAGTCGGCCGCCCAATAACACACAAACTCGAATAGACTCGAGAAGAATATAAGTCTATAAAAATTAGGCTACAACAGCAGATGAATAATCAATATAAAATAACCATAATGCCGATAGAAATAATGTGAGTACCTGGTACCAATGCCTGTAAGACAAGCAACTCCATCAGCAACTCCAAGGGCTCTGTAATTGTCTATGCTGCTAAACTAGCAGGGGACAAGGTCCTCAGAGGGACGTAGCAAGGTACAAAAATACAGCAAGCCATAGTATAACAGAAAGAAACAAGTGCAACGACGGTGTAATCTAGCATAACCAACTAAGTGAGACACAGTTTGAAGACAATGTTCGACGCGTGTATAGAAGCATAAAAAATATGCTGGAAATTATACGCGTAAAACCTCCAACATACATGAAGCACGCGTAAAACAGAAACTTCAGAACTATACGCGTAAAACATGACTTCAGAGCTGCCCGCGTAAATCAGCGCTTCAAGGCTATTTTGGCGTAAAAGGTTGCTACACCTCTCTCCGGCGTAAAATATGTCTGCTTTTAATACAGCATGAAGTTGTACGAGGAACTCTTCGTATTCCTCGAAATGAACCTGTCAGACAGAACAGTGAACCTGACTTCTGACAAAGTGTACTGCACGACGATCGAGAGGACGGCTGTAATGATGATTCTGCACAGAGTCCCAGACTATCATTTAGTGGCATATCCTTGATACAAGTCATTTTTACGCATTCAAGGAATACGCTGCCTATTTTACACAGGCAGAAATGAGCCTTTACGCTCAAGATGAGATAAAACCAAACGCCACGTCAAAAGCTGTTCTTCGTACAGAATTCGAGGCACGTCTCTGCAGTTAATGTGCGAGATAGGGGCAGATCTCTGCATTTAATGTACGAGATTGGTTCTACTTTTAATGACTTGGAGAGCTAAAATTAGGGCTAATATGCTCACGTCACTATCCCTGCATATTATGCCAACCAGGCTATTTTCAACTATAGGAGCACGCCATATGCTATCTCCTCGAAATACGCCAACTCATGCTATATTTGCAAGGTACGTGACAACGCTATTTGTCCCAGAATACGCTCAAAACCTCAGTCAGGAAGGATAATTGGCTAGTTTATGCTGGTTACCTATTACCTATGCAGCATCAAGCTTTACGCAAAATTTGACTTTTACGCCAACAAGACAACTACTTGGCTTTTACGCCAACAAGATAACTATTTGGCTTTTTACGCCAACGAGTCAGTTATTTGGCTTTTATGCCAACCATCTTTACGCGAGGGGCAGTTACCTACGTGGCTTGCATGCCGTGGTCTTCAAGAAGCAGTTATACACGTCACCTCATAATGGGGCACGTGTCACATGCGAATTCAGGAGATCATTCAGACGTGGGTAGCAGTTATTATAACCACCGCGTAAAAGGTGCAACTCTCTCCACTAATTGGCTTCTACACCGACTGATCAGTTACTATGACTGATCTCTATAAATTGAGACTTCCGATCACAGGAGAATGGGGTCAAGAGGTCAGAAAAAAGTCGAAAGAGAGGAGATCAGAGAGAGAGAGCACATATAGAGAGTGTTGATTGACGACTTTGGTAACGAGAGTTCAATCCCTCCTACAATCTTTAAAGCTTCTTCTTCTTCTTCTACAGCACTTCTTCGTCATCGTGTGGTCCAAGGGACAAAGTGATCGACCGTAGATCAGACTCCTATAGCAATATTTCTCCAGAATCATTTTTATTGTACTTAACATCCTCGTATAGGATTAATTGTACTTCTTTTTCTTGTTTGTAAACAAAGAAAGGGTTTCGTATAAACCTACTCTTAATTTCTTCTGTTTATCATCAAACACAAGATGGTGACTCTGCTGGGGACTACTTTCTCATCTGACGAGAAAGCCATTGCTCAACACGATGCTGTATCTAGGGGTGAGTATTCGGGTATTTCGGTTATAACCGAACCGAATTTAGTAAAACCGAAATAACCGAATTTTAAATTAATCCAACCGAAACTGAACCAAAAAAATATATAACCGAGCTAAACCGAACCGAAATAATTTTATCGGTTGTTCGGTTTATTCGGTTTATATCGGTTGGGCCGGTATTTGTTAATGGGCCCATTTATTTACTGGGCCAAATTATTATTGGGTCAGTTATTTAGTGGGCCAATATTTTTAATGGCAACTTTTAGTACATACAAATAAATTTTTTGAAAAGAACCATAGCACAGTAAAATAAAGTTTACACAGACAGTAAAATAAAGTTCACACAGACAGTCAAATAAAGTTTACTGACAGTAAAATAAAGTTTACTTCCATGTGTATAGCAATACAATGTGTTCAGCCATACAATTTGTCTCCAGAACAGTAGAAAATTTTAGAAATGTAAAAATTAGAACAACAAGTCAGTAATAAAATGTGAAAATTAGAACATACAATTTGTCTCCAGAACAGTAAAATAAAGTTCACACAGGCAGTAAATAAATGTGAAAATTTTTATGTGTAAAGCCATCCCCAATCAAGAGTCTTGCAGCAAATTAGCTTCAGGGAGGCAAACCAATCCTTCTCATTCTCCAGGAGCATCTTATCATAATGAACAACAAGTCAACAACAACATAAGCAAAGAAATTATAGAAAGAAAAGTCAACAACAACAACAACAACAACAACATTAGCTTCAGGGAGGCAAACCAATCCTTCTCATGTTGTACACTTTGTTTTATCTGCATGATGAAGCCAAAAAAAGTATGGTTTGAAGTCTTTGAAGGCTCAGATAGACATTTTGTGCATCAATAGATGCAATGTAGTATCTATCCATTTTTTCTTGTCATCTCATCATTGCCCACTTTCTTCATATTTGTTAGCAAGTTCTAATTGAATAAAACAAGTAAAGTATATTGCTATAAAGAAAAAAAAAAGATACCTGAATTATCATTGGAATTCAAGTTGCAACTAGCAACCCATAACTGAACCCGAAACCAACAATCGAATAGTGGATTATTAAGAATCGAAACACTCAATTTATTTTCAAGCCTAAACAGATAGTCATATCCCAAATCTGCATGATGGAGCAAGAGAGTATGGTTTGAAGTTTTTGAAGGCTCAGATAGGCAATTGTGCATCAAAAAATGATGCATTGAAGTATCTGTCCACAGTGGAATGCCATCACTTACTAATGCCATATCATCATTGCAATTTTCTTCACATACTTGTTAGCAACTGAGAATGGAATAAAAAAAGTAACTGTGTTACTGTAATACACAAAAATTATTAAGAATGTAAAAAAAGGTAGTGCATTATTTAGTATATTGTGCAGTAATAAACATTGTTTACTGTAATACACATTCTTCACATACTTGTAGTGCATTGTTTACTGTAATACACAAAAAAGTAACTGTGTTACTGTGAGTCTGTGACAATGACATACCATTTTACATATAAAGTGCTGTAATAAACATCAAAAATAAGGTAGTGCATTGTTTAGTGTATTGTGCGCACATCGACAGCACATTGCAGTGACAGTATTTAATATTACATAATCCAAACCAGATAATTCAGAATCTCAGATTCCAAAAACTCCAAAAACTAACTCTTCAAACATTGCTTTAGGTTGAACCCGTCGTAGTCAATTGGCTTAAATCTACATAAGTATAAAAAATTACAGGAACAAACAATCAATACAAGTAAATTTTTTTTTATAAATATTATGTGATATAAATTGTTATCTAAAGTGATACCTCTTTCAAGTTTATCCAAGGATTCCAAATTCTCTTCAAGATTAGTAACAATAGATCGATCTGAACCAGTCCTAAACCAATCTTGAGAACAAATAAGACCCTGAACAATCTTAGGTGTCAAAGAACTCCTAAATGAATCTAGGACTCGACCACCAGTACTAAATGCACTCTCCGACGCTACCGTAGATATTGGAACAACCAAGACATCACGCACCATTATTGAAAGAACAGGAAAACGAGGAGAGTTGATTTTCCACCAAGCCAAGAGATCAAAATTTGGATTCTCATCTTCATCGGCTTCGGTGGGCTCAACAAGATAACGATCCAACTCAGACTTGTTATCACAACCAACAGTTTTCATTTTATGATTTTTATATTGGGCCTTCATCAAACTTTTCAAGTTAAATACTGGACGATCTTCGATGGTAGGAGATTCAGTCATTTCACTAGTTGTAGAAGAAACTATAGGTGCATACAACTTTCTGTATTCTTCAAACATGGAATAAACAACCATTTTAACCTTCTCTAGCATGGTATCACCCTTTGCTTGGCCTTAGAGTTGATATAGCCACCATTCCAAATATGGAATCTTTTGTCTTGGATCAAAGAGTGGCGTAATAAAAACAACCATATTCATCTTCTCGACGTCCCCCCAATATTTATCATATTTCTCTCTCATTTTATCTTCCATAATAGACAACTCGAAGTCGTCATTACTCTTAGCATTCTTCAAGAGAAAATCAATAGATGCAATCTCTTCAAAAAACTTGTTTGAAGTAACATATAAAGAGCCCGACACACGTAAGGTGAATTCATAGAAATGTTCTAAAAACGTACACAACCTTCTCACATTCATCCAATCCTCTTCGGTTGGAAATAAATTCTCACCCTCAAGTTCTCTTGAATAAAATATCCTCGTCTTGGAATCTCTCAAAGGCACTTTGAAACCTTTGGGCGGTATCCAACATCAAATATGTTGAATTCCAACGGGTGCTCACATCTAGACACAATAATTTTTTGCTTTCTATTTTTCAATTTGAGCACAATCTTTAAACTTTTGAAAACGTGAGTGAGATTGTCTCACATAGCTAATAGCTCTCCGGACACGAGCAACTGAAGAAGACATCATTTTTAACCCATCTACTACAACAAGATTGATAATATGTGCAATACAATGCATGTGTAAATACTTGCATTGAAGAATACTATTTCCCCGTTGTGTAAACTTTTTGCTTAGATAAGCAATAGCAACGTCATTAGAGCTAGCATTATCAACGGTGATTGTAAAATTTTTCTCAATGCCCCACTCAATCAAACATGACTCAACTTCCCTCCCAATAGCCTCGCCTTTATGACTTAAAATAGGACAAAAGTTGATAATTCTTTTTTGTAATTTCCAATCTTCATTAATGTAATGTGCCGTAAGACACATATAGTTTATCTTTTGAATAGATGTCCATGTGTCCGTCGTAAGACAAACCCTTTGATTGGACTCCATAAAATAAGCCTTTAACTTAGTCCTCTCACTAGCATAAAGATTGTAGCAATCTCGTGCAACGGTCTATCTCGACGGTACACCAAACATCGGACATGCAATAGAAACAAAACGTTTGAAGCCCTCACCCTCGACAAACCGAAATGGAAGCTCATCGACAATTAGCATATAAGACAAGGCCTTCCTTACGGACTCTTGATTAAATTGCCAACTAGTGAGTGTTGACTTGCCTTTCTCAACACATTGTATATTCAATATTGATTGAGAAGGACCTTTGTGCTTTGGATTAAGGGGCCATATAAGCCAATGATTTCTAACTGAGGAGGTCCCATTAATAACAGGGTGACAATAATACTATTTTTTGTAGTAGTTACACTCTGCTTTTGGGTTCCCATTCTCTTGAAATTGTCTGAATTCATCCCAATAAATAGCCCTTTTTTTTTCCAATGCGTTTATTTTTTACTTTGAGTTTACAATTAGTTGTGCCAGGGTCATTTGTGCCTTGGGAACTTGTTCCCCTCACAACCGGAACCTCAAGCTCAATAGGTTGAGCTGCGCTTGACATCTAAAATATACATGAAAACAGAAATATATTTCAATTCAAAATCAAATTCACAAATTGAAACTGAAGATAAGAAAACGTACATTGCATGAGTATGATGTTGATGCCATGAACTTGACTTATTTGTCGCAATAAATGACCTATTAATTTTAGATAGTAATTTTAGTATAAGAAAGTAATTTTAGTAAATAATATATCATTTTTATCAATTTAATGTTTACAAAATATGGCATATATAGTATATACATTCCAGATTAAGCAAAATGTGCCAAAATGTGCAAAAATGTTCATATTATACACATTCCAGATTAAGCAAAATGTGCCAAAATATTCAGATTTTAATCCTACATCAAACAGTGCTATCAAACAGTGCTACCTATTAATTAGTAAATATCATATAAGATAAATAGTTTTTGTAAACCATAAATTAATTTTATTACTATTAGTATCTGTTCTAACAGGTTTTATCAGTTTTTTAATTAATAAACAAACCAATCAATAGAAAATACAAGACTTGTAAAGTAAAAATCTGGCATATATCTATTTCTGATTGTAAACAAAAATTCAATCAATTCACAAAAGTTCAAACAATAAAATTCAGATTATAAGCAATTTGGCAAACTGGCCATTGCGCAATGCGGTAATTATGTAAACTGGCACTATAAGCATAGTAAACTAGCCCTGCAAACAAATTCTATTTTCAGCCACAAGTATATTTCAAATTTTAATTTCCTTCCATTTCCAGCCACAAGTATATTTCAAATTTCAATTCCCAGACATATATGAGAGAGAGATAGAGATTCTTACAGCGATTAATGTAAAATCCAAGCCAATGATCCCACTCCGAGTCCAAGTTGTCCAACCCACAATACATGCATAATTAACAAATAAGTATTACTATGAGAATTAAAGATACATAACAGAAACTAGAATAAAATTAATTAATGTTAATGTTCTAAAACAAATATGTTAGATCTTAAAACATAACAAATATGTTAGAATAAAATTAATTAAAGATACATAACAAATATGTTCTAAAAACAATGAAATTGACAGTGAGCATACATTTAAAGGGTAGTTAATGCAGAAACTAATCCCATAAATATCATTATCACCTTCAGCAACCACTATATACTAAAGTATGATAAAAACAATCATTAGTATAGATCTTACATAAAAATTCAAAGACTGTCAATATTAGTAAAAATTCAAACACTGTCAATATTAGTAAAAATTCAAACAATAAATATTAGTAACATAATTATGATAAAAAAAATCAAACACTGTCAATATTAGTAATATAGATCTTACATTAGTATAGATCTTACATGAAAATTCAAAGACTGTCAATATTAGTAAAAATTCAAACACTGTCAATATTAGTAAAAATTCAAACAATAAATATTAGTAACATAATTATGATAAAAAAATCAAACACTGTCAATATTAGTAATATAGATCTTACATTAGTATAGATCTTACATGAAAATTCAAAGACTGTCAATATTAGTAAAAATTCAAACAATAAATATTAGTAACATAATTATGATAAAAAAAATCAAATACTGTCAATATTAGTAATATAGATCTTACATTAGTATAGATCTTACATGAATATTCAAAGACTGTCAATATTAGTAAAAATTTAAACACTGTCAATATTAGTAAAAATTTAAACTATAAATATTAGATCTCAAATGTAGTCTCAAATGTAGATACAAATAAATTACTGTCTAAATATACATATAAATAAATTACTTACTTACAGTCTAAAATATACATACAAATATAGATCTAATCATGTAACATATATAGATCTAACATGCAAATAACTTACTTACAGTCTAAAATATAGATCTGACATGATAAAATTATAGATCTTAAATTATAGATCTAAAATATAGATCTCACAGAAAATTATAGATCTAAAATGTAGATCTGACAGTATAAAGTAAACACAAAAGTAGATCTGACAGAAAAAATATAGATCTAATCATCTAACATATATAGATCTAACATGCAAATAACTTAGATCTGACAGAATTATAGATCTTAAATTATAGATCTAAAATGTAGATCTAATCATGTAACATATATAGATCTAACATGCAAATAACTTAGATCTGACAGAATATAGATCTAAAAAAATATAGACGATTAAATTGTAGATCTAAAAAAATATAGACGATTAAATTGTAGATCTGAGGACATATTGTAGATCTGAACTTAGATCTAAAAAAATATAGACGATTAAATTGTAGATCTGAGGACATATTGTAGATCTGAACTTAGATCTAAAAAAATATGGACGATTAAATTGTAGATCTGAGGACATATTGTAGATCTGAACTTAGATCTAAAAAAATATAGACGATTAAATTGTAGATCTGAGGACATATTGTAGATCTGGACTCAGATCTAAAAAAATATAGACGATCAAAAAAATTAATACTTACAGATCTAAAATATAGATGTAGATCTGGTCTACAAGTAGTCCCCAAACGGTAGATCTGAACTCAGATCATGATTTTTAAGGTTGATCTGAATTAGGGTTTCGACAGAGGAGAGGGAGGTTTGGGAGAGGAGCCTCGAGAGTGGCCGAGGCCCGAGGGGGAAGGAGGGGAGGAGGAGACGAGGGCTGGGTCACGACGAAGGGACCGAAAGTGGAGTGAGGAGAGTCCGAGAGGGAGCGGCGTGAGGAGAGGAGAGGGAGCGGCGTGAGGAGAGGAGAGGATTCTGAGAGTTTGAGGGAGGAGAGAGAGTGTTAGGGTTAGATTAGGTTTTATATAAAGAGTAAAATTACAGAGGGGTATTAAGGTAATTGCAAACCCTAATCGGTTTTCGGTTTTAAACCGAACCCGAACCCGTCACCCGAAACCGAAATCGAATACAGTTTAATGGGTTTTCCAGAACCGAATCTGACCCGAACTTCTTCACACCCGACCCAAATCCCTAATTCGGGTCGGATCGGTCCGGTTTTCGGTCCAGACCCGAATTCTGCTCAGCCCTAGCTGTATCCGTCGGATCAACGAAGAAGACTTTGGTCGTCCAATTCGACCAATCGGCTTATGAAGACATGCTTCGAGTAGGGGGTAGCTCTCATTCTCTCTCTGTCCAGGACAACAGGAAGCTGCATAAAGTATGGATGCCCCGGACATCCTCTACCCTTCCTGCGGACTCTCCCTCTCCAATCAACAAGGTTGTGACATCACGACCTATACGCTCTGTGCGTAAAAATCCGTCTCCCGTCTGTGACGTGGCAGACAAAGCTTCTGGCAATGCCCTAGTGCCAATCCAGAAGTTTATAACACGTACTGCGTATAAAACTTTGTCTCCCGTCTGTGACATGGCAGACAAAATTTTTGACAAGGCCTCGGTGCCAATTCAGAAATTCCAAACGCGCCCCGCGCGTAAAACTTCATCTCCCGTCTGTGACGTGGCAGACAAAATTTTTGACAAGGCCTCAGTGCCAGCACAGAAAATTCAAACGCGCCCTGTGCGTAAAAATGTATCTCCCATCTACAAGGAGGCAGGTGGGCCCTTGGATCACATCAAGGGAAAACGAGTGGCAAATCTCCCGACCACTAGAGTTGTACGCCACTAAGAGAAGAAGATTACGCGTAACGCTGGAGGCTGTCTGAGAACTCCCCCTGTTTTATGCGAATCTATGCGAAGCTCCATATTACGCCAGGATAAGCCCATCCGCGTAAAGAAGACCTGCTTCATGGGGAAATACGCTCCTCAGACGGATGATGGATCATATGCCACTCACATGGGCGAACTGCTGTATACTTATAGCAGAGAGAGGGTCATGATTCCCAATATCCGTGCTTCTACTGATATAAAAAGGCAGAATAAGCCTTCTTCTTCTTCTTCTTCTTCTTCTTCTGTTAATCCCCCTGATTTTCGTGATTTCTTGATCCAAAAGCACAAAGACTGGGGATCTTCTAACATGTCTATTATATCCCCTAGGGAGCATTGTTGTAATAGTCATAAAGTTGTAGTTAACTACTGCTGTTCTAAGGCAAAACAGTCAGTTTTTGACCGGTTGAACTACTCTTTGTCTCTACAGGAAGAAGAGCCGACATTCGTATCAGTGAACATGGCTTCACACATTCCTAGAGGAAGGTCAAATTTAAGACGTCATCCCTCTAGAACTCCAAGCCAAAGGAGATTCGATAGACTTCTTGAGAATATTGAGGCAGGTGTTTTTCGAACACCCGCTCGAGGTCACGACAACCGACTTCATATTCTTCTGATTTCGATACTGAGGGTCGCCAGTTTCCTGAATCTGATGCTGAAAGTATAGACTCGATCTCTACAGAGATCTATACTAATCCCTCAGTAGCATCCAGAGAAATGGAAGTTTATGCCATTGAAGATGAACATGAAGAGGCTTCCCCATCAGGAAGTACTGACCAACGCATCGCTGTATTGGAAGCATCGCTTAAAGAGATGCATTCCATGATGGAGAGTATGCGTCAGATGATGGTGACTCAATATACAGCTGCAATAGCTTAAACATCGGTTCCTCCGACTCAACTACGTGTGGGGGTGGACCTACCACCATCCAACGCAAACCAGGAGCCTATTCTAAATCAAGAGTCAACAGCTCCTCAACTTCTTAACTCGGAGAATGTATTGCCTCCTGTTGGAGTTACAATACAACCATCTCTCACCACTCTGCGGTCCCTCTCCCAGCTGAAGATCCGATGTAGGCAGTTTGGGAATTGAAAGTCTAATTTGATGCCTTGAAGCATAAGGATCAGCTCAAGAAGTTGGGAATCAACCAGCCATACCCAGCTATCTGGGACGAGATCTCTTTCCCACCTAAATACAAACCACAGGCTATGGTTTTGTTTGAGGGAAAGACGTCACCAAGCCAGTATATGAACTACTTTAGCATGATGACAGTGTTGTTGCAGGGGAATGACGCCCTTCTCACTCGAGTGTTTAAAGGCTGTCTGTCTGGAGTGGCCTATCAATGGTACCGTAGTCTGTCGGACAACTGCATTACTTCTTTTGAAGATTTCAAGACTCTGTTCTTCGATCGATTCTATGAAGGAGGAATGGACATGTCTATGTCCTCGCTCATCGAAGTAAAGCAGTAGGAGAAAGAGAGCGTTCGTACTTTTATCGAACGTTTTCATCAGGCTACTTTGCAGATGCCTCCCGGAGTTCCAGATTCTGCCTTGGTAGACGTTTGCAGGAAGAACCTTCTCCCACTGATCTCAGTGTTCACGGGACCATATAAGTTCCATAATTGGCCCTCATTTATCATATCAGCGGTAGCCGCTGAAGATAACGGTCGAAAGGCGCATTACAATGGAATCATGATCTCTACCTCTGATAGAGGGAAGCGGTCATCTTCCAATAACGATCATGCTCGTAGTTCCAAAGGAAAGGAAGCTCTGGCAATCAACACGTCCATGCAACATACTCCGGTGACTACGCAGACGAATCTTAGGACTTCCAGGCCTAAAGAAGAATATTCTTTTGACAACGACGATATCCCGAGCATATTCGATTGTCTAGTCAAAAGTGGCAAGCTTACTCTCCCCGAGGTAAAGCGGCCAAATGAAGTCGACAGTACCAATAACCCTAAGTACTGCATTTTCTACAGATACATACATCACCCTACAAAGGCATGTTATGTACTAAAAAGGAAAATCCAGGAGATGATCGACGCCAAGGCCATCACTCTGTGTAATAGCGAGAAAACGGTCACTGCCAACATGATCTCGCTCCAGTTCGGCAATCTGCCCCCTCAGGAAATCCTGGATGGTGTAGTACCTATTCCACGGGCAATGTTGAACATTGCTAATCTCTCTCCGACCAGGGGTCAAAATCATGACCTGGTACCCCTAACTACCAAGAATGGGGAGATCATGTGGGTTCACCCAGATCTGGTGTCAAAAATTGAGAAAAAGACTCAAGCTGCTAAAGCTAAGTCTAAAAAGAACTCAAGATGCAAACCATGCCATATGGTTGCAATATCCCCAACATCAGAAGAAGAGGCTTTGGCAACCGGAACCCGGTCAGGCAAAACTTACCTCAAGGACTATGGAGAGAACCAGGGGGAATCAACGGCAGACACTTCAGTTGCTAAACCTCCAGAGCCTGAACCTGTTATACCAGAGGCAGGTCCTTCTAGACCAACTTCGGTGGACAAGGGCAAGCAAAAAAAAGTTTGTTTTGATAAATCTTTAAAGAATATTCAAAACAAAGGTTTAGAAAAACCATATAACTTCGACATATTGGCCCAGTTGGCTAATACACCAGCCAGATTGTCCATTTTTGAGCTCCTAAGGCTATCCAAAGATACTCGTTAAGCCTTGAGTGAAGCGTTAATGCAGGCGGATATATACTTGACTCAGCTCAAATCCCCTGATAAAGAGCCTGTGGCATGCCCTCAATGCCATAGTGTGATGGAAGTGGTCCCTAATATCACTTTCACTTAGGAGGACATGTTGTTGAAACATAATAAGCATGACAGGCCTCTTTATTATACTAGATACGTTGGCTCCTTGGAGGTAGACCGGATTCACATAGATCCGGGATTATCCATCAGCATTATCCCTCACAGTCTGTTAAGACCGTTGAGAATCCCTATAAGCGAACTGGCTTACACTACCACCACAATCGTGGGCTTTAATGCCAGGAAGAGCAAACCGTTGAGGAAGATTCGTCTGAGGATCCAGATTGGTGACCTTAGATCAGTGGCTACATGCTACGTCATTGATTCAGAGGTGTCTTACAATATTCTGTTGGGCAGACCTTGGATCCACGATCACAATATTGTTCCTTCCACTCTACATCAATGCTTCAAATATGTAGACGCCCAAGGGACAGTAAAAACAGAGTTTGTTGATCTCAACTCGTTCAAAGGAGTTGAGTCCTACTATTCTGATGCCATGTTGTACACTCAAGACTACATGAAGGAGGTATCAGGCAAGATGGAAGAGGAATCCTACTAGGAGCTAGGAAAGCCATATGCTGAGCAACCTTTATCAATCCTGATGAAAGGGCGGACTACCCGTCCGAAGGTCATGGAACGCTTGGCTATCCACTTGAGCAAAACCAAATCAGGAGGAGAAAGTGATCCTCTAGTGATCACTCTGAACCAGAATCCCCCACCTTTGGTCATCAACCTTAGGCACAACAAGCAGCCAACTGATGTAAATACAACCGGGAACGTGGTTTCTGACGATAATAAAGATTCTCTTTTCCAGTATACTGACGCTCAATTTCCTAATCAGGAATCCTTCCCCCATAACGATATAAAGCCTATAGCACAAAAATTCTTGGAAGCTATAGACTCCTATCATCCGTATGTGTGGAAAGTGGTGTCAACATCTAATGTCATCACGATATATGGACCACATAAAGATTCTATCTTTATTGTTCCAGCTACTCGCAACGATCAGCATCCAATAGTCTTCGGTTGCATGCAAAATAAACCAATTATACAAGAAGATTCTCACAAATCTGATGCTGGAAAAATACAAGTTCACAGATATAGCCCACAAGCTTTGAAGATTATGCAAAGCATGGGTTATGACTCAAAATTGGAGCCAGGCCTCAACTATAGGAAAGGCAGACGAATGCCGTTGCATGGTGATCCCTACTGTCAACGAACTCATTTTGGGTTAGGGTATACCACACATCTTGCAACTTCCAATGACTCTGAGTCAAGTGAGAAGACCATTTCCTCTTTTTAAGACGATTTGTCATCCTCTGATTCAGAAGATGAACTCGAACAGGTATTATCAGTAAATATGGTGTTGACAGATTCTCTCGAAACAGAGGGACAAGAATCTGAACCATTTAAAGATGAATCCTAGGCTCAGCAAATGGATACACAATGGGAACTCCGGTTCGAGCAAAGAGAACCACGCACTGAAGATAAAGTTATCTAAGTTGATGTTGGGGATGAATTCTCACTAAAGCCGATATTTATCAGTAACAATCTTTCCGAAGAAGAAAGGGAAGAAATAATCCAGCTGATAAAAGAATATATCGATGTCTTTGCGTGGAATTATAAGGATATGCCAGGTCTTGATCCTAAAGTGGCTACCCATAAACTCAACATACGGCCCAATTCGAAGCCTGTAAAGCAACACCAACGCCGGTTCTGCCCGGATATGATGGATGCCATTGAAGCTAAAATCAAGAAGCTAATAGCATATGGGTTCATTCGGGAAGAACAACATCCTGATTGGGTCACCAATGTTGTCCCGGTCATGAAGAAAAATGGAAAAGTGCGTATTTGCATTGATTTCCGAGATCTGAATGTGGCCTGCCCTAAAGATGGGTTCCTCCTTCCCATTACAGATGTCATGATTGATAATACGTGCGGTTTTGAGTACATATCTTTCATGGACGGATTCTCAGGATATAATCAGATTAAGATGAATCCTGAAGATGAGAAGCATACTGCCTTCCGGACACCATTGGGGGTATATTGCTATACGGTTATGCCTTTCGGACTGAAGAATGCCGGGGCTACATATCAGCGAGCTATGAGTAACATATTCCATGAGCACTTACGCAAAATAGTGGAATATTACGTAGACGATATTGCTGTCAAAAGCTGCCTCAAGGATAATCACATCCAGAACTTGAAGACAGTATTCGAGTTGATGCGCCAACATCAACTAAAAATGAATCCTACAAAATCCTTTCTTGGTGTATCCAGTGGCAAATTCCTGGGATTTGTCATTACCGCTAAAGGCATTCAAGTGGACCCTGATAAAGTAAAGGCTATCCTAAAAATGCGACCGCCCCATAATCTGAGGGAACTCAGGGGATTTCAAGGTCGCCTGGCTTATATCAGGAGATTCATATCCAATCTCTCTGGGAGATGTCAACCTTTTTCTCGCTTGATGAAGAAAGGTGTGTCATTCGTATGGGATGAAGCCTGTCAGCAAGCATTTAATGACATCAAACGCTATCTTACTAATCCTCCAGTTCTGGTGTCTCCCGTCATAGGAAGACCATTTTTGCTGTATGTTCGAGCAATGGATCATTCTTTAGGGGCTCTCCTCGCACAGAAGAACAATGAAGGTCATGAACAGGTTATCTACTATCTAAGTAGGATGATGGTCGGTGCTGAACACCGGTACAATCCAGTGGAAAAAGAATGCTTGGCCCTAATGATTGCCATTCAGAAGACGTGACATTATGTCACGGGCCAGACTATTCATATCATTTCCAGAATCAATCCTCTTCGGGTATTGATGAACAAGCCAAGTGTTTTTAATTCCCGACTCGCGACTTAGGCGATGCTATTAACACCGTATGATATGGTGTATGTCCCTCAGAAGTCTATCAAAGGTCAAGCCTTGGCTGATTTCTTAACTGCTCATCTAATTCCAGAAACCTCCAAACTATACGAGGACATTCCCGACGAAGTTGCAGAATATAATTCTGTAATAGAAGGTGATACATGGCAGCTATTCTTCGATGGTGCATCCAGGACTGGTCCCAGGGGAAACGTGGTTTCAGGAGTGGATATTGTTCTGAGTATAATGCCCTACTAATCGGGCTTCAAGTCGCTAAAGAATTGGATGTTGAATACTGGAAGCTTTTGGTGATTCTCAGTTGATCGTCAATCAGGTCAGAGGAATATATGAAGTCCGCAATCCAGACCTCATTCCTTATCACCAAGCAACGATCGAGATTGCCATATCTTTTAAAGGATTCTTCCTAGAGCACGTGTCTTAATCTCAAATTTTGGAAGCTGATGCTCTGGCCAGCCTAGCTGCCGATCTAGCTATTCCTATAAGAATGCAGAATTTGGTGATCCTTCTTAACAGAGATTTATTCTGTGTAAAAAATAATTTTCACATAGAACGCAGCTATGCTGTAAACACGGTTCCTCCTAAGAGATACTGGAGAAGTCTCTTTATAGACTTCGTGTCATACGGAATCTTATCAGAGGATCCTAAAGAAGCAGTATCCATCAAAAGACGATCATTACGCTTTTATTTTGATGCTTCTTCATAATGTCTATATCGTCGAACATACGATGGACTGCTATTACGATGTCTCTCTGACGATGATGCAAAACAGGTTATCCGAGAAGCTCATGACAGTGTATGTGGAGCACAGCAATCCGGTCCTAAGTTACAGGACCGTATCAGGAGGATGGGCTACTACTGGTCTACCATGATTGCAGATGCCATAAAATATGCAAGACAATGCAAAGCCTGTCAGGTTTATGCAGATTTTATACATCAGCCTTCTGAGTATTTACATCCTACGATTGCATCATGGCCCTTTGAAGCATGGGGTATGGATATCATTGGTCCTATTCACCCATCATCTTCTAGAGGATATCGGTTCATATTGGCTATCACGGATTATTTCTCTAAATGGGTGCAGGCGATCCCTCTTGCTGAGGTAAAGACATCCAATGTGATCAGCTTTATCAGGCATCATGTGATTTATCGCTTTGGGATACCCCGAAGGATAATTCATGATAACGGACCTCAATTCATCAGCCAAGCGTTTCACCGATTTTGCGATAAGAATCGGATACAAAATATGGCCTCGACGGCTTATAATCCTGCTGCTAATGGTTTGGCGAAAGCCTTCAACAAAACCACCATCAAACTCTTGAAATTTTTTGTCTCTTCGAACAAAAGAGATTGGAATGAGAAACTGGGGGAATGTCTCTAGGCATATCGCACAACGGTACGAACACCAACATGTTGTACCCTATTTTAGTTTATGGGTGTGAAGCAGTTCTCCCCATTGAAATCCAAATTCCATCACTCAGAATAGCAGTGGCTAATGAGTTGACTCAGGAAAATAATGATCAATTAAGGCTTCAAGAGCTAGAAGGATTAGACGAGAAACGCCTTCAAGCTCAACAGCGTATTGTATTATACCAGACATGCATTTCCAGAGCTTTTAACCAAAAAGTGAAGGAAAGAGTGTTCAAAGTGGGTGAGCTAGTTTTAGCTGTGAAGAGGCCAATGATCATTACACACAAAAGTAAGGGCAAATTCTAGCCTAAATGGGAAGGTCCTTATGTGATTGAAACGACGTTTTCAAATGGCGCCTACAGATTAGCCAAACCTAATGGAGATTTAATAATGGCTCCTATCAACGACAAATTTCTGAAGAAGTACTATGCTTGATCTCATTTGCTCAAAGGGGTATGGTGAAGATTTTATTCTGATGATATTGCATACAAAGATTGGTTGGATCATATTCTATCATGTTCTTATGACCTCTGAATAGATATGTTTGACTAATTTGAAACTTCAAAACCTATCATGTCTATATTACCTCTAATAGTGTTTTGTATACAAATTTAGTTGGAGCATATTCTATCATGTCCATATAACCTCTGAATAGATATATCCAACTGAAACTTACCGAAAGTATAACACGTCCATATTACCTCTGATATCACTTTCATCTTAGCCTATCATTTATATTCAAAAGTGATAGGTCCACAAAATCAAAAAAAATATCTTTATTATCTCTGGGAATAGCAAAATTACAGAAGAAGCAAAAAGGTACATTATTGGGGAGGAGCAGTTAAATCCCTAATTTGTCACGCCAAAGCAGCCATCCTCTCATTCCTGGAGTTTAAAATACTGTTGTGAGCCTGTGCCAGCCTTGCCTCGTCGTTACTCAAGCAAGATAGTTCAGACCGAGCATTAACAAAACCGGCACGGATGACACCCGCATGTGCCAAGTTCTGCTGAGCTGTATCCATTTGGCCCTTCATCACATCACGAACTGCCGACGTCTTGAGAGCCCGCTCCCTTGCCTGAGCGAGTTCAGCTTCCAATTCTCGGACCCTCGCTTTATTTCCCTCACATTCAGCCTGGCACTTTGCTAGTTGAGGAATAACCTCCACCAAGACAGCCTGCTCTTCATCCATCTCTTGCTGCTATTCCTGGATGGATTTGTTTAAAGATTCCATCTGCTTAGCAAGCTCTGCAGTCAAGGAGCCATACTCAGCTTGAACCAGAGCGTCGATGTTGCCTCGAGATAGTTGCAAATACTCGTTAATGGGTTGTTCTAAACCATTAACTATTTGCTCTAGTGCATCAGCTCTTTCAGCATCACTGAAATTTCTAATCTGCGCTATAGGAAGATTGGAGGACATTTTCAGAGCATCGAAACCTAGGTTCTTCTCCAGCACCATCGATATCAACTCTTTCAAAGTGAGATAGAATATGCTAGTGTATTGATCCACTAGCATAGCAAAGCTCGAATGGACGCTGGGGGTGGCCGCAATATCAGTAAATCTTCCTCCAGGAATGACTGTAGAGGAGGTCGCCATGGTTGTTGCTTCAACAGATGGCACGACAAAAGAAGAGACACCAACAACAGTTGAAGTTGTTGGTATACTCGACGAAGGAGGCACGGAAGAGATGGTGGGTTCATCCTCCTCTGATGTTATTTGAACTCCCACTGGCGGGATGACATCCGAGAATGTTGCGGATAAGAGATCGGCAGTTTTAAAGCATGCTTCTTCGACGTTGATCACCACCATTTCATTAAATAGATCCGCAACAAAGTCAGAAGTTGTGTCAACTCCGCCCTCCCCAGAGATGTCTTCACCTGAAAAGAAGACAAGAGAAAGTTAATATCAATTTGATATAATTTTCATGAAGAAAACATTTACCCATGGCATGTATGTTGCGTCTGCAGCCTGTATAGCTAAATCATTTCTTAATGATGCTAAATAAGCTGTCATACCTGGAGAAGAGGGTGCACCAACTGACGTTTGAGGGAAGTCATCCCAGTCATCACCCAGATCCACTCGAGGTTCATCGGGTAGAATCTCGCTGGAAATACTTACAGATGAAGGAGGGGTTACTCCCGTTATTGGTCTGGATAAAGGTATATTGATTCTGAATATGTCCGATCTTGAAGGAGACCTCGAAGCACTACCAGTAGCGGTAGTAGCGACAACTATCGCGGGCAAAGAATCTCCAGCACTGTCAGTCGGAACTATGGAGATTCCCTTTCTAAAAGGCGAAGGACCTCTAATCAAAGAATCATCCCCAACTGGGGAAATAACAGGCTCACTCCTAGAAGCCCCCTTGGTGGAAGTCTTTTTAGGACCTCTAGCCGTCTTCTTCTTGCGGGGGGAAGGCTCTTTCAGAGTGGAAGCCTTCCGTTTATTGGAGATAACGAGAGGCTCTGCTGGCGAAGCTATTACGCCTCTCGGTATTATCAACAAGAACTCGTCTGCACTAGTAGGGTCTTCACCTTCATCAGATGAGACAGACGGTATCTTCTCCCTTCCAGTGGACCTATGGGTGGGTATCCTGAAACTTCCATGCACATCAAAATCACGATGGAAGGTGTTGATGGACGCATAAAACTGAATGAAGAATGCGCAACTCCATAGAGAGAGGTCGCGGGTACAACAAAATTTATACCAGTACAACCCGTGATGAAATACCGCCATCCTCTGGCTCCATCAATAAGTCCACCTTTGGACTTGAAGCTGGTTATGGGATTCCCCATATGTAACTGGTCATACCCAAATTGCCTGGCGAACCGGTTGGGCAGATAAGGCTCCAAGTAGCAGTGGTCCTCACTTCTGTACAGCAGGTGGAAAGGTCTAATGCAGACCAACCAATAAAAGGCTTCAGGAGAAAGAATAGTTCTCCCTTGACCTGCATCCTTAAGTTTTGTCCCCTGTTGATTGATATGTACAGGGGGACGATACAGAAGGGCTTCCAGCCATGGGCACAATTTAATGCTCGCCGGCAATCTATGACGCTCGCCATATTCCAAAGGGAATTCTTGTAATTCAACAAGAAGTTATTTCCCGAACCGCTGGCAGGACTAGGAGACATCACCTTGGTGTTGTGAAGGATTAGCCGTCCCATCAGATATAGGAATGGTAATTCCACTCGGGGAAATCCTTCACGCTGCGTATCATCAACTAACAGTCCATCAGTAATGGCCCTCAGGCCAGCTTGTATTCTACATACCATGGCAGGAAGCAAGCCCAATCTTGCTCCAAACACCAACCGTACTGCGGGCCATAAGGTGTTGCGATGAATGCAATCTGCAGACGCGATGCCAGGCACTACCCATCGGCGTAGCCAGACAGAGAGGAAGCCAGCCAGTTGAGCCTCCCTTGACAGAGGCTTGCGATACTGCCTCATATAACTGAAGGCATTAGTGCCTGCAGGATAACCTCCTATCTCCTCATCGAGAATATAATCTGAAACCCCTGCATCTTCGATGAGATCATCGACCGTATCGGCACTAAGCATGCTCAGAAAGTTCAAGGGCTTATCTCTGCTATCTACAACCTTGTCTGGTTTAGCATTTCTGGCCTGATGGAAGAAGAGGTAGGATACCCATTTGTTGATATGAGCCAAATCAGAGGGCTCTGTATAAAAAGTGGTGCAGGCAAGGTAGTGGCTCATCAGTTCCTGGTATACTGCCACTGCCCGAGGGTTTGTATCCCTCAGCTCCCTGTTTGTGGGAACGTACTCTTCATAAGGAGTGTCTCCCATTGGCAGCTTGGAAATCTCTGCCATCTCATGAAGGGCTAAGCCCAACTCACCTAGCAGAGTAATAAAAGTCCCAGTGAGCGAGTTGTATTGCTCTATCAAGGCTAAGAACAAGTTGGGGTTGACAGGCAGCCCAACACTAGTGGCACTCACAGCCGCAAATAAACCAATACTTTCCAGCTCCGTTTGGAAGTGCTTCAGGGCCCAGGCAGTTAAACTGGCCCATCGAAGATTCTCGGGGCTAAGCCATCCACTGGTCCGAGGGTTGACCTTAAGGTACACTCCTCCCTGCCCCATAAAGTCATTACAGAAAGTCGATATTTGAACTGGCTGGATCAGTGAAGTGTCCTCACTCGGGACGCTACCCGGCAGTAATCCCCTAAAAGGCATTACAGGGCCTAAAGGACTGCTCATATAGGCTCCTTGATTCAATCCTTTGTTGTACAAGATCTTCCCTGGCCACCCATGAAGATCTGGAGTCAGAGTCCACATCATCTTCCTAGGATGTGTGGCATGGAAGAATATCGAGATAGGGTAATCTCTAGGCATCCTGGGCAGATACATGACCGTGCCCTCAGTAGTAAACACCCAATCCTCCTTCTTGGGCTTAGTCTGGGATTGTTTGTCGATAACATCCCCGAATAAGAAACCTGGTTTCTTATATTCAGTCCCATCTATGTATGTCAGGGGCTCCCCACTGATCATACTCAGAAGTATTCATTCTCCTTGGGACGAGATCAGAGTTACCCTTTCTTGAGGATACTCATTTCCAGAAATCGGGAATGTCACATGGGACAAGTCCTCCAGATAGTTTGAGTTCAGCATCCCGGCAGCAGAGCCCATCACTTCAGCCAAAGGAGGGATCTACAAGTCCAATGCAAAATGCAAGAAAATAAGTCAGTTTTTACGCTGGACACTACACTCTTGCAGGATACGCCAAAGACTAACAGTCTGAGCTTTTACGCCGGACTGTAAAAACTTGAGTCTTACGCTGGAATCTATTTTCAGTACGTAAAACTCAAGGTTGGCATTATACGCCAAGATCTAACAGTCTGAGCTTTTTACGCTAGACTGCCAAAATTTGAGTTTTTACGCCGGAATTTACATCCAGCGCGTAAAACTCAAAGTTTGTAGTATACGCCAAATTTCGACAGTCCGAGTTTTTTATGTCAGACTGCCAAAATTTGAGTTTTTACGCCGGAATTTATATCCAGCGCATAAAACTCAAAGTTTGTAGTATACGTCAAATTTTGACAGTTCGAGTTTTTACGCCAGACTGCAAAAATTTGGAGTTTTTACGCTAACACATTAGGAATGTGGGCGTAATAATAAAACATCTATGTGCATCATCTTTCTCGAAGAGGTTCTTAGCACAGAAGATGACCTTGCGCGTACACGCACAACGTGTGCGAAGGGTTTTTCCTCTCGAGCCTTTACCTGTAATGTCCGGAGCACAGCTCGATGGTGGAGCACTGCGTTCAGATCGGGACTCGCTTAGCCTAATGGGGGTTGCTTGTGCTTGAGCAGTGGAGCGAGATGAGGAAGCGATCTTCTTTCCCTTAGAAGTGGAAGCCTGTTTAGGTGCCATGGCGAATCTGAGTTCACAGGAAAGAGACGAAGAAGAAAGTTTTTTTTGGAAAAGCAAGGATTTTGCAAAGACATATAAAGGGTTTCTCTTTCAAGACCTTAGGATATTTATAGAGTTCGGATAACTCTTCGAATCCCTAACCAAATACGATATTTAATAATCGATTATGATTTGAGACCACGTCAGCCTATTACATGAAAAAAAAGACGGACAGTCATGCTGCGTAACGGATCCAGATTTTATGCTCAGAGGCTACAAATCTACGGTTTTATGCTCAGAAGCTTTTACGATCAGAGGCTACAAATCTACGGTTTTACGCTCTGAAACTTTTACGCTCAGAGGCTACAAATCTACGGTTTTACGCACAGAAGCTACAGATCTATGATTTTACGCTCAGAAGCTAACAGATGCTATGGTCTATAACTTTTTCGAGAAGGCCAATTATAAGGGTTTACGTAGAAAATGCTCCTTTTTAGCTACAAAATATTCCAAGTGCCTGAAACACACAGAGGTCAGCATTGAAGATGACTCTTCTTCTTGGGCCATTGGAAGTTCATTCGAAGTCTAGTCAGAATCTTTTACATCTAAGTTCAAGTATGGCCTGTTTGGCGGACATTTCTCGCCCTGTTTCGAAGGATTTTCGGGGAAACCATTCTTGAAGATGATGGTCTGAACAGAAATTCTTCGTATTAGAGAAGTGACAGTTTAGAATTTTTATGCGACTCCTCGTCCAAAAACAGCATGACAGTTGGATCTTCAAGACAACTTAATGCTAAAGAGCTTTTTACGCATCTTCCATTACGCGTAAAAGACGGGACATGACCAGATAAGCGTTTAGCAGAGTCAGCATAAAATTATTCAGACGTGTCGAAGCTGCACATTATTAGACTTCCTCACAGCAAATATGGCAAATCAATAATGCGTAAAAGAAGACAAGTTTATTGATCATGATTACATATGATGGAAATCCAGTTTACAAAGGATTTTTCATTTTCATGATTACATATGATGGAAATCCTTTTTCTACAAATGATTTCTTATTTTTATTTAAGATCACGCCGAGAATCTGTTGTGCCAGGTTCTCATATTGGTGGAGATCTTTTTCTTCTTCTACAGCACTTCATTGGCTTCTGCGGCCGATGAATAAGAAAATAATTAATGGCGGGAGGATACAAAACTGGGCCTGCATTATTCAAGTCCACCCTCCATACGCCATGGCAGCTACGTCCTAGAATTGTGTTAGGGATTCAGACCCAACACAATACTAGAAGACAGGACCAAACTGCCTACCTTCGTCCAGTGCCATAATGGGAGAAAATACAGCTAGCAAGCTGTGTGGTCTAATGCGACCCTTCCTCTCTCCTGGACGAATCGTAATATAAAATTGCTGATTATCCCGAGCAAAGGAAGCTATGGTATCCTTCCATGATCCATCGTTGCAGAGGACATTTGCTCGAAGATGACTCTTTTTACGGCTCCTTACATGCTGGAAGAGCATGATCTTCTTCTTCCTCAGGTCAGCCCAATGGATCTCGGCAACCATCTCTTTTGGTGAAGGAAGTGTGGAAAGACAGGTTCACTCACTTGCCTTTTTATAGGCAGAAGAGAACATATCAAATCCCAACAACTCCCTAAAATTTGCCGAGAAATCAGCCTCGCAGAACGAGTCAAATTTGACCGTTTCATGCTTCATTCAAAGTATTTCAAATTATGAGGAATTTGAAAACTTTGAAGGGGGTCTTGTAGAAGCATAAAAAATATGCTGGGAAATTATACGCGTAAAACCTCCTATCATATATGAAGCACGCGTAAAACAGAAACTTCAGAACTATACGCGTAAAATATGACTTCAGAGCTGCCCGCGTAAAGCAGCGCTTCAAGGCTGTTTTGGCGTAAAAGGTTGCTACACCTCCCTCCCGCATAAAATATGTTTGCTTTTAATACAGCGTAAAGTTGTACGAGGAACTCTTCGTATTCTTCGAAATGAACCTGTCAGACAGAACAGTAAACCTGACTCCTGACAAATAGTACTGCACGACGATCGAGAGGACGGCTGTAATGATGATTCTACATAGAGCCCCAGACTGTTGTTTAGTGGCATATCCTTGATACAAGTTATTTTTACGCATTCAAGGAATACGCTGCCTATTTTACACAGGTAGAAATGAGTCTTTATGCTCAAGATGAGATAAAACCAAACGCCACGTCAAAAGCTGTTCTTCGTACAGAACTCGAGGCACGTCTCTGCAGTTAATGCGCGAGATGGGGGCAGATCTCTACATTTAATGCACGAGATCTGGTTCTACTTTTAATGATTGGGAGAGCTAAAATTAGGGCTAATATGCTCACGTCACTATCCCTGCATACTACGCCAACCAGGCTATTTTCAACTATAGGAGCACGCCGTATGCTATCTCCTCGAAATACGCCAACCAGACTATTTTCAACTATAGGAGCACGCCGTATGCTATCTCCTCGAAATACGCCAACTCAGGCTATATTTGCAAGGTAATTGATAAGGCTATTTGGCCCAGAATACGCTCAAGACCTCAGTCAGGAAGGATAATTGGCTAGTTTACGCTGGTTACCTATTACCTATGCAGCGTCAAGCTTTACGCAGAATTTGGCTTTTACGCCAACAAGATAGCTACTTGGCTTTTACGCCAACAAGACAGCTACTTGGCTTTTACGCCAACAAGACAGTTATTTGGCTTTTACGCCAACAAGATAACTATTTGGCTTTTTACGCCAACGAGACAGTTATTTGGCTTTTATGCCAACTATTATTATGCGAGGGGCAGTTACCTACGTGGCTTGCATGCCGTGGTCTTCGAGAAGCAGTTATATACGTCACCTCATAATGGGACACGCGTCACACGCGGATTCAGGAGATCATTCAGACGTGGGTAGCAGTTATTATAATCGTCGCATAAAAGGTGCAACTCTCTCCACTAATTGGCTTCTACACCGACTGATCAGTTACTGTGACTGATCTCTATAAATAGAGAATTCCGATCACAGGAGAATGGGGTCAAGAGGTCAAAAAAAAGTCGAAAGAGAGGAGATTAGAGAGAGAGCACATATAGAGAGTGTTGATTGATGACTTTGGCAATGAGAGTTCAATCCCTCCTGCAATCTTTGAAGCTTCTTCTTCTTCTACATCACTTCTTCATCATCGTGTGGTCCAAGGGGCAAAGTGATCGACCGCAGATCAGACTCCTATAGCAATATTTCCCCAGAATCATTTTTATTGTACTTAACATCCTCGTATAGGATTAATTGTACTTCTTTTTCTTGTTTGTAAACAAAAAAGGGTTTCGTATAAACCTACTCTCAATTTCTTTTATTTATCATCAAACAGCGTGGGCTGTCCAAAATAAAACCGTAGCTCCGGATACGGAAACACACGGGACGTACCGCAGCTCCGGGCAAAAAGTTACACGGGTGCTACAACTACTCTAGATACAGGATCACTACAGAAATAGTACATATACATATATAAGCGCGTGCAGAGGAGCCCAAACATCTAGTAACTGTCTTTCCCATCCTAAGCGGTCAACGAGTATGCGCTGAACCTGAACCTCTATCTAGTAGTCTCATCATACAAGAGTAACTATCAGTCAACGCGACCCTAAGGTCGTCCCAGTCTCCGGTCATGATGTCAGTATCAGGATACAGGAAATCTGGCATGAAGACAGTGTCTGAATGTGTCCTAGGGTTCTGATATACATAGGTACATACATCAAGGTGTTGCGAACATCTATCACTCGTTACCAGACGTTACCGATGAACGTCTGCACCTGGTTGTGACCCGGACGCGAAGTAACGATCCTAGTCAACAATGTGCACAATGTATATACTAAAATAATAAATATCTGGTAACTGAAATACAGGGTGGCAAGGTACACTTGCCTGGGTCCGGCTGCTGAAGATGGGGCTCCGATACAACGTCCAAGTCTGTAGGTCCCGAAGTACCTAGAGTCGAGATATAAGCTCAATCAATAAACTATCATGAGGTGAAATAAGATGTGACACCCGTCTAACATTTGCTCAAACTCAGCTACAACTCACATAGACACGAAGCTAGAGGGTTGACCAAGGTTGACTCAGGGTATGTTACATCTAATCAAATTAATCATCTGTACAATATCATCAAACCAAACCTCAACCTTACTATATTCATCACGATATTCCGTGGTTCAAACCATGATCAAATCCTCAGTTTCAACCCGGGTCTTCACAGACATTAATATGCACGTTTGACATATCTCATCCTTAAATAAAGTATCAATTATTTATTAAACCCTCGAAGATATACATTCACTATGATTTCATAATAAAACTAATACTTAATTAAGTTCATCATTATTCATCCATCCTCATTGAATGGCTAAAGGTTCTATATTACTCACTATTACATAATCCATCACCTGTTCCCCAATGTTAATCATTGTTTCAATTTCACAGTATCGTTTCACAATAATTTAAATCTGCTCATCAACCATAATCAATATTTATATAATAAAATGGATATCACCCTAAATTCTTGTACCCAACATTTATAAATCCTGCTCTCAACATAGCATTTAACTAACCAATGCATATACAATAAACCATAAAACTCAAAGTAGCATTCACCAACCCTAAGGCTCGATAAAACCAATGTTTTGATATCACACCCATTTCTCCATAATTTTAATCCTGCTCCTCAATAACATTTAATATTGCATCATCAATAATAAACCATATGCGTAATTTAAAAGAGATAACTTAAACCTCAAATCAAACTTCTTAAACCCTAAAACTAACTAAGTTATATACAACAATATACATTAATACTAAACTAACCATAACAAACATACTATACGACACATAGGGAGGGGGAGTGTTCACCTTGGCGGCGGTACGACGGCACGCTGGGGTGGTTGCCCGGAGTGAGGTCGACAACAAGGTAGGGGAGGTGTTGGTGACAGAGGTCGAGGGGTCGACGATGACTCGTCGGAGTTTCATATTGGATGAGGCAGAACTGGACCGGTCGGGAGCTGCTATGGTCGACTCGACCGCGCGGAGGAGCTGAGCGGGTGGCCGATCGTGGAGGTGCGGGTATGGTGGTGATGGTGATGGCAGGTGGCGAGGGAAGGTGGTCGTGGTAGTGGTGGTAGTGGTGGTAGTGGTGCTGGTGATGACGGCCGCGGGGAGGTTGGTCGATGGAGAGGCCGGAGTAGTGGTGCTGGTGATGGCGGCCGTGGGGAGGTTGGTCGATGGAGAGGCCGAAGTAGTGGTACTGGTGATGGCGGCCGCGGGGAGGTTGGTCGATGGAGAGGCTGGAGTAGGAAGAGCCGGTCGGTGTACAGCAGGTGGAGCTCGGAGGTGGATGGCTGCAGTTGGAGAAGGAGGAGGCGAGCGGGTGGCTGGGTGGAGGAACTCGGCTGGGGTCGGGTTCGGTTTAGTTGTGAAGAGGAAGAAGAAGAAAAGAAGAAGTAGAAAAAAAAATGGGAAGAAAATGGCTGTGGGTTTGTGAGGAGGAAGGAGAGAGAAAGTGTGTGTGTGGGGGGGGGGGGGGTCCCAAGGTTTTGGGGATTAGGGCCTGCTTGGGGAAGTGTGTATGAGGAGACATTATATAGGGAAGAGTGATGGAGAGTGTGTGGTGGAGATGCTTCCAATTTTTAAATGGATGGCTTGGATTTCTCATGAAGGAATTGTGTTCACACCATGGAGAGGGGAATGAGGTTTGGACCGGTCAAGGGTTGGGGGGGATTCATCATTTGGTTTGAACCAATGGGGTGATGACACCTAGTGCAACATTTACAAATAAGCCCTTTAAATTTGGGTATTTACACAAACACATAAAATGACGAGAAAATGGTGTGGGAATTGGTGTTTGATATTTTGTAGGGTGAGGGAGTATTGTGTGTTTTGCATGGGCTTAATCAATGGGGTATTGGATTAAATTGGGGTTAAGTTGGGATTAGTCAAAGTTGGTATCCCCAATTTAATTAAAATAAATTATCATGTGCTCTTAAATTGATTGGGGGCACATGGGATCTCAATTTGGAGTGACACAAAGGTCATGAAAGGTATAGGCTTGGTGTCAGTCTTTAACCCTTTAATTGATCTGGCTCAACGGGTTGAGTTGGTGTCTCAAAATTGATAGCAACGACACAGGTACGCGACACAGGATTAAATAATAGATTTTGGATACGGGAAGTTGTGCAATTAAATTAGAGCACAAGGATTACGATTTTGAGTGACGAAAAAGTCCAGCGCCTAAGTTGGCGTGTCAAGTCTAGAATGCAATAATTTATTAGAAATTATGGGCTAATATTGGGCTCCGAATATTGCAACAACGGTAGGCTACACCAAGGGTTTAATTAAAAAATCAGACATCTGCAACCTTACTTCTAAACCTCAAATACCTGATGCTAAACCAAAATTTTCTAACCCAAAACTAGTCTATCCATAAAAATAAATGAGGGGGTTTACAATGGTCACATGCTCCCACTTCCACTCTGGAATGGGTAAAGGCTGAAGCAATCCACCTGGCCTCTGTCTCTCCGCCTTTATCTGTTGTCAAACCAAACATCTGGATACGAAGCTAGCTACCTCCCGCTTCATAACATACCATCAAACATGCTCTCTTATGTCCCTATACATCTTGTTGGCACCTGGATGCATAGAGTACTAAGATTGATGTGCCTCCTGAAGAATCTCCTTGCGCAATGCTCCACTCGGCATACACAATCTGGTACCGTGCCGCAATGATCCATCATCTGCAATGCTAAAGTCCTCTGCCAACCCTATCTGGACCTATGCTCTGATGCTCCTCAGAGACTCATCCTCAAACTGTGCAGCTCTGATCTGGTCCATCAACTCTGACTTTACCTGAAGTCTCTACATCTGTGCTGCAACTCTATGAACTAATACCTCAATGCACAAACTATCAAGATTGGCCAACAAATATCTGTCCCTCGTCAATTACATAGCCGCTGGATACCGGCTCTAGGCATCCACGACTACGATGGCTTTCCCTGGATGGTACTGCAAAGAAATATCTAAGTCCTTCATCAACTCCAACCATCGTTGCTGCCTCATGTTGAGCTCTTTTTGTGTAAATACATACTTCAAGCTCTTGTGATATATAAAGATATCTACTCTCTCTATACAAGTAGTGTTTCCATAGTTTAAGAGAAAATATAACTGTTGCCAACTCCAAGTCATGGGTATGGTAATTCTTCTCATGCGGGCGTAATTGCCTGAAAGCATAGGCAATCACCTTCCCGTTCTGCTGCAACACACAACCCAAACCTTTACCCAATGCATCACGGTATATAGAAAATCCTTCTGCTCCTGATGATAATGTCAATATTGGAGCTGTAGTCAACCTCTTCTTCAGCTCCTCAAAAGCAGACTGACAATCCTCAGTCCAGACGAACTCTACGTCCTTCCTGGTTAGTCTAGTCATCGGCTCCATAATCCTGAACAAATCTCCAATAAAAGCCTGCCAATCATAGAAAACTCCTGATCTCTGCTATTGAACTCGGGGTAGACCATGACTCAACTGTTGAAATCTTCTTCGGGTCTACTGAGATCCCGTCTCCTGTAATCACATGCCCGAAGAATTCAATATTATCAAGGAAGAACTCACACTTTGAAAGCTTGCCATATAGCTTCTCCTTCCTGAAGGTCTCCATAACTATCCTCAAGTGCTTCTCATGCTCCTCCGGGGTCTTCGAATAAATCAGTATGTTATCAATAAAGACTACCACAAACTGATCCAAGTACTGATGAAATACCTTATTCATCAGGTTCATGAATACCTTCGGAACATTTGTCAACCCAAACGACATCACCAAGAACTCAAACTGCCCATACCGAGTCCTGAAAGCTGTCTTCGGAATGTCTTCCTTCTTCACTTTTACCTGGTGGTACCCCGACCTCAAGTCTATCTTTGAGAATATCTTTGTTATGCTCTACTGATCAAATAAATCGTTAATCCGCGGCAACGGGTATTTATTCTTGATAGTGAGGTTATTGAGTGCCCTGTAGTCGATACACATACGTACTGACCCATCCTTCTTTGGTACAAAAAGTACCGAAGCATGCCATGGTGATGAACTAGAGCGGATGAAGCCCTTGTCCTGCAACTCATCCACCTGCTTCTTCAGTATCGCCAGTTTGCTATTGTTCACTCTATAGACGTGCTGTGATATTAGCTCTACACCAGGCACCAAATCTATAGAGAACTCCACATCTCTGTCTGGTGGCAACTCCGACAACTCCTCCGGAAAGACGTCCATAAACTCTGCAATCAACGGATGTGACGACTCCTACTCTTCTACCAAAGCTCCACAGAAGTCACCTTCGCTTTGCTCTGCTGCTCCTCTGGTAAACTCAAACTCTGGCTCTCCTGGCATCTAAAATAAAACTATGCCTCCACGACAATAGATACTAGCATGATGCCTACTCAACCAATCTATCCCGAGTACTATATCGTAGCTCGAAAGTGGCATTACGAGTAGACATACGTCCAACTCTTGGCCTACCAAAGAAACTCTTCGGTCCTTGCAAACATCACTGACCAGGATAATGCTACCCCCAGTCATGATCTTGCAAGTCCTTCGCCAACGGTTCAGACTCAAGACGATGTCTCAGAGCAAAAGATATATATAAAAAATAATAAGAAGCACCCGAATCAAATAAATTATGAGCTAGAAAAGAATCATGATGAACTGAACCTGAGATAACATCACCGACTGGCTCCTGAAGATAGATTGAAATAAGAAAGAAGCAATATTGAGTATGATATGATATCATCAAAGAAGGACATAATTTTATTCAAAGCAAAGCAAATATTTAATAGATAAGGATTGCAAAATAGATATTGGAATTATTCCCTAGTTGTGTTTGAGTAAACTCTCAGCCTATTCCTAAAACAGGCTCGTAGCAGTACTCAAGGCGAGCACCACTACGATATCATATCGTAGAGTCACAATTAGAGCGATATCATAGGACAAATGAGAAGGACTTGCATGGGCCACCACTAAAAATATATCACGATCCGCACCCGGATATTCGGGCACGAGTACGTGGGTACGTCCAGCCTACGCTGCAGCATCGACGGTAGAACGCTGTCTGGGTCAATTCTAACTAACTAACATCTCAACAATATATATATGGTACCTATCAAACATCTCAACTCCAAATGGAGGAACAATATAGTATCTTACAAATGTAACTATGCTCAATTATAATGCAAACTAAGAAAGATAAAGCACGAATGGAATAGTGAAGGAAAGAATCAAGATACAATCCACAAGTCTGAAATAATATACAAGCCATGAATCTCAAAAATATAGTCTAATACCAGTCCAACACAATATAAACTAAACCTCCTCAGGCTCTGCAACTAAGTCCTCCTGGTCTACAGGAGTATCCTCTAAAGGTACACTGTCCTGTCGCCCATAGAATGTAGGATACTGATCTATGAGCCAATCATCTGGAAAAATATATCTAGTTAGGATTGGAGCAAAGTACATATCTCTGAAAGCAGTTTCAATAACATAATCGAGCATATAAAACAGATAATAGAAATAAAATACAAGATAACTAAACATATGCATAAAATAAACAAGGGTGAACATATAATATACTAGAATAGAGAACAACAATATGAATAACTGCAATATGAAGAAATAGCTGAACTCTAACTAATGTGCCTCAGAATACAAGTTTATTATGTGATCGGTTTGGGTTAAACATGATCAATAAGGTAATTTGATTATAAGTATGGTATGTAATTGGTATGTACACGAATAACAATAGCACTTTGATCACATAATCAACTCCTACTCTCCCATCCCTAACTAATACCAATCGATCCAATCACGATATATTACGAACACGAATATGACCACTGAACACGAGCAGTGGGTGTATACGAAAATAATCACAGTGAACACGAGTAGTGGGTGTACACGAGTAAGCACACTGAATATGAGCAGTATGTGAACACAAAATATAAATTAATACCCAATGCATACAATAAAATACATGTACAGGAGTACCCGCTGAATACGGTAGGGATAACATCTCCTGACGGGATCTATGTAGTAACAGTCCGTGAAACCACTGTGTCAAAATCAAGTATACAGTTCTAGAACATGAATATATACACTATTATGAATTAAAAACTAACAGAGAAATATACTCGCCTGAAGTCCTGAGCAAGGTGTGTCTCTCGATGCCCAAGCTAGTGTCAAACAGACCTATATATGGTATATTGCATCAATATAAGGTTCTAAAATAAAAATAAGTTAAACTGATGCAATTCTAGGTCATAAAGCCATTTCTAAGTCAAACCGACTATTTCTAGGTTGTATGAGTCCAACTCTAGGATACTAGGTCAACACACTATGAAACTAAACCACACTAGCTACACTAAGATACTAGGAGACACACAAAAGGCCGTATCATAGGATACGCAAGTTTTTAATATAAAAATAGTAATTTATATATACATACAAGACAATACATATAATATCTTAACTAATTAATGCAATTAGGATACCTTGGTCTTGCACCAATGCGTATCACACTACCACACACCTATCTCGATACTCAAACCCCATACCTTGAGTATCGACCCATTACCTTGATATTACCTTGGTATCCCAAGGTAATTCAAATTCTCATTTATAGCTAATACATAACTAGTACCCATAAACTAAACTACATGCTAACACATATACTAACTATGAAATATATTATATACTAATACAATAGATAGATACATATAGCTACATATAGCTACTAGGCTAACTATTAAACTAACAAGTATATCACTAACTATTTCTAAACTAACCTTAATTAGTATATATATTTATCTAACTATTACTAACTACTAGCTATACTAACTACACTAGTAATAACTACTATACCTCTTAACTAGCTGCTGCACCTTAACCCACTAGCTAAACCCTTACCTCACTGATAAACCACTGATGCACTGAAAACTCCCTGCATGCTGATACTGTGCTGTTGCTTACTGCTCAGTAGTTGTTGCTGTTGATCTTCTTTGTTGTTGATCTCTCACTTGCTGTGCACACAAAGCTGCACTAGCTGCTGCCTTTCCCCTTTGTTGTGCAGCATACTGAACTACAGTTGCTGAAACTGCCCGACCTTGCTATAGTGAGGAATTGCCACTGCTCCTGCTGATTTGATGCCCAGTTGTTGTGCACAAAGTGCACACTGTATCCACTGTGCAGTGTATTGCTGCACATACTGCTCTATGCAGTGCTGGCTACTACATTCATCTCAGTGCATACTGAACTGCACAGTTAAAGGCTACTGCAGTGGCTCTCCCTCTTGCTTGTGAATGCTGTACTATGCTGCTCATAATGACCGAATAGCTGTTGCTATGCATTTGGCTACTGCATAGTATGCTCCCTACTGCTCTGCAATACTGAACTATAGGCTATTCCTCCTCGAGGCCTCTCATAAACTGCTCACAACACACAACATGCCACACACACACAACATGCCACACACACACACATACATACATACATACATACATACATACATACATACATACTCTCCTATATACATATACATACATATATATATATATATATATATATATATATATATATATATATATATATATATATATATATATATATATATATATATATATATACACACACACACTCATACATATATACACCAATATATATCAATCTATATATATATACACTCTCATATATATATATATATATATATATATATATATATATATATATATATATATATATATATATATATATATAGCTATATATACTTATAGATATATATATATACACTCATACATATATACACATATATATATATTCAACCACATATATATACATATAGATATATATAGCTATATACACTTATGTATACTATATACTATAAATACATACATAATACATATATATCATACATAATATCACATACATCTATATATAGACAAGTTACATAGAATTAAGGGGCAATGAAGCAAACACGTGGAGTGCACCGCACCCATATCACACTCAATCTATGATACACTTGCGATACAGCTCCACCACACAACCAAACGCATCCTGAAGGACATGAGCAAGTCTAGAATACTAATTATGAGCAATACGAACAATAATTAAATCAACTACATGTCTGTATCAAGAAGTGACATGCACAAATCCCCGTGTTGGAGGAAAACCCCAAAAAATAACCCGTATCGTCAAATTGATGAGATACGGCCTACACGTACCCAATTGTGGACACGACACTAATCACAAACAATTAAACATATGTCAAATTGATCTAATTAACCAATTGACAAACACCACATGTGCCAATCTCGAAATTTCCTTAAAATTGACACAAAAATACACATAGCTTCCTCCATAGGCCTCCTATGAACCTATTTCCAGTTCCTATGGAAAGCCTATGCATATGGGGTAGTTTTTCATGGTTAAATCTCATATTTAGAGTCTACTAAAAGAGGAAAAACTGAAATACACCTATTGGAAGATGGATTCTCAATCAAAATCCTCAAAAGATGAATGTAGCCTCCTCCTTGTAGATCTTGGCCTCCTCTTTGTAGATATTACTTTCTTCTTGTAGATCCTTGTCGTAGTAGCCTCCAATAAAGAATAGAAAATGAATTTGAGAAGAAATTAATGAGAGAATGGTGAGGGAATAAAGAAATTTGAAAGGGAAAAAAAATCTAGATCTAATTAAAAATGAAAATAAGAAGAGAGACTCTCTCTCCTCCCTCCTAATGTGGCCGACACTAGACCCCTCTCCCAGGCAATATGAAGTGACAAAATTATCCCTTGGGGCCTCTCATGAAGAAATTAATTAAGGAGGAAAGGTTCTAGTCTAATGGTTTCACTAATTAATTTATCCTCCTAATGAATGTGCCTAATTATTGGGCTCAATGTAAACCAAAATAAAATATTGGGTTCATGAATATAATCTAACTAGTTAGGTCCACTACACAAGTCTAAAATAAATACTATATTTAACAATCAATAAATAATACAATAATTAATTATACATGCACAATATTTAATACAATACTCCTAAAATAAAAATATCCATGCCAATTACCAAACTACCCTTGATTGAAAATATGAGGGTAAAAATCCTACCCACCTTAAAAAAAAATTATCCTCGAAATTAAGGAAGAGACTAACTACCAAAAGCAATCAATATAAGCAAAAAAAGAATTATACCTCATGGCTCGAACATATATGGATATCGCTCGTGCATCTAGGCCTCTCGCTCCCAAGTACTCTCTCCTGGCGAGTGATGCCTCCACGCGACGCGCACCTGTTTGATAAATAAACGAAAGAAATGAAATGAGTTTATACGACACCCGCTCTTAGGTTCACAAACAATAAGTACAATTAATCCTATACGAGGATGTTAAGTATAATTTTTTAATCTGGGTAAATATTGCTATAGGAGTCTGATCTGCAATCGATCACTTTGTCCCTTGGACCACACGATGATGAAGAAGTGCCGTAGAAGACAGAAAGCAGCTTCGAAGGTTGCTAAAGAGAGTGAATGCTCGATACCAAAGTCGTCGATCACTACTCTTTGCCTGAGCTCTGGATTCTTTTCTCTTGAAATCTGCGACCAATTTTCGACCTTGGACCTCTGTCGATGGAGGTCTCTATTTATAGAGTTTTAGTGACAGTGACCACTCAGTCGGCATAGAAACCGAGTAGTAGAAAGTACAGCACCCTTTTATACGATGGTTACAATAACCGTTGCCTGCGTATAGATGACCTTTTGAATGAGCGTGTGACGCGTGTCCCTTTAAGAGACAATGCGTATAACTGCTGCGAAGATCACGGCATAAAAGCCACGTAGGTAGTTATCCCTCGCGTAGAAAAGGTTGGCGTAGAAGCCAATGACTGTCACCATGGCGTAGAAGCCAAAGAGTTATCAAACCGGCATAGAAGCCGAGTAGGCGTCGAAGCCGAGTAGGCATAGAAGCCGAGTGGACGTAGAAACCGAGTGGGCGTAGAAGCCGAGTGGGCGTAGAAGCCGAGTGGGCGTAGAAGCTAGCTGATCCTCCTCCTTTGACTGAGGATTGAGCGAATTCTGGACCAAATAGCTTTAATACGCACCAGTGCAGATGTAGCCTGAGTTGGCGTATTTCAAGGAGATAGCGTACAACGTGCTCCCATAGCTGAGAATAGCCTGATGGCGTAATGCGCAAAAGCGATAATATGGACGTTTTAGCCAAAATTACGGCTTTTGGAGATATAATCAAATCTCTTGCATTAAATGCAGAGATCTGCCCCCATCCTGCGCATTAAATGCGGAGGCATGTCTCGAAGATCTGCCATCATTCTGCGCATGAAATGCAGATACGCGCCTCGAAGATTTGCCATCATTCTGCGAATTAAATGCAGAGACGTGCCTCGAGCTCTGTCATTACTCTGCGCATTAAATGCAGAGACGTGCCTCGAGCTCTGTACGAAGAGCAACTTTTGATGTAGCAGCTTGTTTGTCTTCTGTGGAGAGTAAACAACTCTCGTCTGCCTGTGTAAAACTAGGCAGCGTATTCCCTTGTATGCGTAAGAGCGGTTTACGCCAAGGAGATGTCACTAAACGATATTTTGGTAATATTAATCAAATCTCTTGCATTAAATGTAGAGATCAGCCCCCATCCGGCGCATTAAATGCAGAGACGTGCCTCGAGCCCTGTACGAAGAGCAGCTTTTGACGTGGCAGCCAGTTTGTCTTCTGTGGAGCGTAAACAGTTCACATCTGCCTGTGTAAAACTAGGCAGCATATTCTTTTGTATGCGTAAAAGCAGTTTATGCCAAGGAGATGGCACTAAATGATAGTCTGGGTCGCTGTGCTGCGCCATCATTATAGCAATCGCCTGGGTAGTCGTGCAGTACTCTTTGTCAGGAGTCAGACGTCAGGTTCACTGCACAATTTGACAGGTTCATTTTGAGGAATACGAAGCGTTCCTCGTACACTTCAATGCTGCATTAAAGCGGATGAGTTTTACGCCGTAAAGGCGATGTAGCACCCTTTTTATGCTGAAGCAGCCTGGACATACTGTATTACGCGGATGGTCCTTGAGCTTATATTTTATGCTATCTTAGCAAAAAAGCTTTGTTGTACGCTGGTGGCTCTGAAGTCATCTCTTTACGCTGCCCAGCACCAACATGCTGCGTATAGCTATCCAGCGTATTTTTTATGCTTCTACAAGACCCCCTTTAAAGCTTTCAGATTCCTCGTAATTTGAAACGCTTTGAATGAAGCATGAAACGGTCAAGTCTGACTCGTTCTTTAAGGCTGATTTCCTGGCGGATTATCGGGGATCCGTTAGAATTCGGTGGGTTCTCTCTCTCCTATATAAAGGTTGAGGAGTTAACCTATTTTTTCTATATTTCCTTCACCACACAGAGATGATCGTCGGAGTTCGTCGGGTCGACTTGAGGAAGAAGAAGACCATGTTCTTCCAGCATGTAAGGAGCCGAAAAAGAAGACGTCTTCGAGTAAATGTCCTCTGCAACGGTGGATCATGAAAGGATATCATAGCCTCCTTTGCTCGAGGTAATCAGCAACTTTGTATGGCGGTTCTTTAGGAGGGAGGAAGGGTCATTTTAGACCACACAGCTTACAAGCTGTATCTTCTTCTGATACTTTTGTGGACGAGAGCAGACAAACTAGCTCTATCCTCGAGTATTGAGTTGGGTTAAATACCTCAACTCAATCTGTCATGGCGTATGGAGGATGGGCTCTGAATAATTTAGGCAGGCCCAGTTTTGTATCCTTCCGCCATTAATCATTTTCTTGTTAATTGGTCGCGGAAACCGACTAACTGCTGAAGAAGACGGAGGAAGATCTCCAACAAAGCGAGAACCTGGCAGAACAGATTCTGGGGGTGGCCTTCCGACGACGATGAGGAAATCCTTTGTAGACGGGATTTTCCTCATATGTAATCATGAAAATGAAGAAAAACCCTTTGTAGATTGGATTTCCCTCATATGTAATCATAAAAATGAATAAAATCGTCTTCTTTCGTACATATGATTATTCTGCCATATACTTTGCTGTGAAGTCTAAATATGTGTAGCTTTGACACATCTGGTATCTTTACGCCGACTCTGATAGAAAGAGTATTAGGTCCCGTCCTATCTTTTACGCATAACTAAGGATGCGCAAAAAGCCGCTTTAGCATTTAAGTCGAGTATTCGAACTGTCCTGCTGTTAGGAATGGGGAGCTGCGTAGAATTCTGAACCGTCACTTCTGATAAGAAGAATTTTTGTTCAGACCATCATCTTCAAGAATGATTTCCCAAAAATCCCTTGAAATAGGGCGAGAAACGACTGTCAAACTGAGTCGCCATCTTGAACTGTAGATGAAATATTTAGACTAGATTCTGGATGAACTTTCAATCGACCCAAGAAGAAGAGTAATTTTCAATGTTGAACTCTGTATGCTTTGGGTACTTGGGATATTTTGGGGCCAAGAAGGAGTATTCTCTGCGTGAACCCTTGCAATTGACCGCCTTGAGAATTGTTCAGATATATGCATATTCTGGCCTGCGTATTCTCAGATATGCGGAAAGTCATAGATCTGTAATGTGGATGAGCATAAAATCATAAGTTCGTAGCCTCTCGAGCGTAAAAGCTGCTGAGCATGAGAGCATCCGGGCGTAGAAACTATAGATTTGTAGCCTCTGAAAAGAAAACCTTTCGAGCATGAAGTTGTGGATCTGTTGCCTCTGAACGTAAAAAGCCACCGAGGGTGAAATCATAGATTTGTTGCTTCTGAGCGTGAAGTCGTAGGTTTGTAGCCTCTCGAGCATAAAATCTACCGATCATAAAAGCATCAGGCATAAAACCATAGACTTATAGCCTCTTAGCGTAAAACCGTAGATTTGTAGCTGTCGAGCGTAGAAAGCTCCTTAGCATAAAACCACGAATCTGCTAAATTTTTTTCGAATTCGCTGACTATCCGCCTTCCCAGAGTAATAGGCTGACGTAGTCCCCAATCATAACCGAATATTAATTATCGGATTTGGTTCGGGATTCGAGGAGTCCATCCAAACTCTATATATACCCCAAGGCTTTCAGAAAAAAACTTTTCATCCGTCTTCTGCAAAAGAAAGCCTTCGACTCTTCAAGTTCTTCTTCGTTTCCTCTCCGAGCATTCAGAGTTTTCAGTAATCGGATTTTGGGGCACGAGAGCGTGGGTACGTCCAGCCTACGCCGCAGCATCGTCGGTAGAACGCTGTCTAGGTCATGTAACTATCTAATTAATCTCTCACGAATATCCAACTCCATAAGGAGACACAGATATCACAATATAATATGGAATATACTCAATCACATAAGCTAAAGCACGATGAGATATCGAAGCAAGCAATGAAATAGAAATCCAAGTACACGCAAGAACAATGAACTGGTATATAAGTGTGTACAAGAATAATAACTAGAACATGTGGAGATGCTAGATCCATATACTAGAGATGCATGTCAATGATCATCTAACTATATGTGTGAAACATCAGTATATCATGTGATCGGCTTGGGCTATATGACTCATTACATTGATTAGCGTTCATCCCCAACAAGTCCGGCTAACCATATGTAACAGCGATGAGGCATGTAAGGGTCAGGCTGCACCGATGTGGGGTGTGGGTGAGCTATGATGCATGTAAAGTTTGGGTATGATCACATAAGCTACTAATATTTCTCCATTTATCCCCAGCTAGCACGATGGATTCCAATCACGACTCCTCGTGACAGGTCTCAATGATGCCAACTCGTGTAAACAACAGTGTCAGAGTCATGTATGCTATACAACAAGAGTTATAGAGATAATCAACATAATAGAAACTGTCAGAGAATGTACTCACCTGGGGTCCTGCTGCTGGTATAAATCAGAGTCCAAGTCACAGCCCAAATAGCCTATGTATTATAAATTTACCATGTCAAAAGATAATTTATTTTAATTTATTTAATTCTGGAATAATTACTCTAAAATCCTATTTTAATCTTATTATTCTGATTTTTAGGTTAATTCCTAAATTTTGCCCAAAGGAACTGAATTTTATCAACTCGAGACTCATGAAACGCAAATCGAGGCGATATATTGACCGAAAAGTCAACCGACACAAACTCGACTTTCATGCATGAATTCCTGTAGATTTCAGTGTCAAAAATATGCTAGAATTTACGGCTCGTCCGAATTCAAATTCGTTTGGGAATTATGGCACATACAACTTTCGTATCGTGCACCGATGGTTAAATTCTAACCTAGAAGTTCTACAGAATTAACAGTATGTAAATACTTAGAAATAAATTATGAGAAAAACATATGTCAATGATATCGACATTATCTTTCCGAAACTTTAAACGGTTCATGATTCTGATTCCTGGTTCTCCCGGAATCACGAAAACATCGAAACACATCTATTTTCGGACATGCTGTGTTCTACGAATTTTCCAGAATTTAATACTCATAATTTCGTAAAAAAAATATATAATCAGAAATCTAACCTCAATATCTTTCTAACGCAAGAAACTAAGCCTCGTTTGGAGTCCGGAGCTATGCGCAATGGCTTCTGGAAGATGAAGGAATCCTAGATGGCAATTCTCCAAAATTTGGCTGAAGAAAAACCCTAAAAATAAATAACTAAACTAATATATATATAGAGGAGAGAGAAAGCAGCCGCGGCTCAGATAGCGCCACGTGGAAGCCATCCAACGCTGGCCGCCCAAATCGAACGGTCGCAGATCCACGCGGCTCGGCTCAGCTGAGTCTGAGTCAAATTCTGACTCGGCTCGGCTCGAAGTCGGCTCGGCTCGGCTCGCAGCCACCCCGCGGTCACTGACAGGCGGGCCCGGCCCAGTTTGCTGCAGGAGGCTGATAGGTGGGCCCCACTTTGCTGACTGGGCAGAATTAATTACTTTTTGGGTTTTCTTTTTCAGAAATTAGTTTTTAATTCAGTTTTCCCTAATTAACTCAAATTAAATGCTAAAAATAATCAGAAAATTCCCAAAAAAATTCTAGAAAATATATTTTATTATTTAGAACCTAAAATAAAAGTTTGGGATATTTTTAATTATATTTGACCCTAAAATAAATTCTTGAAAGTTCTAGAAAATTAGGGTTACTAGTTTTTAATTAACAAAAAATTATGGAAAAATCCCACTAGCCCCAAATTAACCTAAAAATAATATTTAAGCACGAATTTCAGGATACGGAGGTTACAAGTCTACCCACCTTAAAGAAATTTCGTCCTCGAAATTTAAAATCCTCAATAGTTGTATGTATTCATTTATATTATTTTACAATTAAAATTAAATTCATTAAACCATATTATCATGAAGTAAATCCATATTTCTATAAAACTTCCAAAATTCTATAGATATCATATTCCTAAAATCTTTAAATTTAAAATCGAATTCCATTCGTATCATAATCTCCTAAAAAACTTTATGCTAATTACTAAATATAAAATTTAATATCCAATCCTCTAATTTTAAATCCACTCAATGTATATTTATAAAATTTAAAAATCTCGTCCAAAAAGTTTGTATTCAAATACTAACCCATTAATCATCTTACTCCTCAAATTTTGAGTAAATCACTAAATACAAAATTTACTATCCAATCCTTTAATTGAAATCCCGTCAATGCATAATTATAAAATTTAAAAAATCTCATCCGAAAATACTATTCCATTAATCATCTTACTCGTCTAATTTAAGTCCAATCGATGCGTATTTATAGAATTTAAATCCTCATCCCAAAATTTGAATTCAAACGCTAATCCATTAGTGATCTTATTCCTCGATTCTTTTTCCACACATTATCAAATAATATAATACTCGCAAAATTTTTAATTGCAATATTCAAAATAAATCTATATCTTGCAGTCGAACAAATATAATGATAATCTTCTTCATTCCTCAAAATTTAATGACAATTTCAATCATATTGTAATCTTCATAAAAATTAATATTTTAACGAATCGTCAATTCTGCCATATTGAGTTCTCAACTCTTCATTTAAATTAATGTTTATCTTCAAAATTTAAGGCACATTGTCTCTCTCTGTCAAACCATAACCTTTTCATTAATCTTTACTACGGTCAAACCCCCAACAAATAAGGTCTAAGAAAATCCTACCTACCGTCATACAATATACAATCTAGAAAAACATACATGGTTATGGTCTCCTTTGTCATGGTATTGCAGTCTCTGCTAGGGTGTACTACTAACTATATTCTAACAAGAAAATTATTGATACAAGCTATGGTACTAAGGAATCAATCAATCAAACAAATAGATGGAAAAGGAATATGAGGAAAGAACAGAACATAGCCTTCTAACCCATTACTTGGACATCTTAATCCTCTAATATACACTTAACTCTGGCACATTCACTCACTAATTCCTATCTCTATATACTGATATCCATACCAACTAGTCATTAGTCCATAACATCCATGAATACATCCTCATTGCATACACCTGTCTATTGATACCTAGATATGATACCAAGAATCTCTAACACAACCATAGTTTAATAATGCATCCAAAGTTTGATACCTCTATCCCTTGGTACTACTGTTTTTGCTACAAGTACACCCACTGGTAACTCTCTTACCTACTGCAATTGTTTATACTAGTCGTTCTTATCACTCAAGTGCACACCAAGTGCAACACACCATACTAAGTACTGCTCCTTCTAATGCAACTCTAGATGGACACCCAAGTCTGTTTGCAGTGCCATCTCAAGCCAATAGATCCTTATACATGCACATCAACCACTCATATACTGTTATACATTTCTTACCCACCATAAAATTTTATCCTCAAAATAAAACCCTCAAAATTTAACTTCTCGAACAATTTAAAATAAAATGTATATTCTTTCCTCAAAAGTCAAATATTGAAATAAAATTTTATTCACTTCCAAAAATCTTTATAACTTTGACTATGTTTATTGAATTGAATTTGGATCCTCAAAAATTTTAATAACATAAAATCTCAATTCCTCAAAATTCTTAAAATTGGAATTCATTTCCACTCTTCAATTTATAAATTTAAATCCACAAGTATACATATAAATACTCACAATCTCTAATACTCAAGGTGCACACACTATACCAATTGTCTACAATTCTTAACTATTTTCTGAAATTTTGTACTGTCCGGATTACTTGCAATATTACTTCCAATAATCAAAGTTATCATCACACATATTTTCTCCAATAATTTTCTATCTATATTAATTGATACACCAATCTAATTCATCACACGAAGTACTTACTGCCATTAGCACCTTGCTCAACAAACCTTTGATATAGAATCACTAGCACTATTGGTATGGTAATACTAGCTTTATAATTAGATTATCTCATCAAACTTATTACAACTCACGATCACTTGCACTTTCTATAATACCCATGCTTTACTTCAATCTCAAGGGCAGGCATATGGTTCCATATCTCTATTGATGTATAAGCATATCCCTTAAACCTTTTACAGCATGTTAAACTAATCTGTGATATATTTCACAACTTTCATTACCAATCTTGATATTTCTCTACTCATGGCATCTCATTAAAACCCTTTATGCATATACATTTCTTTACTCTTGATACACCTGGTATCAATCATCAAATTGAACATCATGCTCCATTAATCTTTAACACAATTCCTTGATACTTAATTATTTACATAAATCATCCAATTACATAATTTAATGACTATCCAGGACTGGCATGCTGATTCTGATACTTACTCTTGGAACCTTCACTTATACTCTTACTCCTCTTTCTATAATACCAATACTAATTATAATAACACCTATCATAGAACTATTGCTACAAGGTACTATGCTATGGTTATCTCTAGATTAATGCCTATTGCTCACATGTCCAACCAAGAAATACTTACAACTCACAAGTTATACTCAGTCAACACTAATACAAGACACAGACATAATTGCAAGTCACTAATTATCACACTAACAAGGATCCTTAAAGAAATAAGGCTCAAAAGAACTGGGTTAAGGACTGAAGGTATCTTTACTTCTAATAAAGAAAAGAAGCGATGGAACAAAGTCATGTAATAACGGAAATAGATAAGTCTTGAGATGAGACTTTAAGAACCATTTTAAGATACAACCTGATAATCATACACGTCTGTCAGAAATCATGACACTCAGAATCTTTGCCACGCCAGTAAGCATAGATGCGATAAACGACAGGTTCCGTAACTAAGGTATGCAACTCTATAATCATGTCATCTAGAATCTTCGCCACGCCAACCGGTATGGCTGCGAAAAATTCTAAATTTTATAGCTAAAGTATGTACATCCAAGTCAGGTTCCTACGTTCTCGTCACGACAGCTAATATGGCTACGATAAACTCTAGGCCCCATAACCAAAGTAGATGTTTTACCTTTCTCACTGTCCTCATCAATATATGTCATCAGATGATACCATAAATTTTAGCCCATAAAATTCATCTCGATATGAAATTAACTCAACAACGATACCAAGAATTAAATTTAACAACTGGTCAACAAGAATCAAACTCAACAATGATACCAAGATTTTAATTTAATAACTGATCAACAAGAATCAAGTTCAATAACAACAAGCGAAAGCGGACGAAAACAAGGAAAAATATTTAAATTAGAAATTATAACAAGATTCTCAAGGGGTCGTCCCAGGAATCTCTCAAGAATTTGTGATTGAGTATCCTCTCTCATCCTAGTATCCTATGTCCTATATTTTATAGCAGGCACGCAATAGTACAACTAAGACGTCGCACTACCACGATATCGCAAAACTTGCGAAGTCTGACCTGCATGGGCCACCACTAAAAATGTATCACGACCCGCACCCGGATTTTGGGGCACGAGAGCGTGGGTACGTCCAGCCTACGCCGCAGCATCGACGGTAGAACGCTGTCTAGGTCATGTAACTATCTAATTAATCTCTCACGAATATCCAACTCCATAAGGAGACACAGATATTATAATATAATATGGAATATACTCAATCACATAAGCTAAAGCACGATGAGATATCGAAGCAAGCAATGAAATAGAAATCCAAGTACACGCAAGAACAATGAACTGGTATATAAGTGTGTACAAGAATAATAACTAGAATATGTGGAGATGCTAGATCCATATACTAGAGATGCATGTCAATGATCATCTAACTATGTGTGTGAAACATCAGTATATCATGTGATCGGCTTGGGCTATATGACTCATTACATTGATTAGCGTTCATCCCCAACAAGTCCGGCTAACCATACGTAACAACGATGAGGCATGTAAGGGTCAGGCTGCACCGACGTGAGGTATGGGTGAGCTATGATGCATGTAAATTTTGGGTATGATCACATAAGCTACTAATATTTCTCCATTTATCCCCAGCTAGCACGATGGATTCCAATCACGACTCCTCGTGACAGGTCTCAATGATGCCAACTCGTGTAAACAACAGTGTCAGAGTCATGTATGCTATACAACAAGAGTTATAGAGATAGTCAACATAATGGAAACTGTCAGAGAATGTACTCGCCTGGGGTCCTGCTGCTGGTATAAATCAGAGTCCAAGTCACAGCCCAAATAGCCTATGTATTACAAATTTACCATGTCAAAAGATAATTTATTTTAATTTATTTAATTCTGGAATAGTTACTCTAAAATCCTATTTTAATTTTATTATTCTGATTTTTAGGTTAATTCCTAAATTTTGCCCAAAGGAACTGAATTTTATCAACTCGAGACTCATGGCACGCAAATCGAGGCGATATGTTGACCGAAAAGTCAACCGACACAAACTCGACTTTCATGCATGAATTCCTGTAGATTTCAGCGTCAAAAATATGCTAGAATTTATGGCTCGTCCGAATTCAAATTCGTTTGGGAATTATGGCACATACAACTTTCGTATCGTGCACCGATGGTTAAATTCTAACCTAGAAGTTCTACAGAATTAACAGTATGTAAATACTTCGAATTAAATTCTGGAAAAAACATATGTTAATGATATCGACATTATCTTTCCGAAACTTTAAACGGTTCGTGATTCTGATTTCTGGTTCTCCCGAAATCACGAAAACATTGAAACACGTCTATTTTCGGACATGCTGTGTTCTACGAATTTTCCAGAATTTAATACTCATAATTTCGTAAAAAAATTATATAATCAGAAAGCTAACCTCAATATATTTCTAACGCAAGAAACTAAGCCTCGTTTGGAGTCCGGAGCTATGCGCAATGGCTTCTGGAAGATGAAGGAATCCTAGATGACAATTCTCCAAAATTCGGCTGAAGAAAAACCTTAAAAATAAATAACTAAACTAATATATATATATAGAGGAGAGAGAAAGCAGCCGCGGCTCAGATAGCGCCACATGGAAGCCATCCAACACTGGCCGCCCAAATCGAACGGTCGCAGATCCACGCGGCTCGGCTCAGCTGAGTCCGAGTCGAATTCTGACTCGGCTCGGCTCGGCTCGCAGCCACCCCGCGGTCACTGACAGGCGGGCCCGACCCAGTTTGCTGCAGGAGGCTGACAGGTGGGCCCCACTTTGCTGACTGGGCAGAATTAATTACTTTTTGGGTTTTCTTTTTCAGAAATTAGTTTTTAATTCAGTTTTCCCTAATTAACTCAAATTAAATGCTAAAAATAATCAGAAAATTCCCAAAAAATTCTAGAAAATATATTTGATTATTTAGAACCTAAAATAAAAGTTTGGGATAATTTTAATTATATTTGTCCCTAAAATAAATTCTTGAAAGTTCTAGAAAATTAGGGTTACTAGTTTTTAATTAACAAAAAATTATGGAAAAATCCCACTAGCCCCAAATTAACCTAAAAATAATATTTAAGCACGAATTTTAGGATACGGAGGTTACACCTCTGTCCAAGGAAGCTCAACTGGCTGGCTTCCTCTCTATATGGCTGCGCCGACTGGTGGTACCCGGCATTGCATCTGCGGACCGCATTCACCGGAATACCTTATGGCCTGCAGTGTATCTGGTGTTCGGGGCAAGACTGGGCTTTCTCCCTGCCATGGTGTGCCGCATACAAGCTGGCCTGAGGGCCATTACCGATGGGCTGCTTGCCGATGAAACTCGGCGTGATAGCTTTCCCAGGGTAGAATTACCATACCTGTATTTGATAGGATGGTTAATTCTCCATAACCCCATGGTGATGTCTCCCAGCTCTGGCAGTAGTTCGGAGGGTAATTTCTTGCTGAATTACAAGAAATCTTCCTGGAATGTGACCTCAGTTTTAGACTGTCGGCGGGCGCTGAACTTCAGTCACAGCTGGAAGCTCTTCTGCACTGTCCCCTCTGTACATCTCAATCAACAGGGGATCAGACTTCAGGATATAGGCGACGGAAAGATCGTTCTTTCTCCTGAGGCTTTTAATTGGTTGGTCTGCATTAGACCTTCCCATTTACTGTATAGAAGCGAAGACTATTGCTTCTTGGAGCCCTACCTGCCTAGTCGGTTTGCCAGGCAGTTCGGGTACGACCAATTGCATGTGGGCAATGCCGTCACCAGCTTCAGGTCCAAGGGCGGACTCATTGATGGAGCGAGAGGATGGCGATACTTCATCATGGGTTGCACTGAAGCAATTTTTACCGTTCTCGTCATTTTACTCTCCACGGAGCTGCGCATCCTCCACTCGTATGCCCAGTTCTATGTGGCAACCAACACCTTCCATCACGATTTTGATATGCATGAAAGTTTTAGGGTGCCCTCCTCCAAGTCTGCAGGAAGAGATGAAGTCCCCTCGGTCTCTTATGACGAGGGTGAAGATTCTGTGAATCCAGATGAGCCTCTGTTGGCGGTACCGAGGGGTGAAATACCTCCGCCTGCAGGGCCTCTGGTAATCTCTGGTAAGCGAATGGCTCCTGTTCCGAAGGAGACTTCCCCTTGCAAGAGGAAGAAGAAGACGGTTACTCGTCCTCTCAGGATTCCCGGCCATGAGGCTCCTAGAAGTGAACCTGCTGCTTCCCCTGTCGGGGATGATTCTTTGATTGGAGGCTCCTCGCCTTTTAGAGAGGGAACCTCCACAGTTCCGACTGGCGGTGCCGGAGAATTCCTGCTTGAGGCTGCTGTCGTTGCTACCGCTTTAGGTAGTGGTACGAGATCACCTTCGGGCCCGAGCCGAATAAGGATATCTTTATCCAGATCAGCATCGGGAGAAACCCCTGCCGTATCTGTAGGTGCACCCAGCGAGATTCCACCTGGTGAACCTCGATTAGATCTGGGTGAAGATTCGGAAGAATACATGCCGATGTCAGTTAGCATACCCCCTTCTCCAGGTATGACAGCTCGCTTAGCATCATTAAGAAATGATTTAGCTGTACTGGCCGCAAACGCGACATATACACCATCGGCCATGGGTAAATGTCGTCTTTACGCCTCTTTTTTAGGAAAATTAACATCATATTGATATTGACTTTCTTTTGTCTTCTTTTCAGGAGAAGACATCTACGGGGAGGGTAGTATTGACGCACCTTTTGGCACTGTTTCATCTCCTGGCGATGACATGGAGGTACCCGACTTTGAAGAGGAGACACTTTCGGGTGCCGGCTCACCCGAAGTGGTTCCGATATCTCAGGAGGAGGATGAGCCTGTCATTACGACAATGCCTCCTTCGAGTACGCCAGTCACTCCAGCCGTTGTCGGTGCCTCTTCTTTTGTCGCACCACCTATTGAGGCGACGACTGTGGCAACGTCGTCAGCAGTCATTCCTAGAGGGGGATTCTCTGATATTGCAGCCACTCCCAGCACCCATTTGAATCTTACCAAGTTGGTTGAGCAGTTTTCTACCATTTTCTACGCCACTTTGAAGACGCTGATATCAATAGTGCTGGAGAAGAATTTAGGCTTCGAGGCTATGAGGACGTCCTACAACCTTACTATAGCGCAGATTAGACATTTTGGTGACACTGAAAGAGCTGATGCGCTAGAGCAGATAGTTAATAGTTTGGAACAACCCATTAACGAATATTTGCAGCTATCTCGAGGCAGCGTCGACGGTCTCGTTCAAGCTAGGTTCGACTCCTTGACTGCAGAGCTTGTTGGAGAACTGGAATCTCTGGACAAATCTGTCCAGGAACAGCAGCAGAAGATGGATCAGGAGCGTGCCGAACTGGAGTACGTTATTCCTCAGCTGACTCAGTACAAAGTCGAATATGAGGAAGTGACAGCAAGGGTCCGCAGTTTGAGAGATGAACTCGCTCGAGCGGAGGAGGAGGCTGTCTCTTTGTCGGCAACTCGAGATGTGCTGAGGAATCGGAGGGAGACCGCCCAGCAGAATCTGACGCATGTGGGTATTGTCCATCCGGGTTTCGTACATGCTCAGTCCGAGCTATCCGCTTTGAACAATGATGCATCAAGGTTGGAACGGGCTCGCGCCGACGTCTTGAACTCCAGGGATGAGAGAATGGCTGCTCTGGCACGGCAGATTCGCGACCTAGCCGCTCCCCCCGAGTGATGTACTTTTTTTTTGCTTTCCAATATAATTTTGCTCTTTCTGGGAATAATAAAAAGGCTTTCATATGACTTTGTAGACCTATCATTTTGGAATATAAATGACAGGTTTGGGTGAAAGTAATATCAGAGGTAATATGGACGTGATATACTCTCGGTAAGTTTCAGCAGGACATATCTATTCAGAGGTTATATGGACATGATAGAATATGCTTCAGCCAAAATTTGTACACAAAACACTATTAGAGGTAATATGGACGTGATAGTCGATAACCAAAAACTCGAAAAGTTTGTTCAGAGGTAATATGAACATGACAAACTTTTGGATTGTGACTCCATTGGGGATGGAGGTAGATATCTGCTCAGAGGTAATATGGACATGGCAGGTTTTTGTGGACCTAACACCACTGGTGTACTTAGAGTTAAGTACGGGTGCTAAGTTGAGATGACAACCGATATCAGAGGTAATATGGACATGATAATCGATAGCCGAAAACTCAAAAAGTTTGTTCAGAGGTAATATGAACATGACAAACTTTTGGATTGTGACTCCATTGGAGATGGAGGTACATATCTGCTCAGAGGTAATATAGACATGGCAGTTTTTGTGGACTCAACACCACTGGCGTACTTAGAGTTAAGTACGGGCGCTAAGTTGAGATGACAACCGATATCAGAGTTAATATGAACATGATAATCGATAGCCGGATCAGGGAGGTTTATTCAGAGGTAATATGAACATGACAAACTCTCTGGGGAAAGAAATAAAATATTTGGACAACAGTTCAGAGGCGATATGAACATGAACTCCTGTCCGAAAAATTTACTGTGCAGTGATTTTCTTGAGTAAGGATAGTCCTGAAGAATCTACTGGGGAAATTTTTTAGGGACTCTTCATCAGGTATATTCCTGAAGGGAGCAAATTATCGCGTTAACAGTAAAATCAATTTGCAGTGATCATCCCCTCGTTTACAGATGCAAAGTGATGACTTTGGCATCGATCAACTCCTGAATTCTCTTTTTTAATACATAGCAGACCCTTGTAGGGTGATGAATGTACCGATGAAAGAGACAATAATCTGGGTTATCAACTTTGCCAGCCATCTCAGGGTATCTGATATTGGGGTAGCCGAAGTTTGTGTTCCTTCATCAACATATTGAAGATTTTAATGATGTCATCTTCATTGAAGGAGAAAGTCCCTTTCGGCCTTCGGGCTCTCGATGCCTGAGTTTTACGATCTTGCGGGAAGATCGCCATCGTTGCATCATCTTCGGATTCTGAGGTGATTCTACCCCCAGCTTTGGATGCTGGCCTATTTTGTCGAGGTAGGCTACCCCCAGACATGTCGCGACATTTGTCCACAGAAGCTGATTTAGAAGGTCCTGCCTCTGGTTGTGCACTCGAGGTTGTAAGTTTGCAAGAGATGCAGTATACCCTAACCCAAAACGAGCTTGTTGACAGTAAGAATTACCCTGCAACGGTATTCGTCTGCCTTTTCCATAGTTGAGGCCTTGTTTCAACCTCAAATCATAACCCATGCTTTGTATAATTTTTAAAGCCTGTGGGCTATATCCGTGGATTTGTATTTTGCCACCCTCAGACTCGCGAAATTCTTCCTGTACAATCGGGCTACTCCGCATGCGACCGAAGACTATTGGATGCTGGTCGTCGCGAGTTGGAGGAATAATAAAGATGGAATCTTTATGTGGTCCACCTGTCATGACGACATTAGATGTTGATGCATCTTTCCACAAGATCTCCCCGCGTTTGACCGTTAGGGGAATTGAAGCTTGTTTATGACTCTTGTCTTTGCGTTTCTGGATCAGAAATTCATGCAAGTCAGGAGTTTTTACAGAAGAAGAAGATGGTTTGTTCCTTCTGTTCACATCAGTGGGCATGCGGATGTTGGGAACCATAGTTTTTCCTGTGCCACTCGTATACAACAGGTTGGCCATCTGGGTAGCGGATAATCCCCGAGGAGTTTGTCTTTCCGCAAACTGACCCTCTTTATGCTATGGGGCTTCGCCTGGCATAATTTGGAGCTCTGCTCGGGTTGGCATAAAGCTGAGGAGGTCCTCAGTCGGCCGTCAGCCTCTTGTGTAATCTGGTGGGCAGGCAGATTCTTCCCTTGCTGGCCTAAAGGCCGAGAAGTTGAGCAGTCTGCCGCCTGCTTTCCCTTGTGTAGATTGCAGGGATCATCTGCTTTTCCGCGGAGGGAAGATGCATTTTTACGCACGGAGCGTGTTTGGAATTTCTGATTTGGCGCTAAGGCATTGTCAGAAGTTCTGTCTGCCACGTCATTGCCAGGAGACTGGATTTTACGCGCAGAGCACGGAGTATACTTCTGGATTAGCGCTGAGGCATTGCCAGAAGTTTTGTCCATTCCGTCAGTGATGGAAGACTAGATTTTACGTGCAGAGCGCGGATTATACTTCTGGACTAGCTCTGAGGCATCGTCAGAAGTTTTGTCTATTCCGTCAGTGACGGGAGACTGAATTTGACGCGCAAGGCACGGAGGGAGCGATGCTACAACCTCGTTGGTCGGAGAGGTCGAAGAGTCGACAGGAATGGTAGGAGATATCTTGGGCATTCAGACCTTACGCAACTTCCTGTTGTCTTAGACACAGAGAGAGAGTGAGAGCTACCCCCTGTTCGAAGCATATCTTCGTAGGCAGACTGGTCGAACTAGACGACCAGGGTCTTCTTCACGGATCCCATGGATCCCGCATTGTGTTGAGCAATTGCTTTCTCCTCAGAAGAGAAAGACGTCCCCAGCAGAGTCGCCATCTTGTGTTTGATAAATAAACGAAAGAAATGAAACGAGGTTTATACAAAACCCGCTCTTAGGTTCACAAACAAGAAGTACAATTAATCCTATACGAGGATGTTAAGTACAATTTTTTAATCTGGGTAAATATTGCTATAGGAGTCTGATCTGCAGTCGATCACTTTGTCCCTTGGACCACACGATGATGAAGAAGTGCCGTAGAAGACAGAAAGCAGCTTCGAAGGTTGCTAAAGAGAGTGGATGCTCGATGCCAAAGTCGTCGATCACTACTCTTTGCCTGAGCTCTGGATTCTTCTCTCTTGAAATCTGCGACCAATTTTCGACCTTGGACCTCTGTCGATGGAGGTCTCTATTTATAGAGTTTTAGTGACAGTGACCACTCAGTCGGCGTAGAAACCGAGTAGTGGAAAGTACAGCACCCTTTTACACGATGGTTACAATAACCGTTGCCTGCGTATAGATGACCTTTTGAATGAGCATGTGATGCGTATCCCTTTAAGAGACAATGCGTATAATTGCTGCGAAGATCACGACGTAAAAGCCACGTAGGTAGTTATCCCTTGCGTAGAAAAGGTTGGCGTAGAAGCCAATGACTGTCACCATGGCGTAGAAGCCAAAGAGTTATCAAACCGGCATAGAAGCCGAGTAGGCGTAGAAGCCGAGTGGGCATAGAAGCCGAGTGGGCGTAGAAGCCGAGTGGGCATAGAAGCCGAGTGGGCATAGAAGCCGAGTAGGCGTAGAAGCCGAGTGGGCGTAGAAGCTAGCTGATCCTCCTCCTTTGACTGAGGCTTGAGCGAATTCTGGACCGAATATCTTTAATACGCACCAGTGCAGATGTAGCCTGAGTTGGCGTATTTCAAGGAGATAGCGTACAGCGTGCTCCCATAGCTGAGAATAGCCTGATGGCGTAATGCGCAAAAGCGATGATGTGAACGTTTTAGCCGAAATTACGGCTTTTGGAGATATAATCAAATCTTTTGCATTAAATGCAGAGATCTGCCCCCATCCTGCGCATTAAATACGGAGGCGTGTCTCGAAGATCTGCCATCATTCTGCGCATTAAATGCAGATACGCGCCTCAAAGATTTGCCATCATTCTGCGCATTAAATGTAGAGACGTGCCTCGAGCTCTGTCATTACTCTGCGCATTAAAAGTAGAGACGTGCCTCGAGCTCTGTACGAAGAGCAACTTTTGACACAGCAGCCTATGTGTTTTCTGTGGAGCGTAAACAGCTCTCGTCTGCCTGTGTAAAACTAGGCAGCGTATTCCCTTGTATGCGTAAGAGCGATTTACGCCAAGGAGATGTCACTAAACGATATTTTGGTGATATTAATCAAATCTCTTGCATTAAATGCAGAGATCAGCCCCCATCCGGCACATTAAATGCAGAGACGTGCCTCGAGCCCTGTACGAAGAGCAGCTTTTGACGTGGCAGCCTGTTTGTCTTCTGTGGAGCGTAAACAGTTCACATATGCCTGTTTGTCTTCTGGCGCACTTTAATACAAAAGTACTCCGAGCAAAGATGGCACACAATCATACTAAAGTGCACTTCTAGGATCTTGGCGCATAAATCACTATTAGCACACAAATAAAAGTACCCTAAGCTATAAGCTTGGCACACTTTCATTAAGTATGCCAGAAGTGAGGTTTGGCACACAAACAAACACATAAAGGTCTGCAAAAGACAAAACACACGTTCCAAGATAAGTCACAGCAGTCGAGATGACTCTGCAGTCGAGAACATAATTCTCGAGAATGGTCAGAAGTCTTTGCTTAGTCATTAAGTAATACGAAAGTCTACAAAGTGCACCGTCTCTGGAGAATGCCACATAGTACGCCAGCACAGCAAAGTGCGCTATTCTCCAGAAGAAATAAAGTGTGCCGGTAAGAAAATTTTACTAAACTGCACCAATTCTGTAATATCTGCAAAGTGCGCCAACTTGGCTATTAAGCAGTGGTGTACATTCTTGATGACTTGCAGACCTTGTCAAAAGTGCGCCAAGTAGGATTGGCGTACTTTTAAAAAAATTGTCTTAGTATAAAATGTACGTAGGAGTAGAGAAGTGCGTCCAGAGTACTTAACATATCTTAGCATATTTTCTAAAAAAAATTTAAAACACACACAAGTGCGCTCACTAGAACTTCACTTATGTAACAAGGGTTCCCTGCGTACTTTTTATATACATATGCATGCCAACTTTGCATTCTCTGACTTGTTATTCTCGGGCTCCATGAGCAATAATACAAGAAAATCAAAATTATCATGAAGACAAGTTATAAGTATTTATCAAATGAAGTCTATCAAGTAATTAAACAAGTTATACTAAGAATCAAAACAAGATCCATGGTTGTTCCTTCGGTTGGTAAGATGTACTTGCTTACGGTCAAGTTCTAGCCTAATACTACCAATGTTATCCATGGCCAAGTCCAATCTCAGCTGCTGCTTTCTGCTGGAGAAAATGAAGAAGGAAAGAGAAATGAAAGGAAAGAAAAGTAAAAGAAAGAGAATGTTTGCTTATATAGGCAAAGGGTTGATTATAGGCCATTGAATCATAATCCATGCCCTCTCCCGGGTTCATCAGAGCCATGCACACAAAAACCAAGGGACCAACAGTCCAAAGCATGCAACTAAGAAAAAACTTGCAAAAATAACCTAGATAATGCATGAATAGAATAAATTATACAGTAAGCAATTAAACAATAAGCAAGCTATACATGTATAATACGCATATGTCGGGTACATATACTAAAATAGTGAGGCGAGTCTCATAATTCTTTCCTCCTTAGAAAATTTTATCCTCAAAATTCTAATAAGGCACGGGGTCTAGCAAAACTCAGGGGGCAGGAAATCAAGGCAAGCAAGGGCATACGAGAATCAAGCACAATCCTAGAATAAGATAATCATGCATAAGATAAGATCAAGGTACAAGATATACGAACAAGTATACCTCATGAGTCAAACAGATACGAGTATCGAGCACGGATATCATCCTCTCGCTCCCAAGTTGACTCGTCCGGTGAGTGATGCCCCCAAGCAACTTGGACTAACCGAATAGTCCGGTTCTTGAGAATCTTCTCTTTCTGGTCCAAAATGGATACATGCCTCTCCTTGTATAAAAGTTTGGTACCAATAACCAATTCTGAATGATCCAGAATATAGCTTGAATCCGGTATATACCGTCGTAACTGAGATACATGGAAAATGTTATGTATCTCGCGAAACGACGACAGAAGAGCAAGGCGATAAGAAACATCTCCCACTCGCTCGAGGATATCGAATGGACCAATATACCATGGACTAAGCTTTTTTCATACACCAAATATGATGACTCCTCGGGTTGGCAAAATCTGAAGGAATACATGGTTATTGACAGAAACCTTAAGAGGTCACCGATGTGAATCGGCCCAATGATGTTGACGATCTTAAGCCACCTTAAGATGCTTCTGAGCTTGTTTGACTACCTTAACTGTTTGGGCTATCATCTTGGGACCAAGCAATTAACTCTCACCAATGTCATCCCAAGCTACAAGGGATCAACATTTTTTGCCATACAGTGCCTCGAAGGGTGCCATCTGGATACTGGCCTGGAAACTATTATTGTAGGAGAATTTTACCAAGTGCAAGTGATCCTCCCATGAACCACAAAAGTCAAGGGTATATGATCGAAGCATATCTTCTAGAGTTTGGATCGTACGTTCTAACTGACCATCTGTTTGGGGATGATAAGCTGTACTGGATTTCAGACGGGTACCTAGACTCTGCTATAGACTCTGCCAGAAGTGAGAAATGAATCTGGAATCTCTATATGATACGATGCTGACTGGCACTCCATGAAGTCTGAAAATCTAATTTATGTACATCTGAGCTAACTGTTCTGTAGACTGTCCCACTCTAAAGGAAAGAAAGTGAGCAACCTTTATAAGTTGATCCACTATTACCCAAATTATATCTCTGCCAGCTGGGGATCTAGGAAGACCAGTCACAAAATTCATGGTGATATGGTCCCACTTTCATTCTAGAATTGGTAAAGATTGAAGAAGTTATGCTGGTCTTTGATGCTCAGCCTTGACTTGCTGACAAACTAAACAACGGGAGACAAACCGTGCTATATCCCTCTTCATTCTATTCTACCAAAATTGATGATGAATATCTTTGTACATCTTTGTTCCTCTTGGATAAAACTGTGGGCTTCTGACATGATCTCTTGATGGATATCTCCACTTGGTACACAAAGATAATTACCAAATCAGAGAGTTTCCTCACTATGAATGCTTAGTTCTATTCTACGGCCTACCTCACATTCTGCTCTAAGTCGCTAAAGCTTGACATCCGTAGACTGTGCTGCTCTGATCCTTTCAACTATACTGGATTGAACTTGCTAGCCAGCCATCAATATTGCGTTGCTAGGTGACACTATTTCTATGTCCATATCCTAAAGATCTTTTAAAATCTCTCGCTGCACTGTGAGAAAATAAACTCCTGCTCTCCGGCTCAAAGCATCTGCCATGACATTAGCCTTCCCTGGATGATTCTGAAGGTCAAGATCATAGTTTGTCATCAACTCTAGCCATCTTCTCTGTCTCATGTTGAGATCCTTCTGAGTAAAGACGTACTTCAAACTCTTATGATCAGTGTAAATCTCTACTCAATTTCTATATAGGTAATGTCTCCAAAATTTGAGAGCAAATACAATTGCTGCTAATTCAAGTCGTGCGTCGGATAATTCTTTTCATGGTCTCAAAACAGCCGAGATGCATAAGTTATAACCTTACCATGCTGCATAAGAACACACCCTAGTCATTTTCCTGATGTATCATAATATACCGTAAAACCACCTGTCACATCTGGAAGCATCAAAATATATGTCATAATCAACTTTTGCTTGAGCTTCTCGAAAGAGGCTTGACATTCATCTGTCCAATCAAAGAGCACATCCTTACGAGTAAATTATGTCAAGGACGTAGAAATTCTAGCAAAGTCTGACATAAATATTCACTAATATTCTGTTAGTCCCAAGAAACTATGAACTTCTGCAACTGTTTTAGGTATCGGCCATGTCTCAACGGTTTCTATCTTTTGGGGATCCACTTCTACTCCACCTTTAGAAATAATATGTCCCAAGTATAAAATGCGATCAAGCCAGAACTCACAATTGTTGTACTTGGCATATAACTTTTGTTCTCTGAGGATTTGAAGAACTGTGCGAAGATGATGCTCGTGCTCTGCTTCACTTCGACTGTAAACCAAGATATCACCGATGAACACAATCACGAACTTGTCCAAGAATGGCATAAAAATATGATTCATGAGATCCATAAATACTACTGGAACATTGGTTGCTCCAAAGGGCATCACTAGAAACTCTCAATGTTCATATCTTGATCTGAACGCCATCTTGGGTATATCTTGCTCTCTGACTCTTATATGATGATATCCCGACCATAAATCAATCTTGGAAAATACTGCTGTTCCACTAAGCTGATCGAACAAGTCATCGATCCTTGGTAAGTGATACTTGTTCTTGATGGTTACTATATTGAGGGTACGATAAGCAACATACAAACAGTAAGTTCCATCCTTCTTCTTCACTAGAAGCATTGGGGCTTCCCAAGCTGATCCACTAGCACGAATGAATTCCTTGGTTCTCAATTCTTCAATCATTCGGTAAAAAACTTCTAACTCGGATGGTGACATCATATAGACTCTCTCTGACACTGGTGTTGTTCCTGAAAGTAGATCAATAGTAAACTCTATCTCTCTTTCTGGTGGTATGTCTGTAAGCTCTTCTGGGAACACATCTAAAAACTCACTGATCACTCTGAGAAATTTTACTCCTTCTGCTACTGCCATTCTCATAATTGCTGACGGAGACTCTATTTCTCCTCTAGAAAATAAGAATTCTTCCACTCCGAGGATACGAAAGATAACCTTGCCAGCATGGCAATTTATCGTCACGTATCGGGCAATCAACCAATCCATTCCTAGGACGACATCATAATCTCTCATAGAAAATTCTATCAATCTAGCAAAAACTCTCGCCCGCACACTATGACCCAACACGAGGTATAAACTTTATCTACTCCCACGATACCATTACCAGTAAGTGTCACTACCATATTTCCAGACTAGGGATATTTTAGTCTTTTCATAATTATTTATTTAATATGCATGTTATATATTTAGTTATTATATTATTTAATTATTGATAGTAGGCTATATTATTTATTGGACTTGTGTTAGTGGGCCCAATTAAACTTGTCATGAACTATGGACCAACATTTAAGTTAGACCCATTTAGGCCAAATAATTAGGCACTATTAATTAATTAGTGTGTTAATTAAACCTTCCATTAGGAGTAGAATCTCCCCTCCTAATAAAACTCCTTCATGACAACCCAATAGGGATATTATTGTCTTTGTACAATTACTTGGAGAGGGGGCTAATGGTCGACCTATAGAGAGGGGAGACAATTCTCTCTCCTTCCCATTTTATCTTATTTTATCCCAATTTAGATCTCCAATTGTGTTCTTCCTCAAATTGATTCATCCCTCCACTAAATTTATTCAATTCACTCTCATTCTTGTAAAACCCCTAATCCTAAAATATGTATTTACTTTTTATTATTAATTAATAATTGAATTGTAGTAATTATGAGCTAAATAGAGGAAATATATTTTTCTTAATTTTTATTTTGGGTGTTTGTGCATTTAGAGAATTTATGGAGCCATTATAATTTTTTTTCTAATTTATTCCATGTAGGAGACCCGTTGGACAGTTGCTAGCTTAAAGGTATGCACTAATAAATTTCTAGAATATCTCTCTCTCTCTATATATATATATATATATATATGTATATAGATATATATTTAAATGCTTATTAATTAGAATAAAAATAGAAATAAAATAGTAATTAGAATGAGTAAACAAATAAAGAAATAAAACAAAAACAAATAAAACCTAAAAGGATCTACCCAAACCACTTACTTTAAACCCGACCAGCGGTGGCCAAAACCCTTAAGTATAACAGCAGCAGCAGCATTATGTCAAATCCCACGCAGAAGAGCTCAACACCCCCCCCCCGCGTGGGACAGAACCCGCCCCTCTCTATCGCGATCTTTCTCTCTCTCTCTCTCTATATATATATATCTACCATACTTCCCAAACCCTAACCCTAAACTTGGCGTCATCTCCACCGCGCCGCCGCCGCCCCAACCAGAGCCGCCTGAGTTCCTCGCTCACAACCGCGACACCGTGCGCGCGAGACATAAATTGATAAAACAGAGTACCTGTGTTCAAGCTCTGTTTTCCGTGCCCCTGCTCGACCAAACTCGACCCCGTCTTCGCTGGTATGATCCTTACCTATACCCCTTCCATATTTGTGTATTAGATTATCTCGAACAGCGCGCAAACCTAGGTAAACGTCGACGCCAAGTCGATAAAAAATCGTGACATATTAAATCTCAGAAAATCTGTTGTAACCACCCCTGTTCACGGACTCGTATCTCCCACCATAGAGATACGAATCCAGTTTTCTTTTTGGTATGCGAAGACCACCTGACCTAGTTTAATTTTTGTTAATTATATTATTCTATTAATTGTTGTATGTAGAATTAAATTAGTTAAAAAAACCCAAAAATATACTTTTTTCCAAATTCCAGAAATTTTGATACGGAGTACGCCCCGCCAAACGGGACCGCCCCGTCATGTACCAAGGTACCAAAAGGCGCGCGCGGTATGTCCAGACGCGTGAGATTTTACGAAAACTAATTTGGAAGCGTGTGCGCGTCGAAATCAGCCCGTATCCGCAAAACATACCCCGTATCGCAACTTTTGCAAAATCCCTGCGCATTTAGTGCACGCTCGTCAGAATGTGACGAAACTTACGCCATTGGACTCGTGGTATCGTGATAGTCCTGTAACCCAAGTTTTACACGATTCTGAGACAGTTGACCAAGTCGCCTATTGGCGGGCCCCACGGTTGACTTTTTGGGCAAAATTATGTTCGGCTCACCAGAATCCATATTTAGATATACTGTTGAGTTCGTACTGACATTTAGAGTTGGTTTGACCTATAATTTGTCACATTTAGAGACCTTTACTCTTAGCACGCTTTTCGGTACAAAGTGGCCCACATATGGAACCCGCTTTGACCCAAAATTACCGTTTTGTCCCTGTGTCCAAATTGGACGAAAGAGAAGTGCGTTCTAGCTATTTTGCTTATTCTGGGAACGTTGGTGATATTTTTTCAGCATACAGAGACGTTCATTCTAAGGCCGTATTTTCTGACTCTTGGTGTTTGACATCTGGATTTCACACTCTGCAGCTCTTTTGCCAGGAAAGTATACCTTGCCTTATTGTACTGTTTAAATTATATATTATTAGTCATATGTTTATATTATATAACTGTGCGCGTCCGAGAGAGACTCGGGTGCAGTCAATCAATGCGTTGACGTTAGGACTTGTGTCTGACCTAATGTCTAGTAGACCCACCTAAAGTTGTGGAGTTATTGGTATGACTTCCTAGGCCTTGACACATTTCTTACACGTGTTGTGAGTCTCATGTAGGGCACGGACTTGCGTATGTGGTTGGCCACCTGTACGTGTAGGCGTGCGATGGATAGGGCATAACTGCTAATAGTGATGCATGTTAGAAGACTTAGTAGTTATTAGTATGCGGAGCATAGACTGTCGTGGTACGATGGTCCAATCCTTGTCCTTGTTTGGTTGTGAGGTTGGACTATTGTTCTAACGAGAGACTATGAGCCAGAGTTACGACACCGCGGCATAGTAGCTAAGGCGTGTTATGGATACAACATGCATAGATCATTGGGCGGGGAGGACGACTTGTAGGCGTATGGGACACCCTATTTTCTTTACACTACTGCCACACTCGACGGAGTGATATGGACTATATATACTATACTACTGCCACGTTCTTCGGAGCGATATGGACGATATACTACACTGCTGCCACGTTCTTCGGAGCGGTATGGACGATATATTATACAGATGCCATGCTCTTCGGAGATGGACGTTATTACTAAGTGCCCTCCTATGGGGGCATATGTGGCATATACTAGCCAGTTGTCACGATTGGTGAATTACGTCAGCATATGTCTAGCCTACACTTCCCATACACTCAAAGTTGTCCTCAAGTTGCATTTCACTTAGATGGTTAGGTCACCCTTGAGTTTTTACAGTATTTACATTATGGCATGCTTTTATGTATCTTGTTATGTCCCTCTGAGGACATGGTCCCTTTTCAGGTGTATTGTTCATGAGTATTTACAGGAGCGCAGATCCGGACTGGCTACTTATATTGCGAGAGGTCTTCTCTTCGAGCCTCGTGATTGTTAGAGGTTGTATTTATATTGTATTTGTCTTGTTTATTCTTCATTCTAGTTCGGCAGTGGATTTATTTCCATCCGACTGTCATCTTTAGATACTTCATTTTGGGATCTGGTTATAGATTGGTTATTCATTATATTTGATTTTCTGTAGACGAGATTAGATTATACCCTATAATTTATGATGGTTTATACCATTGGTGAATTGTTATTCATATTACAGCGTACGTGTGTTATGGTTTCCATATATTGGAGTGCCATATTCATACGACTGGCATGCTTACGTGTCCTAGTCCTATGTATTTTGGGACTTGGGCGTGATATGTTTTTACTTCCAATTACATAATCTAAGGAACATTGGAGCTTGGATTGCAAGAATCACTTGGAGAATAAGCCATTGGACAGGAGCTTGTGTCCTAATTATGTCAATTTGGATTTTGCATTGGGAATCCATCTCCCAATAGATAAAATTCTAAATTTTCCTTTCTATTAGACTCTAATTTATGCATTTAACCATTAGAAACCCTTTCTTGGCTTAGGGCTACCCATAGGAACAAGAACTAGGTTCATATGACTTATATTATGACTTCTATAGTGAGTTTTGTGCCCAATTAAGGAGAATTCCGAGATTGGTGCACCATGTGTTTGTCAAATAATCAATTGGACTAAATTGACACTGATTTATTATGTTAGACTAGTGACATGTCCACAAATGGATACGAGTATATTGTATCATGATATATTATGATACAGGTTAATTTTAAGAGTTTTTCCTTCAACTTGGGTGATACACATGTCATATTTTGCTACGAGCACTAGATTAGGTAGTTATTGCTCTATTTATGATTTAATTATAATATTTGAGATGTTTATAGGCCTTGTGTAGAGTTTGGTATGGTTTGGTAGGAGTATCAAGGGTGTATCACCAGAGTATCATAGATTTAGTATGATACTAGGGTGATGCACCACTAGTGTTTAATATATTGCCATGGTGTGTGTGTGAGTGCATACATGTTTAAGTGTATATAACTAAATATATGTGTGTGTGTGTGTGTATATATATATATATATATGTTAAATGTGTACATGTATATATTTATCTTTGGTGTGTGTATATGTGAGGGGGGAAACTGTGTTGGCTACACTGTGTTCAAAGTGAGGACTGTGAGTATGTATGAGGTGACTATGCACTGTGTTGTGAGTGCACTATGAGTATAGTCTATGTGTGCGTGTTGGAAGGTGTTACTGTAAGGTGAGGGGAATGCTTGGGTACTACTATGTTTATACCTAAAGGATTGCAGTAGTAGCATCACAGCTGTTGGGGGACTGTATGAATCGGGGTGTTGTTGTTTACGTATTGCAAGTGAAGAGATGGGAAAACTTGATGTCCAGGCTTGAAGAGGGAAGGGACTTGTTGCTGTGTAAAATTGAGCAATAGCAGCAGCAGGAAGCAATAACTATTGGGGGAGAGGTAAGCTATTGATGATTGTGTTAAAGTGTAGATGTTGGGGTATTCTATACTCAGAAACAAGAACTGCTGAGTGCTATTACCTGAGTTCGAGTATAGAGCAATGTTGATGTGGGTATGGGTAGTTGCAGTTGCTGAGTTGAGGTGGTGCAGTCAGTGCACCTGGATGAGGAAGTGTGTTGCTATGAGTAGCAAAGGTTGCTGCATGTTTAACAACATAGGGTGTACTGTTATGCAGTACACTGGTTCTGTGCAACTGCCGGGTATTGGCAACTAGTGTTGCAGTTGGGAGAGGTAATCAATAAAGTTGGTGTGAGGGTTGGTATTTGGTATCATGTGTAATAGTTGTTAGAGTGTTTGTTATCACCCTGACTGTGCAACTCAAATGGTATGCCAACATCTAGTTAGGGTCTGAAGCATGGCCTTATTTAACCAAAGTAAACTTGTGGGGAGTTAGGGTAAGTCTTGAAGTGCCAGGTATAAGGAGAGATATGTTGGGTATATTGGAGTATCAGTTTTAGGCTAATATGATAGATACTAGACTATGTATTATGATACTGGAGTTGTCTGTGCAATTTATTAAGAGTATCAGTTGGAGTTTTATGGGTATCAGTTAGAATACTTAAGTATTAGCTAAGGTTTGGTGTTAGGATACCAAGTTAGAAGTATTAACTAGTAATAACTAGTATGACCCTAGAATCAAGGTATTGACCTAGCACGACCAAGTTTGACTAGTTTGACCTAGAGTTGACCTAGTTTGACTATTTTGACTTAGCTTTGGCCTAATGATCTAGAAATTGACTAATTAACTTATTTTATCATTTTAAAATCACGTGTTGATGTAATATTCCATATCTAGGTCCTTGAGACATGGATACATTTACAGTTTAAAACTTCACCCCAGATTCCAGGTGAGTATATTCTCTGATAATTTCTCATTTATGATATCTTATATGTTTCTTGTATCTAGTGTAGATATCCTTGACTTCTTGACACATGGTTACACGAATTGGTATTTCTGGGTCCTATCATGAGATATTATTCTTGGTGGTTCCTGGCGTATCCTGTGCAAGTCCTGTAGTTCTTGTACTTGTATGGACACTGATTCTTGGGGAGACTTGCTATATTCTCAGAGAATCCCGTATCATAGCGTGCCATGGTTGGATCCACTATACCAGTCGGGGCGGGGAGTATTTAGTGTAGATATGTGATTATACCCCGCAGTTCCTATTTTCCTGCATAGTGTTAATCATACACCACATGTATGATTAACCAGGCCATAATTCCTGAACAAAAGACCCAAGCCGATCATATGTTAAAGCAAGTACTCACTGACTTAGCTAGTTGTATTTTTTGACTCTTATATATGATGCTCATCTCTCTTGTATATATTTTTTGCATTCTTATTCCTGTGTATTTCCTGCCATACTTTATTTATCTTGTATATTCTCTCTATTTATAGCTACATAGTCTTTATTATTTATTGAAACTGTTGTTAGAGGAGTACTTCGCTCCAATCCTGACTGGATATATTTTTTCAGATGACACTGAGGAGTGGTATCCCACTCACTACGGGCCTCAGGACGTAGTAGGCTTAGAGCTAGAGACTTTGGCTCAGGAGGGACTCATCCAAGTTGAGGCTGATGACACTTTTCCTATAGTTCATTAGATAGACAGATTATTGTACTGGATTTGTCTTCAGCTTGACATTAGTTATTTTATTCTTTTTGGAGACTCTTGGATATTATTAGTCTTGTGAGATGTATTGCTCTTATTTTGTTCTCCTTATATGATATTCGTGCATTATTATTCTTTATAGATTCTATGATTGAGTATTCATATTCATTGAGTTATCATTATGTATTGATGATTATTATTGATAGATAGTCTAGAATACCAATACATCGTTCTACCGCCGATACTGCGGCGTAGGCTGGACGTACCCACGGCCCATGCTCGATTATTCAGGGATGAGTCGTGATACATTTTTAGTGGTGGCCCATGCAGGTCCTCGAGGTCGCAAGTAGTGAGATCTGTAGTGGTTCTTAGACTTAGAGTGCTATTACGAGCCTGTAATAGGATATAGTAGATAGGCTATAGGCTGAGAGATACTCAATCACAATTAGGAAAACTTTTAACCTACTGTCCCAATGCAACTATTTTTCTTTGATATTAATTATTTGAACTATAATTGTCCTCCTTTGATAATATTCAATCATGTGCCATATTGACTTCTTTCTTATTTCAATCTGTCTTCAGGATGACCCCGAAGATCAGATTCTACCATTCGAGAGTAGCTACAGTTTCTGAGAGATCTGCTACCTCCCGGCCTGCTGGTGAGAGGGAAGCTGATGATGTTGCCCATCCATCTGCTAGAGAGTCTGCTCCTGTCACTTTCCAGTTGTTGGAGTGTCGACTACTTTTAGGGGTCTTCCTCCTGTCTAGAGGATTGTCGTAATTGTTTCAGAGGATCTTCCTCCGCCACCTCCAGTGCTGACTGACGTGACTCTGATATACGCATTATTTAGGGATATGATGGAGGCTCAGATAGCCCAGACTGAGTTTCAGCAGAGGCAAATGGACATGATGTGGGAAGATATTGAGAAGGCTCACCAGGTTGCCTTAGCAACAGTCGAAAGAGGTACTCCAACCCAGCCGCAAGATACCCAGACCAAGTCGGGTAACATCCAGGACTTCAAGAAGCTGGGACCTCAGGGTTTCAGAGGGACGGAAGGCATCATCTATGCGGATGATTGGCTCAAGGACATCTAGCATATCATGCAGTTGTTTCGTCTCACAGAGGACCTAAAGATTGAGGTAATAATTCTCCATGAATTCTAATAAGCACACTGTTGTCCCCTCATACATCAGGTACTGGTTGCACGGAGGGTACTGGCTGGATCTGAGGTTCCTCATTTTAAGCTGTTCTGGACCAGACCCCAAAATACTGAGGCTGAACCTCAAGGGTTTGCTGGGTATCAAAATATTGTCCTGCTACTGGAGGAACTCTAGATGGATGAACAGAAGGACCAGGAACAATATCCCTGAAAGATAAAGGACACAAGGATCATCAAGGGGCAAACATGATTGATCGAGGATCAAAGCAGATATTGAATCAAGATTTCAGGGATATAAATTCGGTACTGGAGGAGACCAGGAGTAGCATGATTGAGATATCTAAATATTGATAAAACCCCACACTTCTAAATTTTTAGACCTGTATGGGCTACCACTTAAACCGTGTCACTCCCCAGAACCAGAATACTAGAGAGCAGAGGCGGACAAAGCCATCTACGTATACCAGAGTACTCAATACCCCATGATACAGTCATGACTCTCTAGGCATATGCAGGTTTTACTCTAAAATCCATCAGACAATCTTGGGTCAAGAATCCTAGGTGTCTCAATCTCAAGCAAGCAACAAGTTTACAAGATGTATGAATCACCAACATATAATAGTAAGGTATCCCAAACTATACATACCCAGATGATCATGAAGCTAGTACCAAAAATGAAGAACTAGTAGAGTACAATGTTACATGATCAGCTCTAGCAATAGTCTAGAATATGCTTTACATGTAGGCCTATAGACTAGAATGTCAAGTCCCAAAATATGAGCTAAATACGTGCTTGGTAGCTAAACGCCTTAAAAGATTAATGTACAAGATCAAGTGGGTAGGGAATAAAAAACCTACGCATGTCCTCGGATGCTCCTCATGTTCATCATCTTGAGGCAAAAAGTACGGGAGATCCTGAGGTTCTGTTCTGAAATCTGGCCATACAAAACCAGTGGGGTCAGACCCCAAAATAACAAGTACCACAAGGGAACCAAACTTATGAACTAAAACCAGCATGCATATGTTCGCCATTAAATTTGAAGGTTCTAAAAGAGCTTGATTTAATTAACAAGAAAAAAAAAGTACAAAGAGATCCTAAACAGATAATCTAAGTACAATATTCTTTTTTTCTGGGGTGTGACAATGGATATGGAGTGCTATGGCATCTTCTTTACTCCGTGGATGATCCGATGCATGGTGAAGAAGCTTACGTTCTCTCTTCGCTCATCTCGGTATGCTCTCTCTCTGTATTGGACAGGGGTGATACGCTCTTTCTCTGAAGCAGAAGAAAAAAGCCAGACAAGAATGTTCAAGTTGCTCCTATTTATAGCCATCGTGCTGATAGACTATGGGTGCCGGATATGTCTCTGTTTAGTGGCCGTATAAGGCTCCTTCAACAGAATACAGTTACAACTATAGTCGTATGCCATGGACAGATTGCCATGTGGTCTTGGTTGAGATATGCTTTTGAAGAGATCTCGAGGTTATTTTTAACCCGTTGTGTGCGTAACTTGGTCAATTGGACACGTATTTAGCACCAATTGTGCGAAGATTTTTTTAGTTGTAACGGGAAGATCTTGTGAGTTGGAGGCCGAATAGCAAGGCCGCATATTATTGCGGTCACATACGAGATCTCATTTGTCCTTTGGTCATCTGGACGCTCTGGTCGTATGTTGGCGAGGCCGTATGCAAACTCTCGTCTAGCCTTGGTCGATGGACACTTTGGCCTCATGTTGGCTAGGCCGTATGCAAGCCCTCGTCGAGCTTTGGTTGAATGGACACTTAAGCCGCATGGTGTTGTGCCCGCATGCAAGCTTTCATCGGGCTTTGGTCGAATGGACACTTAAGGCGCATGGTGACGATGCCGTATGGGTCTTGTAGCCGTATACGTAGGACATGTGGCATGGTACATTTGTTGAAGCAATTAATGCACTGATGTGACTTGTTCTCTTTTTCTAAGCCGTCATCTTCACGAGTATCGAAGCATCTCAGAGTGATCAGTGATGTGTTTGAGATTTTGATAGACATCAAACTCTATGTCAGGGGTATTTTATGCGGCCTCCCTGTTCTGTGGTCATTCAGGCCGTATATAGTATACTATGCGGCTTCTCTATGACTTGGTTATTGAGTCCGCATGTGGCTTCTCTATGGCTTGGTTGATCAGGCCGCATGTGGCTTCTCTGCGGCTTGATTGTTCTGGCCGCATGTGGCTTCTCTTCGGCTTGATTGTTCAGGATGCATGTGGCTTCTCTGCGGCTTGATTGTTCAGGCCGCATGTGGCTTTTCTGCTGCTTGATTGTTCAGGCCGCATGTGGCTTTTCTGTGTCATGAATGTTCAAGCCGCATGTGGCTTCTCTGCATCCTGATTATTTAGGCCGCATGCGGCTCTTCTGTGGCTTGATTGTTCAGTTGAGGGGGCATGACCTTTATGCGACCTACATAATTTTTTATGCTTCTACAAGACCCCCTTCAAAGTTTCCAAAATAATAAGTTTTGAAATACTTTGAAAGAAGCATGGACGAGCATTATTGGCCGCATATGCAGGACATGCCGCATAGTCTCGTTGTCGTATAGTTATCTCTGACAGGCTGTCCGATCATTAATTGAGGAGATTTGCTTTGATCTTTGTGCGGATCTCTTGGGATTATGCGCCGTCAATGGAAAAAGTGTCTCAACTAACGAGGAGTCACCGCCAACCATTGTCGCTGTGTAGATCGAGGCAGATCGTAGATCGAGATTCGAACAACCGCCATCGTTATCCATTGCCGCATAGTCCCCCCATATATAGGAGGGAAGAGAGAGAGGTCTTTTTCTCCAAACCCTCTTTTCTCTTTTCTCCTTCCTCTTTCTTGTTGTTGCCATGGATCCCAAGGTTGCTTCCTCCTCCACTGTCACTAAGAAGGCTCCTAAGGGCAAGGAAAAGATTATGACCAGGGGAAAAGGTTGTACCGTCGCGAGGGACCTTTTTCCCTCTGCCGACGTTCAGTTGCCGATCAAGGGTAGGTTTTCTGGAGAAGACATTCGAATTTTGGAACACATAGACACATGTGCACGGTTGGACGCATGGATGCGTCTATGTGCCAACTATTTCACTAACGTATGGCAGAGTCGGCCGTATACATGCCTAGGCCGTATGGCTGACTCGATCACATGTTTGGCGTAACCGCATGGCATACTCGACCGCATGTTTGGCGTGGCCACATGAGTACATCGCTTTAGAATATTACTCTGATCTAACGCCTTTGTGGTTTCTGTAGTGACTTTGCCTACCACTCCTTCTGGCGAGCTGGTCCTTGGGAACCGCCCGCTATCCTTGAACAAGAATCTTGGGGACCTTGCTGCAGCCATCCAAAAATAAGTTGACAAAGATCTCCTACCCGAGCGACAATAAAAGATCGTCGAGAAGACTCTTTCTATCTTGTTGAGTCAAATCAACTAAGGGGAGATCCCTACTAAAATGGGAAGACTTTCTTCAAGAAGCCGTACTTCTTGTTCGGTAATGCGTTGGAGACTTCTCAGTCCGAGATGGGGGCGACCAGGGAGAACTAGTCTTTGACCTTCCGCGGGACAAAGATAACCTTTCCTTCTTTCTAACGCCACCTGCCTCTGTCAGACTTGAAGGTGATGATGGGTCCACGGCGGATGGACTGGAACTTAATCCATGAGCCTCAGGAGGGCCTCCTTAGGAATATCCGATGTGGTACTGAAAAGAACAAGGGGGAGTTTTATAGCGCGAAGGAGTCACCTTCGTACTCCTTGCTAGGACTGAAGCCTAGTCTCGTCGGCAGTGACCTGGGGCCGAACCTCAGAGTATATGCGACGGGAAACTTCCTCCACCAGGTTGCTAAGAAGGGAATCTACCCCACCAGATAGTTGCGGGCTCTCATCTGGGCGCATTATAATGCCTCCTGGTGCCGCCTGACCCAGTAGATCTTGAAGAAATACGAGCGGGAACTCAGACCCGCTGAATTGTTCTTTGCCGTGAGGGGTACTTGTTATGGCTTGGAGGTAAACTACCATTTGTTTGTCGCCCTGATGGAGCTGTATAACGTTCGTATGGGGATCTTCATCATGCCCGACGATGAGATAGGACTGGCTTTACATGAGATGCATGCTGTCTCAAAACTCCCTTGGGGCGATGAACCCTATGAAGAGTGTACCCCGAGCAAAAAAAAGCTCGAAGAATTAGAAGTAGAGGACCCTGAGATCTTAAAGGTGTACCAAGAGTTGCTATGCCATCACGACATATGCCAGAAGTCTTCGAAGAAGAAGAAGTCTAGTGAGGGATCATCTCCTCACATTATGACTTGGACTCGCCACCTCTTTCCGGAGTCGAAGGGATCTAATAGAGTTCATGTTCGGGCGTCGCGATCCAGACAGGAAGTTGCTGACTCTATCCATGAGTTGAAGGACTGTAGCGCCCCATTCCCCCGGTACGGGGAGCGCGGCTAAGAAACACAAACGGTATCGTTCGATCGGGATAGATTGAAACAAGAACTCGTCCTCGTTATGGATTTGTTTCTTCGGAATCGATCCCCATATTCAGTGGACCGTGCCCCCGGGATCGACTTAGCGGCAGAGTCAGGAGGGACCTCTCCGCTGCTATCTTTTATTGCCTCGGATTTCGATGTCGCTTGTTGCTTTCGTGCTTTGAGTTGGTTTTGGGATTTGTTTGTTTTCCTTGAACGGTTTCGATGAGTTTTATTGTTTTCGTTCATTGAACTGCACTTCAATTTTAAGATTGGAAAGAGTGGAAGAAGTATTGATCGAGCTATTCGTGATGCAGGTGAACGAGCAGTAGGTGGCTTGCGAGCGGAGTCGTGAAGCGCCTCTTTCCTTCTCCCTTCCAACCATCTAAGTGAGTGGCTACCAACCCGATTAGCTAGCCCTGCTTCCAAGCTTCACACCCTAAAATCTTGCATTCTCCTTCGCCCCGATCAAACGATACCAAGTAATAATAAAAGATACCAAGATAAAAAGGGAATAGACTTGAATTGTATTGCTTGTCAATTGAACTTGTGAACGGTTATATCTTTGCATGCTTGTTCGTTCGGAATATTCATCATATGCATAGATGCAAGTTTGAATATACAAAGCTATATCTTGAATGCATGAATTGAACGTAGATGCAATATAAATAAATCATGCAATAATGCTTGTCTTGTACTCATGTAGCCTCAGGGCGAATAACGTAGCCTCAGGGCGAATAACGTAGCCTCCGGACGAATGATTGTTAATGTTCGATCACGGACAACTTGTGCACAAGGTATAGTTCCTGCGGGCGGCTGCTGGGGCACTGGCACCGTTCCGGCTCCGGACGGAACTCACGTTTAGTCTCACGTACTTGGACGGGATGGTATGCAACGCCTTACGTTCTTGCACGTAGCAAACCATCTTCATCACAGACTAGTATCCATTATGGCAATCAAGCCAGTGATCATCTTGTATATTTAAACCTGTTGCAAACTAACTTGTGTCTTCGTGGCAGGGAAGGCATGGTAAGTATTGTATAGGTGGTTCAGACGGACAGGTAAAATCTACCGAACGGTGGCAAGTTTATTTCAGTAAATTTTATTTGCTGCTTACTTGTAAATAAAATAAGGCAAGATAGAAACCCACAAAAATATACATGCTTCATTAAAACAACGTGTTGATTGGCATAGTTCGGTTAGCTCGCCTTCACCAGTATATTTCGACATACTGACCCTCGTTGAAACAGGTTCTCCACACTAAAGCGAACCGAGCGAGGAGCCATAGTCGTCTTCCCGATCTATTCCAGCTGTAGACGCATCCTGATCGCGCCCCCTTGAAGCATTTTGAAGGAAGAAGCTTGCAACTCTGTACACAATGCAGCTTCGTGGCAAAGCCGTCCTCCAGCCCGGAGGTCTTTATCATTTTGAAGTTTAGTAAAGGGATGTAATGTACAGGACTGCTATCTCATTTTGAGTCAACACTTTTGTAAGCCCGTGCGGCAAATTAGCTGACTCGTTCAAGAGTTTGTAATAGATGTTCATTATCAATAAAGAGAACTTTTCCATATTTTAAATCTATGTTTCAATTTATCTGCGTACTATGAATATGTGCTCGTTATGCAAAACTATAAAGCCTTGTGCGGGCGCAACCCCAGGCCCGCACGACGGTCACGCCGGGGGATGCCCCTACGATTCGGCGAAATCGGGGCGTGACATAGTGGTATCAGAGCACAGATTCAAGTTCCTTAGATTCTCGCACTGGAAAAGTTCCTTTAACGATCAAATTTCTGTGCGAACTCTTGAACTCGCTAGGCCAAAATGAGATACGTTCATGCAATAAGTCCATAATACATTATGATCCTAATATAATTTACCTTCTTTTGAAGGAATGGCACCAGTGCAATCCATAGCGCAAGCACCGGACGAAACACAAGGCCAAGGAAGTAGTTCGGGCACTTCAGAAAGTTCAGAGAGCCAGCGAGCCGTGCCAAGCATCGATCCCATCCAGCAAATGTTGCGGATGTTGGAGGCAAACCAACAAAGGGACGAGGCTCGCTATGAATGGGCTGAGAAGTGGGCGGAGGAGAGTCAGCTCAAGTTTTAAGACAATATAGAAGCTCGATTCTCAGTCCAACAGAAGCAGGTAGATGTCCTGCAATAGATCGTTCAGACTTTGGCTTCCAACCATTCCGTCGCAACAGCAACGACTCCGGTGGAACAGCCCGCGCTTGAAGTAGAGACGCCACAAATTCCAAGGACGAGGGACGTGACTGCCTTCGACTTTGGCCACTTCAAGAAAGTCTGCAACACCCCATTCAACGGGACTATGGACGCAATCGTGGCTCTAGCTTGGTTGGCCGAACTTGAAGACCACTTCACTCTGCTAGAGGTCCCCGAAGAGAAGCACGTCGCCTGCGCGCAACTGCAGCTCCGTCTCAACGCGTACGATTGGTGGGACGTGCATCGACGATCTCTTCAATTTGACCATGGGGAGGAGGGGATCTCGTGGATGACTTTTCGTGCCGCGTTCGAAGAGGAGTTTGTACCCCCTCCAGTACAACGTCGGATGGAGAACGAGTTCGTGCAACTGAGGTAAGGCAGCATGACAGTTAAACAGTACTCCGCCGAATTCAACCGTCTCTCCAAATTTGCTAGGGCCTATTTACCTGATGTAGCGAGTCGAGCTAGAAGGTTTGAAGGTGGTCTACGCCCTGCCATCCATGCACACGTAGTCGTTTATCAGTATCGGATAATGCGTGAAGTCATGAATCACGCCCTATCACTTGAACCACAGTATCCTCATGTTGCTGCCGGCGCTGTGCATACATCCAGTCACAAACGCCAAAGCAACGAAGGAGGAAACACCGCTGCAAAGCGCCGCAACAATGGTGGTCCGCAGAGAGGGCAGCTATGTCACTTCTGCAAGAAGCCAGGGCACTTGGCCAATGAATGTCGTTTGAAATAAGGATTATGTCTTATCTGTGGCGATACAACCCACAGAATCCGTGACTGCCCTAAATACTCTGCTAGACATCCTCAACGTAACGTTCCCTGATGGTAGGTTCTGTTCCTAAGTTTCGAGGACGAAACTTCCAATTGGTTGGATAGGATGTAGCGCCCCGTTCCCCCGGTGCGGGGAGCGCGGCTAAGAAACACAAACGGTATCGTTCGATCAGGATAGATTGAAACAAGAACTCGTCCTCGTTATGGATTTGTTTCTTCGGAATCGATTCTCATATTCAGTGGACCGTGCCCCCGGGATTGACTTAGCGGCAGAGTCAGGAGGGACCTCTCCGCTGTTATCTTTTATTGCCTCGGATTTCGATGTCGCTTGTTGCTTTCGTGCTTTGAGTTAGTTTTAGGATTTGATTGTTTTCCTTGAATGGTTTCGATGAGTTTTATTGTTTTCGTTCATTGAACTACACTTCAATTTCGAGATTGGAAAGATTAGAAGAAGTATTGATCGAGCTGTTCGTGATGCAGGTGAACGAGCAGTAGGTGGCTTGCGAGCGGAGTCGTGAAGCGCCTCTTTCCTTCTCCCTTCCCACCATCTAAGTGAGTGGCTACCAACCTGATTAGCTAGCCCTGCTTCCAAGCTTCACACCCTAAAATCTTGCATTCTCCTTTGCCCCGATCAAACGATACCAAGTAATAATAAAATATACCAAGATAAAAAGGGAATAGACTTGAATTGTATTGCTTGTCAATTAAACTTGTGAACAGTTATATCTTTGCATGCTTGTTCGTTCGGAATGTTCATCATATGCATAGATGCAAGTTTGAATATACAAAGCTATATCCTGAATGCATGAATTGAACGTAGATCCAATGTAAATAAATTATGCAATACTGCTTGTCTTATACTCATGTAGCCTCAGGGCAAATAACGTAGCCTCAGGGCGAATAACGTAGCCTCCGGGCGAATGATTGTTAATGTTCGATCACGGATAGCTTGTGCACAAGGTATAGTTCCTGCGGGCGGCTGCTGGGGCACTGGCACCGTTTCGGCTCCGGACGGAACTCACGTTTAGTCTCACGTACTTGGACGGAATGGTATGCGGTGCCTCACGTTCTTGCACGTAGCAAACCATCTTCGTCACAGACTAGTGTCCATTATGGCAATCAAGCCAGTGATCATCTTGTATATTTAAACCTGTTGCAAACTAACTTGTGTCTTCGTGGCAGGGAAGACATGGTAAGTATTGTGCAGGTGGTTCAGACGGACAGGTAAAATCCACCGAACGGTGGCAAGTTCATTTCAGTAAATTTTATTTTCTGCTTACTTGTAAATAAACTAAGGCAAGATATAAACCCACAAAAATATGCATGCTTCATTAAAACAACGTGTTGATTGGCATAGTTCGGTTAGCTCGCATTCACCAGTATGTTTCGATATACTGACCCTCGTTGAAACAGGTTCTCCGTACTAAGGTGAACCGAGCGAGGAGCCGAAGTCGTCTTCCTGATCCAGTCCAGCTGTAGGCGTATCCTGATCGCGCCCCTTTGAAGCATTTTAAAGGAAGAAGCTTGCAACTCTGTACACAATGCAGCTTCGTGGCAAAGCCGTCCTCCAGCCCAGAGGTCTTTATTATTTTGAAATTTAGTAAAGGGATGTAATGTACAGGACTGCTATCTCATTTTGAGTCATCACTTTTGTAAGCCCGTGCGGTAAATTAGCTGACTCGTTCAAGAGTATGTAATAGATGTTCATTATCAATAAAGAGAACTTTTCTATGTTTCAAATATGTGTTTCAATTTATCTGCATACTCTGAATATGTGCTCGTTATGCAAAACTATAAAGCCTTGTACGGGCACAACCCCAGGCCCGCACGGCGGTCACGCCGGGGGACGCCCCTACGATTCAGCAAAATTGGGGCATGACAAGGACTAGGTCATCGAGGGTAAGGAAGTTGAGGGCTCCTCGGGGAAGAGGGCAAACCCCTTGACGAGCTGAGTGATCTCGAGGAGGAGCTAAGCTATTTTTATATGGATATGCACCAGTTGTCCCCTTTGGCCGTATTGGCGGGGCACTTGATGATTTGGCTGCACAACTGCGTAGTCCAGGGCAGGTTCGGGACAATAGAAAGGATCAGTCGCACCCTGATCCTACCCGCCATGAAATTGGCATTAGCCACAAGCTGGCCCTTCTACCGGCCATGGTGTGTTGCATCCATTGTGGCCTCCGCAACTTTGTCGAGAAGGTAGACGACAATCCTGGTAATGGGCATTTCAACAGGTTCGAGCTTCCTTACCACTATTTAATGGGTTGGCTTCTCCTGCATCATGGGTCTTTGATGAGCCCGGGGACCGATGAGGATATGGTAGTCACTGATGCCCTGATCCATAGGTATCGGATGATGAGGTGGAGGTATGATACTTTCCCTGCTGGTAGGAGGGAGCTCTTATTCATGATTGGATGGACCTTTTTCACGTCCGAACCAGGGTTCACTTCCGATGAAAAGAACGTCCTTCATTATGATGACGGAGTGGCATCTCGAGGCTTGTTTGAGAGGCTCTTTCGCTGGCTCTAAGCCATCTGTCCCTCCCATATGGTGTATCAGAATAAGGCTATCGTCTTCGTGGAACCTTATCTACCCAGTCGGTTTGCTTATCAGTTTGGCTACATTCAGCTTTTACTGGGTCATTTGAGTGCTTCTCTCGGGTATAGTGGCAGTTTGCTCGATGGGGCCCGAGCATGGAGTTACTATACTGCTGTCGACACCTGGGTCAGATTTCAATTGCCAACAGCCGGAGTCGTGCCCCGAATGTTGTACACCGCGGTGAAGTATTTTTGCACGACGAACGCTCTACCGACTAACTTTGATCCGGAGAGAAATTATATCTAACGCACCATGCTGATGCCTCCGGATGCCAAAGTGTGTAGGACGTCCCAGAAAGGCAAGGGAGTGGCCCAGCCCCTGATTTTAGAGCTAGACCCATCGACCGGGGAAGACACAACATCTCCGTCTGATGATCCCCTGCCTGCCAAGCGCAAACCAAAGATGGAGGCACATCACGCTGGCTATTCAAAGAGGGCGAGGACAAACGTGGACCCAGAGCCGGAACCGGCGACAAAATCGAAGTCCCCTGCGAGAGGTACTGGGAGCAAAAAATTAGGACCTGCTGCGCCAGCGGCATCTGAAGCAGAGCCATCTTTAGACACTATGACGGTAATCGTGCCTCCTCTTAGTCAGATTGTGCCCTGTCCTTTATATCCTGGTATGTTTGGCGATTTGCAGCCACAGGAGAGAGGGGGCCGTCCTCGGCGGGCAGCCACTTCAGTAGTTTCATACACTAAACTGGAAGAGGGATCCTCCCCAGAGTCCGACGTGGGTGCTTCGGAACCGGTACCTGATACCTCGGGAGCTCAGGGCTTTGGTGCGACTTTCTCGGAACAGCCCTACACCCCTTTGGAGCACATATCCATGGAATATATAGAAGCTTTGGGAGAGGCTATGACAATACTAGATGATCCATAACACGTGTTGTCTCCCTCTGGTAGGTCATTTCTCAACTTCACAAGATCAGAAATTTTCTAGCTTCATCTTTCAATTCTTCTAGTGATCAAGTTAATTATTGGTTATTCTGGTTCTGTAGGCCCTGCCTCTCCCTTGAGGACCGTGGACGTGGCTATTGAGGAGGATGTTCTGGAAGAGGGGGGCAGTAAACTTATTAGGAAGGCAGCTGTCACGACCCGCACCCGGATATTCGGGCACGAGTACGTGGGTACGTCCAGCCTACGCCGCAGTGTCGGCGGTAGTACGCTGTCTAGGTCATATTCACAGTTAAATTAAAATCTAGCTCATTTACAATAATATAAGTAGGCAAAGATAATAATAGGAAAAGGAATGCTAGGATTTCAAATAAAATAAATGTGACAACAAGATCCATAATTTATTACAGAATCAGAAGTTAAATCGGGGACAAACCCGATTACTAAGATGAAAGAAAATGACAACTAACTGCTAACTACTCCTCAGAAGTAGTCTCCTGGGTGGGAACCGGCTCCTCAAAAGTTTCACCTGCTACCTCATAGGGACCATAAAAGGTGGGGGCATAGTCCTCATCATCGCCTAATATCAACGGATCCAGTCAGGAAAGGAGCAAAGTACACAATGCACAACAAGATTAAACTAAATATTTATGACAAGTAGAAAAGAACTGACTAAGTATCATGTTGAGAATATGCATAAATAAAGTGATAACAATAACTAAGAGTTAAATGCTGTAAAACAGGGATATGAGTAAAACAGGAATAAATGAGATAGGAAAATGGAACTACAACAAGACAACAGGAACTATGTGTGTGAAATTGTGTATTTATAATACATAGTTGGCATGTAGGGGTTTATAAGGCTAATAAGGCCGCCATAGACGGCTAGCAGTCAGAAATAATCAAGTATAAGGCTGATGGTACAGTCGCGTACCAACAGCTAGCAGTCACGACAGGGGGAAGGGTAAACTACATGCCTCCTAGTATTCTCCCACCCGACACGAAAAGCAAGACATGAACTCCAAATCCCAATACTAAATGTAATCATACAATGGTACTAGTAGAGCAAGGAACTAATTATTACAATATAAAGATTAAACTTGAAGTGCAGGTACTTGCCTAATGTTTGGATCCCACTACGGTTATGTTCTCGGGGAAAACTTCCAGCAATGTATCCAGATGCTGAAATAAACATTACCATCATGCTCAGAAGATATCAAATAGCTAGAAACGCCTGTCCTTGAGTCCAATTCGGGGACAAGGGCAAAAATGGCAATTTTGGATCAAAACGGGGTCCGCAGGTGGGCCCGCTTTGCACCAAAAATGTGTCAGGGTCAAAGGTCTCCAAATTCACCAAACTTAGCGTCAACAGGTCAGGAACGATGATACGAACTCAACGGAACTTCCAGAATTAGATTCCGATGAGTCGATCACAAAATCGCCCGTCGAGCGAGGCCTGTGGGGCCCACGACACGCGATTTTGTCAACGTTCTCAGAATCGAACCAAACTTGGGTCACAAGACCAGCATATCGCTATGAGTCCGATGGCGCAAGTTTCGTTTCGATCTGACGTGTACACAGAAAGTTAGGGCTTGATTCAGAAAAGTCGGATACGGGGCGTTGTCCGCGGATACACGTTGATCCCGGTGTGCACGGCCACCCGAATCGACTTCTGCGAAATCCCACACGTCCGTATCAACGACGCGCACGTATCTGTGAAGACCGTGCGCGACCAAGTCGTCCCGTTTGGCGGGGCATACCCAGTTTCGGGGTGAATTGGGTCGTTGTTTTTCCTGTTTTTGGATCGCGGTGTACGATCACCACAGGACGCGATGCCTCGAGCGGTTTGCCCGGGCACCGAGAGGGTCATACAAGCTTCGTAACGCAATTTACGGAATTAAAAATGGGGCAGCGAGGAGAAAGTTACACGTACCTGAACCGGCTCGAGAAATTAGGATTTTTCGTGTCCGTGTCGTGTCCGACACGAGTCGACACAGGGAAGAATTAGGGCTAGGGTTAGGGTTCTGGAAGCTGCGGCGGGGGCCGGCCGGAGGCGCGCCGGAGAGGGGCTGGGGCGGCTCGTCGGCTGCTGTCGGAGTCGAGGGCGGCGTCGGAGCGGAGGGGCGGCCGGAGGCACGACGGAGGCGCGGTGAGGAGCTGGCTGGCCGAGCGGGCTGCGGGCTGTGCTGGAGTCGGGGAGGCCGGAGGCGGGTGCTGAAGGAGAGGGAGAAGGAGGAGGAGAGGGCCGGGGGCGAGGCGAGGCGGTGGACGGGCGGCGCTGTCTCGGCGAGGGGGCGGTGCTAGGTGGTGGTCGGAGGAGGAAGTGAAAGGGAGGGGTTAGGGTTTATATAGGAAGGGAAAGGGAGATGGGAGGCCGGCCAAGGCGGAGGGGAGAGAGGATCGTGGCGGCGTGGCCGGCCGCGGAGGACGCGGGGAGTGGGCCGGGACGGGCGGAGCGGAGGCGACGTGGCCGGAGCTCGCCGGAAAACGCGCGGGGGACGCGGTCGTGGGGGAGAGGCGGTCCCCCGGGTCGGGCAGGCGGCGGGTCGGGTCCGGCCGGGCGGATCCGACCCGACCCGTTAGCCCGATGGGCTGGGCCGCGGGTTCGGGGCTGGGCCCAGTGGGCCGGGCTGGTTTTAGATTTAGGCTTTTATAAATAATAAATAATTAAGTAAATAAAATAAATAATATTAATAATTGTTTAATAGTTTTTAGGTATTTTAAAATAGGTCCGGGGCCCAATAAATTTCAGAAAAATTACCTTAAGTCCAGTTTTCCATTTTACACCCAAAAATATTATGTCCATAATATTTTAATATTATTTATTTACAACTAAAAATCATTTAATAATTAAAACTCTGATTTTAATTACAGAAAAATTCCCAGAAAATTTCAGAAAAATTGTGGAAAATCCAAGTTTAATATTTTTTGAAAATTTAGGGGGTTTACAATCTACCCAACTTATAAAAATTTCGACCTCGAAATTTAAGAATAACAATGGCACGAAAGGAAAGGTCGAGAGTTAAAATATACCTCAAGGTTCAAAAAGATAGGGGTAGCGCTCTCTAATCTCGTCTTCTCGCTCCCAGGTGGATTCGTCGAGAGAATGATGCTTCCAAGCTATACGAACAAGGGGTATAACTTGATTCCTTAGGACTTTCTCCGTTCGGTCCAGTATCCCCACAGGTTGCTCTTGGTAAGTCAAGCTTGGGTCCACTTCGAGCTCTGAATGATCCAAAATGTGACTGAGATCTGACACGTATTTTCTCAGCTGCGACACGTGGAAGACGTTATGGACCCCATCCAGAGAGGGTGGCAATGCCAGACAGTATGCCACTTCTCCGATTCTCTCATGTATGCCAAATGGTGCAATAAATCTTGGGCTGAGTGATTCGCTCCTTCCGAACCTAATGGTGCCACGTGTCGGAGAGATCTTCAAGAATACTAATTGTCCAACCTTTAATAAAGTCAGAATCAAGTCTTAGTTCCATAATCATATTGTTTAAATTAACTTGAATTTCATAAATTAATTACCTCAAATTCTAAGGGTCTTCGATGGCTATTTGCCCAATGTCGTTGCCTGTCTTGAGCCACCCGAAGTCTTTCCCTTATTTGTTTCACCTTCTCGGTTGAATCGATCACCATCTCTGGACCCAGTAAGGCTCTTTCTCCTACATCGTCCCATGATAGCGGGGTACGACATCTTCGTCCATATAAAGCCTCAAATGGAGTCATCTCAATACTTGCTTGGTAACTGTTATTATAAGAGAACTCCACAAGATGTAGATAGTCTTCCCACGATCCTCCAAAATCCAGAACACATGTACGGAGCATATCTTCAAGTATCTGAATTGTACGTTCAGATTGTCCATCGGTTTGGGGATGATAAGCTGTGCTGAATTTGAGTTGAGTCTCCAAGCTAGCTTGTAAGCTCTTCCAGAAGTGAGAGGTAAATATTGAATCTCGGTCGGAGACAATACTTACTGGAACCCCATGCAATTTAACAATATATCGGATATATAAATCTGCCAACTTCTCCGTAGGTAGCCCTACTTTGAAGGGTAGAAAATGTGCAGACTTGGTTAGTCTATCCACTATCACCCAAATTGCATCCTTCCCACTAGGTGTCCTTGGAAGCCCAGAAACAAAATCCATAGTAATGTGTTCCCACTTCCACTCCGGAATGGGTAGTGGTTGAAGCAATCCTCCAGGTCTTTGTCTTTCAGCCTTGACTTGTTGGCATACTAAGCAACGAGATACGAACTTGGCTACTTCTCTTTTCATGCCATACCACCAAACATGCGTCCTCAGGTCTTTGTATATTTTGTTGGCTCCTGGATGTATAGAGTATTGTGATCTGTGCGTCTCTTGCATAATTTCTTCTCTTATATCTCCTTGAGGTACACATAATCTATCTCCATGTCTTAGTGATCCATCTTTATGAATTTTGAATTCCTCCACTAACCCAGCTTGCACTTGACCTTGAATGCTTCGTAGGCCTTCGTCTTGAAACTGAGTCTCCTTAATCTTATCCATTAAGGTAGATTGGATCTTCAAATTCATTATTTGACCTTCTCTTCCTGGAATAATTATCTCAATACCCAAACTTTCCAAGTCCTCAAGCAAGTGTCGGTCCATTGTCAAGTACATTGCCATGGGATATCTGCTTAGAGCATCAGCAACTACGTTGGCCTTCCCAGGATGATATTGAAGGGTGATGTCAAAATCTTTCATTAACTCCAGCCACCTTCTTTGCCTCATGTTCAGTTCTTTTTGAGTAAAAATATATTTTAAACTTTTATGATCTGTAAAGATTTCCACTCTCTCGCCATACAGATAATGCTTCCATAGCTTAAGAGCAAAAATAACAGCTGCCAATTCTAAGTCATGAGTTGGATAGTTCTTTTTATGAGGTCGAAGCTGTCTAGAAGCATATGCTATTACCTTCTTGTTCTGCTCCAATACACAACCTAGACCTTTTTCAGAAGCATCACTATATATAGCGAATCCTCCGGTTCCAGATGGTAAGGTCAGAATAGGGGCAGTAGTCAGCCTTTTCTTCAATTCTTCAAAAGCATGTTGACATTCATCAGTCCATATAAATTCTGCATCCTTCCTGGTTAATTTTGTCATTGGTTCAGCAATTCTAACAAAGTCCTTCACAAACTTTCGATAATAGCCAGCAAGTCCCAGGAAACTTCTAATTTCTGCTACAGAGTCTGGAGTGGGCCATGATTCTACTGCTGCTATCTTCTTAGGATCTACTGCTATTCCATCTCCAGTTACAACATGTCCCAAAAATTCTACTTTGTCTAGGAAGAATGCACATTTAGATAATTTTCCATAAAGTTTTTCCTTCCTCAATGTCTCCAATGCTAGCCTCAAGTGTTCTTCATGTTCTTCGGGAGTCTTGGAATAAATCAAAATATCATCAATAAAAACCACTACAAATTTGTCCAGGTATTGTTGGAAGACTCTGTTTATTAGATTCATAAATACTGCTGGTGCATTAGTCAACCCGAACGACATCACTAAGAATTCGTAGTGTCCGTTCCGGGTATTGAAAGCAGTTTTAGGGATATCTTCCTTCCTCACCCTTACTTGGTGGTAACCGGACCTCAAGTCAATCTTTGAAAATACCCGAGCTCCACTTAATTGATCGAATAAATCATCTATTCTCGGTAGGGGGTACTTATTCTTGATTGTTAAAGCATTCAAGGCCCTATAATCAATACACATTCGGGATGTTCCATCCTTCTTTGGCACAATTAATACTAGAGCTCCCCAAGGTGAGACACTAGACCTAATGAAGCATTTGTCTTCTAACTCTTTTATCTGCTCATTTAGTTCTATTATCTCTTTCTTGTTGATTCTGTATGGATTTTGAGATACTGGCGCTGCTCCTGGCACTAAGTCAATAGGGAATTCAACTTCTCGGTCTGGGGGTAATCCTGGGAGATCCTCAGGGAAGACATCAAGATATTCAGAAATGATAGGTAGTGGCAATTCTTCTGGTACTAGGGCTCCTCAAATTTTGTTACTACCCAATTCTCTAGAACCTCTAGTGAATTCAAATTCTGGCTTGTCAGGGGGCCTGAAGATTATACTACCTCTGTGACAATCTATAGTGGCATGATGTTGACTCAACCAATCCATACCCAGAATAATATCGAAACTGGGAACTGGCATTACGAGTAGCCTAGCATATAATTCTCTCCCACATAGTGTAATAGGATAATTGTTACATGCATCACTAACCGGGATAATTTCTCCACCGATAATGATCTTATAACAATTCCTAAGAGGTTCAGTGACTAAACTATGCTTCATAAGGAAATCTATTGACATGAATGAATGTGAAGCTCCAAAATCAAATAAAGTAATGGCTGGTATTGAATTTATAAGTACAGAACCTGTTATCACATCTGTTGTGGCCTCAGCTTCCTCCAGAGTCATTGCAAAAGCACGGCCTTGCTGAGGTGCACCCCTCTGTTGCTGATGCTGGTGCTGAGCAAAGCATTGTTGTTGAGTTGGAAGTTGGGGTCCTCTCTGCTGCGCTGCTGGTGGTCTGGCCTGAACTGGAGCTTTTTGTGCAGCTGGGCGTCCTTGAGCAGCAGGACAGTCCCTCATTTGATGTGTTGCTGATCCACAATATAGACAGGCACCTAGCCTCTTTCTACAAACCTGCCAAGTGTGACCTTGTTTTTGACAAAAGCCACAAGTGGGAGTTTGTTGGTTCTGTCCTTGAGTCTGGTGTTGGGGTACTGTGGCTCGAGGAAGAGGACGCTGGGTTTGTTACGGGGCCTTCTGCTGTGGTTGTTGTTGGAAATGGCGTTTGTGGGGTCCCATACTTCCAGTATCTCTTTCCCGCTTTAGTCTATGTCCCATGTCTCTTTCAACACCTTGTGCCACGCTCAAGATTTCTTCGTATGTACGAGCTCGGCTAGTGGTGACAGCAAGGCGAATATCAGGAGACAACCCCTTCTTAAATCTACGGGCTCTATCCTCAGGGGTACGAACCATATATTCTGCAAAGTGGCTCAGTCTGCTAAACTCAGCAGTGTACTCATCAACAGAAAGGTTACCTTGTTCCAGCCTCTCGAATTGACTTTCGAGAGCTTCCCGAGCCACTTCGGGATAGAATTTCTCCTTGAACAGCCTCTTGAAATCCTTCCAAGTGAGATCAGGAGCAGATAGTTGAGGTTCATCCCTAAACCAAGTCCGAGCTATGTCAAATAGTTGCAGGCTTGTAGATTCCACTTTAAGATCATCAGGGACCCGAGCAGTCTTCAGGAGTCGCTCCATATTCTCTATCCATTCATCGGCATAGAGAATGCCTTCAGTCCCATAGAATTCCAGGGGTTTAAGGTTCTTGAAGTCCTTGGCACTTCCTGGCCTCTTGTGTGGTGCCTCCTGGGAGCGAAGAGCTTCGGAAAGGCTAGTTCGCAGCAGGGTAGTCTGTTCCTTCTGGGATTCTATGAGTCACTGGAACACTCTGAGTAGCTGTGCCCCATCCATAGTAAATGTCGGAGTAGTTAGAGGCGGAGGGAGCGCAAGAGTTTCAGGCACAGTCTGCTCGGCGGGTTCGGATGTGCCTCCTACGGTATTCCTTGTCTGAACCATTCTGAAAGATTAAGGGATAGGAAGATTAGAATAGATTACTTAAAAATCAAGGACGATAGGAAAATTGACTAGGAATGATATCAAGATTTGAAATAAAAGATCCTATTCTGTGAATGAGCTTTTCCTAAAATCCTCAATCTTATTTCATACTCTGTCCTAGGATATTACCCTATTTAAGGATACTAGACCTGCATGGGCCACCATAAAAACGTGTCACGACCCGCACCCGGATATTCGGGCACGAGTACGTGGGTACGTCCAGCCTACGCCGCAGTGTCGGCGGTAGTACGCTGTCTAGGTCATATTCACAGTTAAATTAAAATCTAGCTCATTTACAATAATATAAGTAGGCAAAGATAATAACAGAAAAAGGAATACTAGGATTTCAAATAAAATAAATGTGACAACAAGATCCATAATTTATTATAGAATCAGAAGTTAAATCGGGGACAAACCCGATTACTAAGATGAAAGAAAATGACAACTAACTGCTAACTACTCCTCAGAAGTAGTCTCCTGGGTGGGAACCGGCTCCTCAAAAGTATCACCTGCTACCTCATAGGGACCATAAAAGGTGGGGGCATAGTCCTCATCATCGCCTAATATCAACGGATCCAGTCAGGAAAGGAGCAAAGTACACAATGCACAACAAGATTAAACTAAATATTTATGACAAGTAGAAAAGAACTGACTAAGTATCATGTTGAGAATATGCATAAATAAGTGATAACAATAACTAAGAGTTAAATGCTGTAAAACAGGAATATGAGTAAAACAGGAATAAATGAGACAGGAAAATGGAACTACAACAAGACAACAGGAACTATGTGTGTAAAATTGTGTATTTAGAATACATAGTTGGCATGTAGGGGTTTATAAGGCTAATAAGGCTGCCATAGACGGCTAGCAGTCAGGAATAATCAAGTATAAGGCTGATGGTACAGTCGCGTACCAACAGCTAGCAGTCACGACAGGGGGAAGGGTAAACTACATGCCTCCTCGTATTCTCCCACCCGACACGAAAAGAAAGACATGAACTCCAAATCCCAACACTAAATGTAATCATACAATGGTACTAGTAGAGCAAGGAACTAATTATCACAATATAAAGATTAAACTTGAAGTGCAGATACTTGCCTAATGTTTGGATCCCACTACGGTTATGTTCTCGGGGAAAAATTCCAGCAATGTATCCAGATGCTGAAATAAACATTACCATCATGCTCAGAAGATATCAAATAGCTAGAAATGCCTGTCCTTGAGTCCAATTCAGAGACAAGGGCAAAAACGGTAATTTCGGGTCAAAACGGGATCCGCAGGTGGGCCCGCTTTGCACCGAAAAACGTGTCAGGGTCAAAGGTATCCAAATTCACCAAACTTAGTATCAACAAGTCAGGAACGATGATACGAACTCAACGGAACTTCCAAAATTGGATTCCGATGAGTCGATCACAAAATCGCCCGTCGAGCGAGGCTTGTGGGGCCCACGACACGCGATTTCGTCAACGTTCTCAGAATCGAACCAAACTTGGGTCACAGGACCAGCATATCGCTACGAGTCCGATGGCGTAAGTTTCGTTTCGATCTGACGTGTACACAGAAAGTTAGGGCTTGATTCAGAAAAGTCGGATACGGGGCATTGTCCGCGGATACGCGTTGATCCCGGTGTGCACGCACACCCGAATCGACTTCTGTGAAATCCCACACGTCCGTATCAACGACGCGCACGTATCTGTGAAGACCGCGCACGACCAAGTCGTCCCGTTTGGCGGGGCGTACCCAGTTTCGGGGTGAATCGGGTCGTTGTTTTTCCTGTTTTTGGATCGTGGTGTACGATCACCACAGGACGCGATGCCTCGAGCGGTTTGCCCGGGCACCGAGAGGGTCATACAAGCTTCGTAACGCAATTTACGGAATTAAAAATGGGGCAGCGAGGAGAAAGTTACACGTACCTGAACCGGCTCGAGAAATTAGGATTTCTCGTGTCCGTGTCGTGTCCGACACGAGTCGACACAGGGAAGAATTAGGGCTAGGGTTAGGGTTCTGGAAGCTGCGGCGGGGGCCGGCCGGAGGCGCGCCGGAGAGGGGCTGGGGCGGCTCGTCGGCTGCTGTCGGAGTCGAGGGCGGCGTCGGAGCGGAGGGGCGGCCGGAGGCACGACGGAGGCGCGGTGAGGAGCTGGCTGGCCGAGCGGGCTGCGGGCTGTGCTGGAGTCGGGGAGGCCGGAGGCGGGTGCTGGAGGAGAGGGAGAAGGAGGAGGAGAGGGCCGGGGGCGAGGCGAGGCGGTGGACGGGCGGCGCTGTCTCGGCGAGGGGGCGGTGCTAGGTGGTGGTCGGAGGAGGAAGTGAAAGGGAGGGGTTAGGGTTTATATAGGAAGGGAAAGGGAGATGGGAGGCCGGCCAAGGCGGAGGGGAGAGGGGATCGTGGCGGCGTGGCCGGCCGCGGAGGACGCGGGGAGTGGGCCAGGACGGGCGGAGCGGAGGCGACGTGGCCGGAGCTCGCCGGAAAACGCGCGGGGGACGCGGTCGTGGGGGAGAGGCGGTCCCCCGGGTCGGGCAGGCGGCGGGTCGGGTCCGGCCGGGCGGATCCGACCCGACCCGTTAGCCCGATGGGCTGGGCCGCGGGTTCGGGGCTGGGCCCAGTGGGCCGGGCTGGTTTTAGATTTAGGCTTTTATAAATAATAAATAATTAAGTAAATAAAATAAATAATATTAATAATTGTTTAATAGTTTTTAGGTATTTTAAAATAGGTCCGGGGCCCAATAAATTTTAGAAAAATTACCTTAAGTCCAGTTTTCCATTTTACACCCAAAAATATTATGTCTATAATATTTTAATATTATTTATTTACAACTAAAAATTATTTAATAATTAAAACCCTGATTTTAATTACAGAAAAATTCCCAGAAAATTCCAGAAAAATTGTGGAAAATCCAAGTTTAATATTTTTTGAAAATTCAGGGGGTTTACAGCAGCCATGTCTCTTCCTTGTTCTGGTGACGGGCGTCCTGCAGTGCCCTATAAGGAGGTTGCATTAGACGAGGTCCCTACTGCTGCGGGTCATTCTGGTGCGGCAGCTGCTTTCCCCATTATTATTATCGGGGGCTCGACGGCTGAAGCCTTTCTAGATATTGGGGTGGCAAGCCGCCGTGAGGAGGTTATCCCCGATGTTTCCAGTACCACAGTTGCTGGGTTGTCTTCTGAGGCTGTCTCCACATAGTCTGGGGTTGGCCTTCAGGCGGGAGCTGACACAGCTGGGTGCCCGGGTGCTCCTATCCTGAGTCACGGTACCATTCTGCCATTTGTCGCTAAGTTATCGGACACTCCTGCGTCCCACGCATCTATGCCGGTTACGAGCAGGCCCGTCGGTCGCTCCTCGGTTGTAGGTTCACCCTCAGGATCTTTGAGCGTCCCCGCATTAGCTATCAAGCCAGTAGCCTTTTGCTCCTTCCATATGCCTTTGACTCTGGCTACCCTGGAAGAGCTTGACGAGAATGTTGGGCTCTCAGTTCAGAGCTTCTATATGTTCCTCAAATAAGGGGTCAAGGGTGTGTTGGAGCGTAATAAGTCCTTCGCCTGGGCCAATTATTTTGTCGAGGGCTAGGTCCACTCTCTATGGTGTCTTCCTGGTTTTGAACCGATGGCTGACCTTCTGGGCCAAAGGTTGGTGGAGACAGAACAATGCCTAATGGAGCTGCAACAACACCTACAGGCAGATATGTGGATGTTAATATCCCACGAGTATGCCGAGTTCTCGAAGAAGGTGGATTTGGAAAAGGCCTTCTTTGCTTCCTCTATGGAAACTTTGCAACGCGATCTCCTGGATTTACTGGAGAAGCGTGACCGGTTGGGCGATCTTAGGGAAGGGTGTGTCTCTTGACGGAAGGACCTGACTTAGGCTATTAGGAAGATGCAGGTTGAGCTCGCCACGCTGGAGAATAGGCTGCGTGAGACCCAAAAGGAAGAGGAGGCAATCCGGGCCGAGGCGAGCTAAGTGGTGAAGTCTACGGCTGGTGTATAGGTTGCGGTACATAAACTCGATGACATCTATGAGTCCTTTGCTTGCTAGAAGATCCTGAAGTCATGACCGAGGAGATTGAGCGCCAGGTGTAACCACCTCATTTTCAGGACAAGGGTATTTTGCTATAATTTAAATTTTATGTGTATATATGTATAATATGTGACTAATGGGATATTTATTTAATTTAGATTAGTTAAGTTGAACCACTAGTTAGTTATGACTAGATTAGGACCATTAAACCTATTTAGACTCAAGAATAGAATATTCCTTCCTAAGAATTATAAGATCCTATTCATGAAAAATGAGAGGGGATTTTGAGTCAAATCAAACCATCATGACACAAGCCCTAACCCTAAGGGAAATTCTATATAAACCTCTTTATTCATAGTAGCCTCCATTAGTTCATCCCTAAAGTTTAAGAGCAAACTCTAGTCAAACAATTCCAAATCTCATCCCTCCCATTTTTATTTTCCAAGGAGGCTAAGGAGCTTGTCATTGCTAGAGGAAGCTTGAAGTGGAGTCCAAGTGTCGAGGATCGTGTCCACTTCGTCTTTCTCATGTCCAAATTTGGAGTTCTTCAAGGAGGTCACTCAAAACCTAGGTAACTCTCTATTTTCCACTCTATTTATGGTTAAGAACACCCATTGGACCTATATGAACCCTCTCATAGGTGAAATTTGTTTTCTATGGCTAGATATAGGTGCTAGAAGCCCTCATTTTGGTAGATCTATGATTTTCTTCTTGTGGAATGATAATTTTTGTGCTCATTTTGGAGGAACCACGAATTTGACACCCCATGTGTTTGTTAGAATGCCTATTTATCTATTCTAGCTATAATATTCAGTTTTTGTACCTAATATTCATATGTATATGTATATATATACTCTTGGTAGTTAGTATATATAAATATAAGTGTTTATGTGTGTGTGTGTGTGTGTGTGTGTATAGGGTGAGAGTATATATAATTGTGTATGTGTGTATTGTGTTTATGAGCTGTGTGTAGATTGTGTGCTCTGCACATCATTGGGTATGTGTGTACTAGACTCAGTGGGTGTATTGTATATATGTGTGTGGGTATAAATATAGCGTATCAGTTACAGCAGAGCACAGGGGAGTGTTTGACTATTCAGTAGGAGAGGGTGTATCCAAGAGATGTGCATATGTGTTCATGTGCTCAGGTTGAAGAGTAGGGTGCTGTTGGTACTGGACATTGGTTAGATGTGGAGTTGTGTTATTGTATTCATATGAGGGAGGGGAAGTTATATATCTTAGAGAATTAGATTACACATGCTGGTATGGTACAACAACATGTGTCAGTGTATGACTGTAACAGCAGTCAATAGGAACAAATGGAGCAGTCACTTGAGCTCGGGTTTGGAAGTAGGGTGAAGGGGAATAGTTAGCATTAGGCAAGTGGTAGTAAGTGAGGTAGTTTCAGATGTGAAGTGGTATAAGGGATGGATCTTGTGTAGGTATTAGAGATAACTGGGTATGAGGTAAGTGAGGGCAGTGATGCTTAGGTGCAATGTGAAGTAAAGTAATCTGCACTACTAGTTGAGAGGGGTCCAGTCCCTACTGCAGTAAGTTGGCAGTTAAGGCTGCATGTTAGGCTAGGGGGGATGTTTGCAATTGTTGTTTTCAACAAGTTTTAGGGTGTTGTTCTGTTCATTCGTACAGTCTAGAGGTTGGGGTATCTCAAATAGTGCTTAGTTGAAGGAGAGGAAATAGAGCATTGTGTTCCTATAGACTGTGCCCAGATTTGGGTGCAAGTTATGGATTTGCAGTATACAAATTAAAAGGGTTACTCAACAAATGTATTAAGTTCGGTGAGACACTAAATGGACAAGGTATCTGTATAGTCCCAGGAGTAACTGCAGTTAGGGGAGCATGTGTATTTAAGTTAAGTTATTTTCAATTGGGAATGCTCGAGCTCAGAGCCTGCAGACATTAGGAGATGGTTGCATGTGTTCAGTCCATGAATTGAGGGAATGACCATACGAGTGCAAGCATCCCTTGGATGGTGTTCAGTCTAATGAAAAGAAGGCAGTAGACAGTTGAGAGAGGTTGTTGTGTGTATATTGTTAAGGAGGAGGATATGCTCAGTTGCACAGGTAAAGGCTAGTATATATGTGTGTGTCTCTATCTGTTAGTGTGTATGAGTATTGTATTTGAGTATTAGTGAATAGTAGTTTGTGTATGTTGACAGTGTCTGTGGTGTTGCAGGTATATAAATTAAGAGCAATATCAGTAGCAGCAGGTTCTTACCTACAAAAAAGAGAGGTCTGTTAGTGTGTGAATTTGGGAATTAGTGAAGGTGACTGATACCTTAGTGTGTGAGTGTTTGTGGTATGAATGTTAGTGTCTTAGTGTCCTAGTATTGGTGTGTGGTAGGTTTGAATGAGATTTAGGTATTAGTATCAGGGTAATATCCAGTGTAGGTAAGAGTATCATAAATTGTATTAGTGGGAATGAGAAGGATGCTCATGAGGGTACACCTGAGATGGAAATTGAGTTGTGGCCAATAAGTGTAAGTAGTAGTGTTAGTATAAGGTTAAGTGTGGGTCTGTGCAAAGATAGTTAGTTGTGTGTGTAAGTGAGGGGTGTCCAAGAGATGACTGAAGGTGGTGAGGGTATTGAGTGTTAGTGAGTTATAGAGTGAAGTGTTCAAGTATTTTATACTGGCCAATGGGGGTTTTCGTATGGGTATTAGATATTGGCATGAAGTGGATAGAATTAGGTGCATCCTAGTATCAGTGGAAGCATGGTTATATATTTAAGTATCAGAGTTGGCAAAAATTCTAGACTTTAGCAGTAAATAGGTTATATTGTATTATCACGCCCCAGTCCCCAAAATACACGGGACTAGGCTACGTGGCAATAGCCAGCTGTCACTTCTCCGAGGATATCCCAATTTAATGGATCCTAACGAAAAGTGCTACGTTGTCCTAAAATACTAACATGTCCAATATCAATCAACAACAGGTAATCTAATCTCATCCACAATATAAACAACAAGAATGTACTAATAATAAATGATGGAAGATAAACGCCAGTCTCAAAATATCATAGTACAACCAAGAATGTCTGGTGGGGATAAACCCACTACTATGACAAAATAAAAGTACTGAATGACAGATAAAAAGAGTAAAGACTAGGGCATCGACTGACTAGATAACGATGCCTCAATCCTAGGCAGAAGGCCTACCAACTGATCATGGAAACTCTGAATGTAGCACCTCTAGCTCCTCCTCGGTAGCATACCTCGTCTCCTGTCCTAGGCCGTACACTGTGGGGTAATATGCCTCATACAAATCTGAAAAGGTACCAGGTCCTCAGAGGGACGTAACAAGATACATAGAAGCATGCCATATATAAATACTGAATAAAATAAACTAAAGGGTGTGCTAACCATCTAAGTGAATGCAATATGAGGACAACTTTGGTACGTATGGGTAGGCATAGGCATATAACGTCCAACACCCCGAAGAGCGTGGCAGCAGTGCAGTATCGTCCATATCGCTCCGAAGAATATGGCAGCAGTGCAGTATCGTCCATATCGCTCCGAAGAACGTGGCAGCAGTATAGTATATCATCCATATCGCTCCGAAGAACGTGGCAGCAGCATAAAGGGAGTCATTGGATCTGTGGCTCCTCCGGATACTACGGATTCCAATGTGTGTATCACGTACGCCTACTAGTGTCCTCCCCGCCCAATGTAGATACACAAGTCGAATACTCGACGTGCATCCCACGTATCTATATGCCAAGTCTCTACTACTATAAATCCTGAATTACGTACAAACTGTGATGCATGTCACACGCACCGATAGCTAGTCGAGTACGCGAACCCGCATCCCAATATGAATTGTCACAGTGATACGTGTAAGAGTGTCAGGTCTCGAAAGATATCAGAGTATTCTCCCAACGGGGTGAGTCTACTAATGACTAGGTCAAGTACACTAATCATCGACGCATCCGTCGACTGCACCCGAGTAAATCTCGGACGCACATAGTCATATAAAATAAGCAACAAGACATTATACAACATATGCATAATTTAAATTAGACAGTAAATATGGCAAGGTATCTTGCCTGAGTCCTCAAGCTGTGAATGCCAATAGCCTGCTCCTGCAGTGTCTCCTGGCTAGTCCAGTGACCCTAAATATATAATATAATATAGAAATTCTAACATCCGACACTAAAGCAATACATACACTAAACTACGATGCTGCTCTTAGGTATTGACGCAAGTTCACGACTGATCGACTACAGGGTCGCGGGTGCACGTAGCTAAGATGCACGCGTGCCCTGTCCTCAGTCACCGTGTACCTCACGACAATAAATTAATAAGTTATGGTTTTACGAAACTACATTACGTCTTGTTAAATTATACGTCATTATTTCCCATGTTAAGTATACTAGGTCTATGTCTATGCTTTTAGGTGAAATACAAGTTCCTTATACCGGTCATATGATTGGGATACTTATTAAATATTAATTTCTATTCAATCTAATTAAGCATACATACCTATATACATATGGTTTAATGTGATTTAGTTTGTGTCGACACCCGATACGACGACACGATGATACGACTATTCAACTATACAACAAAGAAAGGGGTATTTACCAAATCGTGGCTGAGAGGGGGTGTTGTCTTGTCGATGTCAGTCCTCTGGCGAGTGGTGGTGCTCCGGCGTCGGCCGGCGAGCAAGGCAGCAGCGGCAGCAACAGAAACTGCAGTAGTCGCAGCAGCGGCTTGGCGACTGAGGGCGGTGGCCAGGGTCATGGGGAAGGCGGCGCTGGTCGTGGGGAAGGCAGTGGTCAGGGTGGCATAGGTGGTTGGTGGTGGTCAGGCGACTGGGGGCAGTCGGGGTCGGGTTATATGGAGTTGATGTTGGTGATGGGGATGGTGATGGTATGGGTAGAGGCGATTGCAGTCGACTGGGGTGGTGGTTCGACATTGATGGGGTGGCGGCCTGAGGTGGTGATCCGGTGGCTAGGGGGTGGCGACCTGAGGTGGTGATGGCGTTGGGTAGTCGGGACCAGGGAGGGAGCTCGGTTAGAGGAAGGGTTCGGCTAGGGTTTACTCGTTGGTGGTGATGAATTAGATTTTAGGGTTTTTAATATAGGAATATGTGTATTTATATGGGAGGGGGGTTTATGGGCTGACGTCGGGACTTGGGCCGACCAGGGCTCATTGGGATGGGGTTGGTCCACATGAAAGGGTGCACGTGGGCTTGGTTAGGTCTTGTTTAGAGTGAAATTGGCCTCACATTTAATTAAATTAAAATAATTACACTCGGCATTCATTTGTCAATTGAGAACACATGGAGTTAAATTTGAGTGGAACACAAGAGTTATGGGCGTAGCAGGCTCATAATGGATTAATACCCTAATTTGGGTTATAGGGAATTGGGTTATGGTTGTACCTCAAATTCAAATGGGGATGGGAAATTATGAAAAATTGGGTTTATTGGAATAATACATGAACATTTGTGACGCGTATTGTGCAGCTAAAATAAAGCACAATATTGGGTATCTATAAGTTACACAAGGGTCAGGTGGGTAGTCTGGCGTGTCTAAAAAATATGTATGAACTTGGTTTAAAGGTAACTACTGGTGTAGCGCTCCAAACATCGAAGCAACGGTGAGGTGTAATAAGTCACATAATTATTGTGCATTAATATTAATTGTATCCAAATTAATCCGAGTCTCTCAATCTAGATTAAATTAATCCTAAATTGGTCGAGGGGGTTTACATGTATTAATGAGCAGTGAGTATCGATGCCCAGGTAAGATTGAGTTAAGTAATGTTGCATCAGGAAATTTAGTACATGAGTTAGGGGTAGGCTCGAGTGTGTGAGTTGGAGTGATGAGGGTGTGGTGTGGGTATTAGTGTATCAGTATAGGTATTAGTGTGTGTTGGTGTGGGTACTCAGTGAGTGCAATCCATGGGATGTCAGGTAAGCAAGTGCTATGGGCTAGAGTATTAGCTAAGTATTTACACAAGGGTGAGGTTTGCGTACCATCTATATACTAAGGTAATATAGGTAATGGAAATAACTAGTATATATATAAGTTGTATATGAGATGCATAGTATTAGTAGCTAGTATAGCTAATACACCAAGGTATTGACTAGATTAACTAGTGTTGGTCTAGAAACATAGGGTATGGACCTAAAAACCTAGGTATAGTCTAGTATTACCTAGAATTAGTTAGTTTAGCCTCGTAATCAACCTATAAACTAGTTTTGAGCCTATAATCAAGGTATCAACCTAAACTGAGATAGTTTAGCTAGTATGACCTAGCCTTGACCTAGAAAAGCATGTTATAGTGCAATTTAGTTCATTTATCACTCCTTTACACACATTGAAATAATATTTCCTATATAGGTCTGTGTGACAACAGCTCGAATACCGAGTTATATCATTTTTTCAGGACCACATGCGAGTACATTCTCTGATAGTTTCTATTATTTGATGATTTCTATGATTCTGGTTTATAATATTGTTTTACTTGATTTCTCAACACTATGGATACATGGATTAGTATTATATGGATTCACTCTCTTGCGACACGTGTATCATACTTGTCCGTCCTCTACTTCAGGACTCATTACTGGCATCACATCAGGACTTACTTACTGACATCACTTATTTTATCTGGCTAGCCTCGTATTTGATTTGCGTGTCGGGACTTGGATTCATTTATACTAGTCGGGGCAGAGAAATACTCGAGTAGACATGTAAATATTCCCAAAATCTAGAATCACCTCTGGAATCACCCCCTTCTGGTCTAATCAGGAATGATAGCAGTCGCACACCTCACGTGCGATGAGCCGTATTACCCCTAGTCGTTTACATGTCGAAAGTGGTATTTCAAAACACACTAGTTTAGTGCTTTCTTGTTGGCTTCACATTATACTTGCTGGACACACATCATAGCTATCTTAGTTGCAGTTTTTCTTATCTATTACGTTTATTGCCATACTCTCTGGTTCATCACATTTGCTTTTTACTGTTCTTTATTTAGCTGTTGCTTTATTTCATTCTCTGATTCATTTTTTTTCCTGCTCATCAAGTATTACTTACTATAACTGTTTTATAGTCTTTATCATTTAACTGGAACTGCTATTAGAGGTGTGCTTTGCTCCAATCCTGACTGGATAATATTTTTTTAGATAATTTCTTCAAGGAGATGTGTCTTACATATTACGGACCACAGGAGATAGATGGTGCAGACTTGGACCCAGTAGCTCAGGAGTGATTTCCAGGAGGCCTAGCCGGAATCACTAGTTATCCTAATTAGTTTTTATAAGCATTTTGGTAACGAATTTGTTTCCGGCTTATATTTTGAGACTCGAATATTGATGTTGTTATTGGATGTTGTTGATGTTTAGACTTGTAGTTATGTTAGACTTCTTTGATATTTTAACGTGCGTTAGATATGTGATTGAGTATTATGTTGCCTTAATTATAATTGTCCTCTATTTTTTAGTTGAGATATCATTGACAGGTTTTATATATATGGTGTGAGATTGATAGATAATTGACCTAGACAACGTTTTACCGCCGACGTAGGCTGGACGTACCCACATACTCGTGCCCCTTTACCGGGTGCGAGTCATGACACAGGGCCCAGATGCGCCTAGATGGCCGTATAGCCCATCTCCATGAGCGAATAACGGAGTTATGCTCTGACTCATCGCACCAGTAGATCTTCTTCTACCTTGTTGTATCTTCGTTCTGCCTTCGAGCTTGGGATCTTGATAATCCCCCGAAATATAGTTTTGCTTTCAATCTCTCTTCACGGAGAAAAATAAAAGTTATCCTATTTGTTTTGTAATTTATTTGTGTTAGCTTTAGGTGTCATACTAGAGATAATATGGATGTAGTACGATACCGTAGCCTTTTAAGAATATCCCGCTGGGGGATTTTTGGTGGACTTATTACTTTTTACGTACTAGGGTGCAAGTAATAAGTTCTAAAATAATTCCTATCAGAGGTAATGTAGATGTGATAGGTTTTGTGGACCCATAACTTTTTGCGTATGTTAGTGCAAGTAATAAGTTTGAGACAAGTCTTTCTAGAGGTGATATGGATGTGACAGTTTTTGGAGACCCATTACCTTTTGCGCATGTTAGTGCAAGTAATAAGTTTGAGACAAGCCCTGCTAGAGGTAATATGGACGTGGTAGTTTTTTTGAACTTAACACCGCTGGTGTACCTTGGTGAGTATGGGTGATACGTGGCGATGACAACCGATATCAGAGGTAATATGGACATAATGATCGATAGCCAAGACCCGGGAGGTATGCTCCGAGGTAATATGGATATGGCAAACTCAACTGGGAAGAAATGTTAGGACAACAGTTCAGAGGTAATATGGACGTGAACCAATATCCGAAAAACTCACTGATGAGTAATTTGCTGGGTGTGGTCTATCCAAAAATGATGGCAGACCTGAGGTTGCTCCGCTGGAAAGATCGTTCGGATGATAGCTCAGAGGTAATATGGACGTGAACTAGCATCTAACAAGACAGGGGTTTTTTTAGGTGGTCCATGCAGGAGTGAGCAGATGGACCTGAGGACTGCTCCACTGAGGAGCTTTTGAGGATCCATTACCTGTTGCGTACTCAGGATTCCTGAATACAGATAAATGGCTTTCAGGATGCTATACATAGAAAGAAAAATGTCATACATAACACTCGCTGAAGAATCAAGAGCGAGAATGATGTACATCTAGGTTATTCTGCTGGGGATAAGAGAAGTACAAGTCTAGCTTAGATATAGTACTTTTTCAGGAATTTGTTGATAGGCATCATAAGCAAGTCGGCATTGAGTTTCACTAGCCGGTAGGCGCCGTTTGAGAATACGGACTCAATGATGAATGGGCCCTCCCATTTAGGCTAGAATTTATCGGCCGTCTTGTGGATCATGACCAATGATATTCTCACTGTCAGGACGAGGTCTGCCACTTGGAAAGTTCTCTCCTTGACCCTGTCACTACCACATTTTCTAGGAAAGGGTATTTTGGTAATTTCCTATTTAAATAAATATTGTACATGGTAAATAATTATTTGTTGTATTATTTAATTGTTGTTAGTTATTATTTAATTATTTTAGACTTATTTTAGTGGACCCAACTAGTTTAGTTTGGACTCATGGACCAACATGAATTAATTAGTTAGACTTGGCCCATTTAGAAAGCCCATAGTTAAGGAGATGGATTAAATTAATTAAATGATTAGACTAGAAGCTTCCTTCCTTAATTATTTCTTCATGAGAGGCCCCAAGGGGTACATTGGACATTTTACAATTGCTTGGGGGAGGGGCTATGGCCGGCCTATTAAAGAGGGGGGGGGAAATTTCTCTCTCCTCTCATCTCATTCCAAATCTAGATCTAGAATTCTCCCACTACCAAATTCCCTCCATTCCCAATCCAATTCCCTACCAAATTCATTCCAAATTCTTCCCAATTCACCATTAGAGAAGGAGGAAGCAAGGATCTAGAAGAAGGAAGCAAGGATCTACAAAGAGGAGCAAGGATCTACAATTTGGAAGCAAGTTCATCTCAATTGGAGGTTTCATTGGGAATCCATCTCCCAATAGGTATAATTCAGATTTTCCCATTTAAATAGCTTCTAAATCTGAGATTTAATCATGTAAAATCAACCTATATGTATGTAGTACCCATAGGACTTTGTTTTGTGTTCATAGGAGACCCATGGAGAAAGTTATGGTGCTTTTTGTGTCAATTTTGTTGGAATTCCGAATTTATATTTTGTTGTGTGTGTCAATTGATCCTATAGATCAATTGAACATGAGATTTGTGTTTGAGGCTAGTGTCGTGTCCATATTGGGATACTTGTGGTTCGTATCCCAACTATTTGGTGATACGTGTCATTTGGGGGTTTTCCTCTAACACGGGGCTTTGAACATGTCGTATTTTGACACGGACACATAGATCTACTTTTGACGCTTTGATTTGTTCATAAATATTATTTGTGATTTGTTTGTGTCCTTCGGGGTGCATTTGGTTGTGTGTTGGACTCGTGTCGCATGCGTATCCTAGATCTAGTGGGATACGGTGAGATACTCTCCAATTGTGTGTATTTTTGCATAGATCTAATTAATTGTGGTTCAATTCTTCATTTATAATTAGTAAATATATATGGATATTAAATATTTATTTTGTGTATTTATTATAGTAATTATTGTAGCATAGATCTATATTTTGGGTGTGCTAATATAATGTACAATATAATATGTAGCTTTCTTGCATGCAAATATATATGTTACTACTTGTTAAATAATATAATTTATACATAAAATGTTTTATAAAATATATTTGTATGTTTAATTGTGTAATTATGTTATTTATAATTATTATATAATTATTTGGATATTAATGTAAATATTTTAGGTGTGCTTCTAGCCATGTAAATTATATGTTCTTTGTTAAATATTTGAAGGTATAAGTTTATGTGTATATTAATATATATATGTACATTTTTGTATTAATGGTTTATATATATATATATATATATATATATATATATATATATATATATATATATATATATACTGTTTTATATATTCTGTTTATATATATATATATATATTGTTTATATATTCTGTTTTTATATATATAATTATATATATACAACTTGTTTTAGTGACAGTGAATTAATGACAGTAAAAAACTGTCATTAATTAGCCGACTAATAGCAGCCGCTGTAGCCTTCGGGCAATTAATGACAAACCTGTCATTAATTGCAGCAGCGGGAAACAGCAGCTTTTCTGCGACGCTTTTCCGCGACAGTTTAACTGTCAGCGAAAACCAAAGCAGTGGCAGTTTATTATTTGGGTTTCGGTGACAGTCCTTCGGTGACAGTCCCGACTGTCACTATTTAAACTGTTTTGATTTAATCCTATTTTATTCACTGTTTTTCAATGACGCTTTGACAGATTTAATGTATATATTATATATTATAATTGTATATATATATATGTATATATATATGTGTTTTGTGAGGAATAATAATTGTAATAATATATTATGTTATTTATATAAATGTTGGGTTGTATATATATTATTTTAGGGTATATATTAATTATATTATTAGTATACTTTGTGTGAGTTCTTTTTGAATCTAATTTGATTCCTAAATTATTGTAGTTTATCTCTATATTATTTTATAGATGTCTTGTGAGGTTGACTTTGGGTTTGACCATGTTTGACTTTAGTGGACTTTAGAGTTGACCATAGTTGACTTTTGACTTAAAATTGACTTATTGACCTAGAAATTGCCTAGTTTGACTTGTTCTCTTTCCGGGACCTTGTATTAATGTGGTATTCCATATCTAGGTCTTCGAGGCACCGAGTCAGACATTTGTGAGACTGTTCATTGGACTTCAGGCGAGTACATTCTCTGATAGTTTCTCATTTATGATATCCTCTATGTTCGTTGTATCTAGTGTAGATATACATGTTCTCTTGACACTATGGTTACACGGATTGGTATATCCGGATCTCGTCATGAGATGTTATTCCTTGGTATATGGTGTATATGGTGCAAGTATTGTTTCATTGGTTATCTTGTACATGTACAGATACCGATTCTCGGGGAGACTAGCTATCTTCTTGGGGAATCTAGTGCCATAACGTACCGTGGTTGGATCTATTATACCAGTCGGGGTGGGGAGTATTTTAGTGTAGATATGTGCTCATACCCTCCTTGTGCATGTCTTGTTCCTTGTGAGTGTTGATCATACACCGCACGTATAATCAGCCAGGCCATTATACTCTTGTGCAAGTTCCTAAGCCGATCACATGTTAAAGCTAGTACTCACACACTTAGTCATTAGTATTCTTGTTCTATCAGCATATTGTTCATTATTGTATTTCTTTCCAGTATTTCCTTATTGTCTCTACATTTCTTGTATCTATTTATGCATCTTGTTTATCCACAGCTACTTACTGTTACATAGTTTTTATCATTATTTGAGAACTGCTGTTAGGGTTGTACTCTGCTCCTTTCCTGACTGGATATATTTTTTCAGATGACACTGAGGAGTACCCTACCTATTATGGACCCCAGGATGTTGTGGGTTTAGATTCTGAGACCCTGGCTCAAGAGGGACTTATCCCAACTGAGATAGTTGACCCTGGAGTTGTAGCTTTATAGTTTTGTAGTATTCTTTTGTACTGGATTTGTCTCCAGCATATTTTTGTATTTTTCTTCAGACTCATTGATGTATTATTTTAGACTCATGAGTTGTATTGTGACTATTCTATTCTTATCTGATTCGTGTTCATTCTATCTTAGTTCTGTGATTGAGTACACTATCTTTTGGTGGTTCATTATATTAGATAGACTTTCTAGACAGCGTTCTACCGCCGATTCTGCGGCGTAGGCTGGGCGTTGTTTCCGACTAGTACCCTTACCCCGGGTGCGGGTCGTGACACGTTTTTGGTGGTGGCCCATGCAGGTCTAGCTTCACAAGTATGTGATGTCGTGGTAGTGCGACAACTTAGTTGTACTACTGCGAGCCTGCGATAGGATATAGGATATAGGCTGAGATACTCAATCACATCTAGGAAAATTCTTTTGATTCAACTATTCTCCTTTGACATTGATACTTGATCTCTTAAACTGTCCTTTCCTTGAATATCTTACATCTTGTGCCATATTGATTCTTTCTTTCGCTTTGTCTCAGGATGCCGCCTAAAACTAGATCACAGCAAGGGAGAGCAGTTTCTGAGAGGTCTGCGATATCCCGAGGGCCTGCACCAGTCACTTCTCCGGTGATTGGAGTGTCAGCTGCTTTCGGAGGTCCACCACCCACTCAGAGGACTGTGCCAGCTGTATCTGAGGGGCTTCCACCTCCACCTCCTGTGCCAGCAGAGGCGTCACAGATGTTTACTCTGTTTCGTGAGATGCTCGAGGCACAGAGGGCTCAGTCGGAGGCACATCAGAGGCAGACCGACGTTCTACGGCAGGGCATCGAGAGTGCTCATCAGCTTGCTCGTGCTATAGTTGAGAGAGGAGTTCCGGTCCAGCAGCAGGTTGTTCCTCAGGTTGCTCAGCTTCGGCCAGGCAACATTCAGGACTTCAAGAAACTGGAGCCTAGGGTTTTCAAAGGGACGGAGGGCATCGTCTATGCTGATGATTGGCTCGAGGACATTGAGCGTCTTATGAGGGTGTCCCGTCTTTCTGAAGATCTGAAGGTTGAGGCGGTAGGACTTCAACTGTTCGACGTCGCTCGTACCTGGTTCAGGAATGAGCCGGTTCTAGTTGACGCAGGACAATCTTGGGAGGTATTCAGGGACCTTTTCAAGAAGAAGTTTTTCGCCCGGATAGACAGGCTTGACTTGGGGAGACAATTTGAGAGTCTCATTCAGGGAAGCATGTCTGTGGAGGAATACGCTGCAGAGTTTGGTAGGCTGAGCCGATTTGTAGAGTATCTGGTGAGGGAGCCGGAGGTTCGAGCTATTCGTTTCCGAGAGGGTCTAAACTGGGAGGTGAAGATTCTCATTCCGTCTTTTTATGAGACATACTCGGAGATACTTGCGGAGGCACGCAAGGTTGAGCGGGATCTGGGTTTGAAGACCAAGAGAGACCGTGATTCTTTTCTGGGGGCCAATGACAGTGCAGTATCTGCCAAACGTCCTCATTTCCAGTCCAGACCTTTCCAGCAGCCACAGCAGAACCAGACTCCAGCTAGAGCGCCTTTTCACCAGGCACCTCAGCAGCAGAGGCAGTTACAGCAAGCTCTATGCAACTTCTGCAAGAAGCCCGGCCACATCTGGGAAGTTTGCAGAAAGAGGCTAGGAGTTTGTTTGTATTGTGGTACTGAAGGGCATCAATTGAGGGAGTGTCCTCGTCGTGCAGTTCAGGGAGCAGCTTCAGCTCCGAGGGCACAGATGAGACCACCTGCAGCACAACCGAGGGGACCGCTTCCGACACAGCAGCAGCGTTTTGTCCAGCATCAGCAGCAGGGAGGTGCTCGGCAGGGACGAGCGTTTGCTATGACAGTCGAAGAGGAGGAACCCACCGGAGATGTCATCGCAGGTTCTATTCTTCTTGATTTCATTCCAGCTTTAGCTTTATTTGATAGTGGTGCTTCCCATAGTTTTGTATCTGTTTCTTTTGCTCTAAAGCATGGTTTGGTAGCTGAGTCTTTGCTTAGGACTTGCAAGATCATGACCGGGGGAGGCATTATCCTGGTTAATGATATTTGCAAAGATCGGAGAGTTACTCTGGGAGGCCGGGAGTTGAGTGTGTGTCTACTTGTAATGCCACTTCCGAGCTACGACATTGTACTCGGGATGGATTGGTTGAGTAGGCACCGTGCTAGCATAGATTGTAGAGGAGGTAGAGTTTTGTTTGGTCCGCCAGGAGAGCCAGAGTCCGAGTTTGCTAGAGGAGCTGCGGAGCAGGAAGAAGGCATTATTTGTGGAGCTATGGTGGAAGACAAGGAGTTGCCACATCCGTTGATAGCAGAATTTTTGGATGTGTTTCCTGAAGAATTGCTAGGATTGCCGCCAGATCGAGATGTTGAATTTTTTATAGACTTGGTGCCAGGTGCAGAACCGATTTCGTAGCATGTCTATAGAGTAAACAACAGCGAGCTGGTCGAGTTGAAGAAGCAGGTGGACGAATTGCAGGATAAGGGGTTTATCAGATCGAGTTCTTCACCATAGGGAGCCCCGGTATTGTTTGTACCGAAGAAGAATGGATCGGTGCGTATGTGCATTGATTACAGGGCTTTGAATAATCTCACTATCAAGAATAAGTATCCTTTGCCACGGATTGATGATCTGTTTGATCAGTTGAGTGGTGCGAAGGTATTTTCTAAGATAGATTTGAGATCAGGCTACCATCAGGTGAAGGTGAAGCCGGAGGACATACCGAAGACTGCTTTTAGAACTCGGTATGGTCAGTTCGAGTTTATGGTGATGCCGTTTGGTTTGACTAATGCACCGGCGGTATTTATGAACTTGATGAACAAGGTGTTCCACCAGTACCTTGACAAGTTCGTGGTGGTGTTCATCGACGACATACTCATATACTCGAGGACACCGGAGGAGCATGAGGAGCATTTGAGGATTGTGTTGGATGTGCTGAGGAAGGAGAAGCTGTATGGAAAGTTGTCCAAATGTGAGTTTTTCTTGGACAAGGTGGAATTCTTGGGGCATGTTGTGACTGGTGATGGTATTTCAGTGGATCCGAAGAAGATTTCAGCAGTGGAATCTTGGAAGACTCCGAGTTCGGTAGCAGAGATCAGGAGTTTCTTGGGATTGGCAGGCTACTACAGAAAGATTGTGCAAGATTTTTCGAGGATTGCCGAGCCGATGACCAGACTCACAAGGAAGGATGTGGAGTTTGTTTGGACGGAAGATTGCCAGGCCGCTTTTGAGGAGTTGAAGAAGAGGTTGACGTCTGCTCCTATTTTGACATTGCCATCAGGGTCCGGAGGTTTCACTATTTATAGTGATGCATCGGGAAAGGGTTTAGGTTGTGTTCTTCAGCAGCATGGGAAAGTGATTGCCTATGCATCCAGGCAATTGCGTCCTCATGAAAAGAACTATCCTACCCATGATTTGGAGTTGGCAGCTGTCATATTCGCCCTGAAGTTGTGGAAACATTATTTGTACGGAGAGCGTGTGGAGATCTTCACAGACCACAAAAGCTTGAAGTACGTTTTCACACAGAAGGAGTTGAACATGAGGCAGCGTCGGTGGTTGGAACTGATGAAGGATTTTGATATCTCTTTGCAATATCATCCTGGGAAGGCCAATGTAGTTGCCGATGCTTTGAGCAGGTATCCGGTAGCTATGTTCTTGACGCAGGATCGATATTTGTTGGAGGACTTGGAGAGCTTGGGCATTGAGGTGATTGTTCCGGGTGGTGCTATGCAGATGTGGGGATTGCAGATACATTCAGATTTGATGGATAGGATCAAGGCAGCACAGTATGATGACATATCTTTGAGGAGTATCAGAGCTCAGGTGAGAGCAGGATTGGAGAATGATTTCACTATTGCAGAGGATGGATCTTTGAGGCATGGAGTTAGATTGTGTGTGCCTAGTGGGGAGTTGCGAGAGGAGATATTGCAGGAAGCGCATCGCTCTCAGTATTCCATACATCCAGGTGCTAACAAGATGTATCGGGATATGCGAGAGAGTGTGTGGTGGTATGGCATGAAGAGGGAAGTGGCACAGTTTGTATCCAGATGCTTAGTGTGCCAGCAGGTGAAAGCCGAGAGGCAGAGGCCAGGAGGTTTACTTCAGCCATTACCCATTCCAGAGTGGAAGTGGGAACACATTACTATGGATTTTGTGTCCGGACTACCACGATCTCCAGGAGGGAAAGACGCAATTTGGGTCATTGTTGATAGATTGACCAAGTCGGCCCACTTTTTGCCTTTCAAGGTGGGTTTGTCTACGGAGAAGCTGGCAAAGATGTATGTGAGGCAGATCGTTAGGATACATGGAGTTCCCGTCAGCATAGTCTCAGATCGGGATAGTCGTTTCACTTCTCATTTCTGGAGGAGTTTGCAGGAGAGTTTGGGCACTCAGCTCAAGTTCAGTACTGCATATCATCCCCAGACAGATGGGCAGTCAGAGAGGACTATTCAGACTCTCGAGGATATGTTGCGCACTTGTGTACTAGATTTTGGGGGTTCTTGGGAGGACCATCTCCATTTGGTAGAGTTTGCTTACAACAACAGTTACCAGGCCAGTATAGAGATGTCACCTTTTGAAGCTCTATATGGTCGGAGGTGTCGTACTCCTTTGTCTTGGGACGATGTCGGAGAGAGAGTTTTGCTTGGGCCAGAGATGGTTGTGGATGCAACAGAGAAGGTTCAGTTGATCAGAGACAGACTTCGAGTGGCACAGGACAGACAACGGCATTGGGCCGATAGCCATCGGAGACCCTTGGAGTTTGAGGTATAGTTTAGATTTTATTTTGTGTGCTTGTTCTTGGTTGTTTGTTATAGATAAGTTCTTAAGGTGGTGTTTTGTTCTAGGTGGGTGGTTTGGTGTTTCTGAGGATTTCTCCGACACGAGGCACGATTCGCTTCGGTGGAGGCGGAAAGCTTAGTCCGCGATTCATTGGACCTTTCACTATTCTAGAGAGGGTCGGTGCAGTTGCTTATAGACTAGACTTGCCACCTGCATTGGAGGGAGTGCACAACGTGTTTCATGTGTCGCAGTTGAGACGATACGTGGCAGATCCTAGTCATGTATTGGATCACTCAGAGATAGAGGTGGGCCCTACTCTTAGCTATCCAGAGCAGCCAGTTGGAATTCTGGATCGGAGAGAGAAGGTGCTGAGGAACCAGACTATTCCTTTGGTGCGCGTCGCATGGAGGCATCACTCTCCGGGGGAGTCTACCTGGGAGAGAGAGGATGACATGCGAGAGCGTTATCCTTATTTGTTTGTACCTTGGGGTATGTTATTTCTAGTTATGTTCTGTTCATTGTTATGTTCTGTTCATTAGTTAGTTGTGATTCTTTAGTTCTGTTCTGTGATTTTCTGGGGGTAGTTTTCGTCTTTGAATTTCGAGGACGAAATTATTTTAAGGAGGGTAGACTTGTCACTACCACATTTTCTAGGAAAGGGTATTTTGGTAATTTCCTATTTAAATAAATATTGTGCATGGTAAATAATTATTTGTTGTATTATTTAATTGTTGTTAGTTATTATTTAATTATTTTAGACTTATTTTAGTGGACCCAACTAGTTTAGTTTGGACTCATGGACCAACATGAATTAATTAGTTAGACTTGGCCCATTTAGAAAGCCCATAGTTAAGGAGATGGATTAAATTAATTAAATGATTAGACTAGAAGCTTCCTTCCTTAATTATTTCTTCATGAGAGGCCCCAAGGGGTACATTGGACATTTTCAATTGCTTGGGGGAGGGGCTATGGCCGGCCTATTAAAGAGGGGGGGAAATTTCTCTCTCCTCTCATCTCATTCCAAATCTAGATTTAGAATTCTCCCACTACCAAATTCCCTCCATTCCCAATCCAATTCCCTACCAAATTCATTCCAAATTCTTCCCAATTCACCATTAGAGAAGGAGGAAGCAAGGATCTAGAAGAAGGAAGCAAGGATCTACAAAGAGGAGCAAGGATCTATAATTTGGAAGCAAGTTCATCTCAATTGGAGGTTTCATTGGGAATCCATCTCCCAATAGGTATAATTCAGATTTTCCCATTTAAATAGCTTCTAAATCTGAGATTTAATCATGTAAAATCAACCTATATGTATGTAGTACCCATAGGACTTTGTTTTGTGTTCATAGGAGACCCATGGAGAAAGTTATGGTGCTTTTTGTGTCAATTTTGTTGGAATTCCGAATTTATATTTTGTTGTGTGTGTCAATTGATCCTATAGATCAATTGAACATGAGATTTGTGTTTGAGGCTAGTGTCGTGTCCATATTGGGATACTTGTGGTTCGTATCCCAACTATTTGGTGATACGTGTCATTTGGGGGTTTTCCTCCGACACGGGACTTTGAACATGTCGTATTTTGACACGGACACATAGATCTACTTTTGACGCTTTAATTTGTTCATAAATATTATTTATGATTTGTTTGTGTCCTTCGGGGTACATTTGGTTGTGTGTTGGACTCGTGTCGCATGCGTATCCTAGATCTAGTGGGATACGGTGAGATACTCTCCAATTGTGTGTATTTTTGCATAGATCTAATTAATTGTGGTTCAATTCTTCATTTATAATTAGTATATATATATATGGATATTAAATATTTATTTTGTGTATTTATTATAGTAATTATTGTAGCATAGATCTATATTTTGGGTGTGCTAATATAATGTACAATATAATATGTAGCTTTCTTGCATGCAAATATATATGTTACTACTTGTTAAATAATATAATTTATACATAAAATGTTTTATAAAATATATTTGTATGTTTAATTGTGTAATTATATTATTTATAATTATTATGTAATTATTTGGATATTAATGTAAATATTTTAGGTGTGCTTCTAGCCATGTAAATTATATGTTCTTTGTTAAATATTTGAAGGTATAAGTTTATGTGTATATTAATATATATATGTACATTTTTGTATTAATGGTTTATATATATATATATATATATATATATATATATATACTGTTTTATATATTCTATTTATATATATATATATATATATTGTTTATATATTCTGTTTTTATATATATAATTATATATATACAACTTGTTTTAGTGACAGTGAATTAATGACAGTAAAAAACTGTCATTAATTAGCCGACTAATAGCAGCCGCTGTAGCCTTCGGGCAATTAATGACAAACCTGTCATTAATTGTAGCAGCGGGAAACAGCAGCTTTTCTGCGACGCTTTTCCGCGACAGTTTAACTGTCAGCGAAAACCAAAGCAGTGGCAGTTTATTATTTGGGTTTCAGTGACAGTCCTTCGGTGACAGTCCCGACTGTCACTATTTAAACTGTTTTGATTTAATCCTATTTTATTCACTGTTTTTCAATGACGCTTTGACAGATTTAATGTATATATTATATATTATAATTGTATATATATATATGTATATATATATGTGTTTTGTGAGGAATAATAATTGTAATAATATATTATGTTATTTATATAAATGTTGGGTTGTATATATATTATTTTAGGGTATATATTAATTATATTATTAGTATACTTTGTGTGAGTTCTTTTTGAATCTAATTTGATTCCTAAATTATTGTAGTTTATCTCTATATTATTTTATAGATGTCTTGTGAGGTTGACTTTGGGTTTGACCATGTTTGACTTTAGTGGACTTTAGAGTTGACCATAGTTGACTTTTGACTTAAAATTGACTTATTGACCTAGAAATTGCCTAGTTTGACTTGTTCTCTTTCCGGGACCTTGTATTAATGTGGTATTCCATATCTAGGTCTTCGAGGCACCGAGTCAGACATTTGTGAGACTGTTCATTGGACTTCAGCCGAGTACATTCTCTGATAGTTTCTCATTTATGATATCCTCTATGTTCGTTGTATCTAGTATAGATATACATGTTCTCTTGACACTATGGTTACACGGATTGGTATATCCGGATCTCGTCATGAGATGTTATTCCTTGGTATATGGTGTATATGGTGCAAGTATTGTTTCATTGGTTATCTTGTACATGTACAGACACCGATTCTCGGGGAGACTAGCTATCTTCTTGGGGAATCTAGTGCCATAACGTACCGTGGTTGGATGTATTATACCAGTCGGGGTGGGGAGTATTTTAGTGTAGATATGTGATCATACCCTCCTTGTGCATGTCTTGTTCCTTGTGAGTGTTGATCATACACCGCACGTATAATCAGCCAGGCCATTATACTCTTGTGCAAGTTCCTAAGCCGATCACATGTTAAAGCTAGTACTCACACACTTAGTCATTAGTATTCTTGTTCTATCAGCATATTGTTCATTATTGTATTTCTTTCCAGTATTTCCTTATTGTCTCTACATTTCTTGTATCTATTTATGCATCTTGTTTATCCACAGCTACTTACTGTTACATAGTTTTTATCATTATTTGAGAACTGCTGTTAGGGTTGTACTCTGCTCCTTTCCTGACTGGATATATTTTTCCAGATGACACTGAGGAGTACCCTACCTATTATGGACCCCAGGATGTTGTGGGTTTAGATTCTGAGACCCTGGCTCAAGAGGGACTTATCCCAACTGAGACAGTTGACCCTGGAGTTGTAGCTTTATAGTTTTGTAGTATTCTTTTGTACTGGATTTGTCTCCAGCATATTTTTGTATTTTTCTTCAGACTCATTGATGTATTATTTTAGACTCATGAGTTGTATTGTGACTATTCTATTCTTATCTGATTCGTGTTCATTCTATCTTAGTTCTGTGATTGAGTACACTATCTTTTGGTGGTTCATTATATTAGATAGACTTTCTAGACAGCGTTCTACCGCCGATTCTGCGGCGTAGGCTGGGCGTTGTTTCCGACTAGTACCCTTACCCCGGGTGCGGGTCGTGACAGACCCGTCTGTTGAAGGTGTCACGCCCCAAACTCCCGCAAGCCCAATAGTCCCTGCTGAACGTGAATCACCACGTTTACAGCTCTCCCGCAGGACCATCGTTCTATTCGGGACGTGATGCCGTACGAGCCTGGAGTTGCAAGCCCCGCTGGAGGTCCCGCAATGTATCGCAACAGAATGCGAATCAAATGTTTCCCTCCGGATCGAAACGGCTCCAGTGCCCCGGATAAAAACCGTTTCGGGGAAAGTGCCAAACCTTTGCACAAGTTGTCCGTGACATGCAGACACACGTAGGTATGACGAGAGGATCGAACATTCTCGCCCCACCAAGCGATCCTAGACTCGTTCCATCGATAAACCCAACCGAAGTATCCATAACCATTCTTCCAACATGTTCTTCCAAGAAGTCCAAATCTCGACCTCAATATATATAGCCCAAGGCACCAAAATACTCAGTGTTTCACATTGCCGCTTTACAACAATGTATTCTGAAATGGTGCAACACCCATGCTCAAAGAAATCCCATGGCACAATGCCGTCTCAGTGGCACAATGCCCCATTCGTGGCACAATGCCCCATCAAGCGGCACCATACCTCGCTGATGCAGTTGTTCGGTTTCGAACCACAACTGCTCGCTTTGCAAGACAAAGCGACCCAGTGATACTCGTGCACGGATGCACGCTCGCTTTGCAAATTCCCGATATTCTCGATATTCCCATTGCCTCAATTGTATCATTCCAACTTGTATATTTCCAACCGTCCAAGCAAAATCCCAAGTAATCCAACCGATCGCCTCAAATGAATAATCCCGCTATCGTATCCAACTATCCAACGCGTAAACCATTCAAGCCACAATCCTACCAAGCCAACGACGCACACTCTATGCACGCCTCAGTGTAGTGCTTCCCGATGTTTCAGCCCAAGTGTTCAAGCCTTTACGTGTTTTCCATATTATTAGGCATGAAGGAGTAGAGGAGAAGGGAAAGAGCCCACTCACAATGTTTGAATCCGTTAGGCATCCTGTCCTGCCGATACGGCCAATCCCTTGAACCCGTGGTCCGATGCAAGCGCGATCTACTCAACTGGTATGACCGTGCGAGCAGGCCGTGCTCTCCAAATCATCCGACCAATCGGACTAAGGAAGACGGCATTATCGTTTCCATTCAGCTATTCAGTACTGTTCTGAACGAACACCTGATTTCCATTATCCCGCTAGCCATCTGCACATTGAAACCAACTCGATTAATTCTTCTTCCCGAAATCCGACATTTTAAATGTAACCAGCATTTGATTTATTCAGTCCGACTCAGCGTAACGCTCCGAGCGGTTGCGGGGCGTTACATAATATACCACTTAGAATCAGGTTCGTCCACGAACCGTGCTGGTACTCATTCCTTACTAGCATGCCACAATCCAATTCCATAGATCTGCTCTATGCAACTCTCATATTCACTATTTCTGACACAACATCTCGTTCTGCTGAACGCTCGAATAAGTTTTCACGAATTCCCACATCCTCCTTGCAGCTCAACACAAATTTCTCGTATCGCTTAGTTTTGGATCGTACACGTATTTAAGGCGTCCCTAAAATACATGCATTTCAGCCGAGCTTTGCGATAGCAAATTTGAACAAGTTACAAGGGTATCTTTATGTTCAGGCGTCCATTTGCTTTGCTTCCAATTGAACCAAATCACAATTCCCATTCCAACACATTCACTTGAGAACTATTCTCAATTATGCAGATTTCCTACCGACTCAATCAGTTCGTGTTCCAGCCCAATCCATCCCACTATTTCTGAAATCGGTACTAGCAACATCTCCAAATATTATCTCGTGCACCGAACGATTCTCACAGCTGATCTACCCCAGCTATGCGACTTACCCAAATATCAACTTGCTTAGATCAGCTCAGTCCAACACATTTCCTGCAATCTCAATATCTCACAGGGTGAACATCTATATTGAGGTTCGTATGATCCACGAAGATCTCGCCGCCACGCCAAAGGGATTTGTGTCACCACGATTTCAACGTGGACACACTCGCCACAATTCTTAGGTTGCGCATGAAATAGTTCTTCGCGCTGCTTCCACTGCCTCGAAGCATAGAATATCACCTTCGCCTTCCGAATGAGCACGTTTCCCAGACTAAGTTCCGAGACATCTTGTAAATCTGAGGCAAATCTGTCCCTTCCAGTATTCGCAAGGATTTGATCTGAACGAGCCGCTGCTTTAACTTCACGAGCTAGTTTCACAGTCGTCAATTCATATGAATGCTATTCCCTTCCAGGGCACGATGAGTCAGAGGCGATGCCATCGATAAAAATCTGCGACTCTGAATCTCATCAGTTGACAAGGCTACTTCCACCATCGCTTCGATCTTCCGGCTGTATCTTCAGCTGAAGGCTATCCCAAGGATCTCTCAAATCCAACACTCAGTCAATAAGCCAAATCACATTGCCTCACATCTGCCCTCGACGCATTCCCAAATACGCCGCCTCAAGGGTCATTCTATGGGTCTACCATATTCATATCCGATTCAGCGGCAAGGTCGCTTAGGGTCAGCTGTCCCGAAGCTACGCTCGATAATTGTAATCATCACGATGGACAGTTACTATAAACCATGCTATATCTCATCTGCAAATCCGAATCAAAATTCCAACCATCCCATCCGAGCGAAGTTTCCGAATTCGAGAACCGCGCTCGTTGAAACCTTATTCCATCAATCCGCCGTTCTGTCCTGAATCCATCAAATTTTCGAATTGCATATTCGATTCTCGCACCATCGATTTCAACGATTCTCAAAGCTCGAGACTTGCTCAAATTCACATCTGTTTGCCACGTCCCACCTTGCACTTCCAACTTACTCGAGCAGCACAGTGATTCATTCCAACGTTGCTCCCACATTTAGCTATCTTCAGAAATCAATCCGCCAAAATCTTTGCCTTCCGTTGTTGCCACAATCCGTCTACGTCTTTCCGAAGAATCCGTCTATCATCGTTGCACCATCTTGCCCAAAATTTCATTTCCGCTAAACCTGATTCAACTTCTCGAGCAACAATATCCAAAATCCTTCAAGTTTGTGTGAATCAATCGCATTGTCCCTCCAAGCCAAGATCGTGTTTCATTGCTCAACCAACAGCTCAAATGCGTTGCCCAAAATCGTAATTCGTGCTCGCTATCCTTCCGATAATCCCATCGCTTTGCTCAAGCATAACCCAAATGTTCGTTCCGATTCTGTCCATCTTTCAAGCCCAATGATACTTCCATTTGCACGACTCCGTCCTTGAGTTCTCAAGTCTAATGTATCGAAGGATACCCGAGTCAAATTCCATTGCACCATATACCACTTGGAAATATAGTTGCCCTCATGCAAAATCTGCGTCAACCAGCGTCTATCCCAAACCGACTATTCCGAGGTGATTCTGCCGAATCATAACTCAATATTCGCTTGCTCCATTTTTACTCTTTCCAACTCAATCGATTTGCACTAACCGACTTGTATTCGTTATCCGAGTCCGTTCAGGCAATTCCAATAGATGTCCAACCAAAATATTTCCAATGCCTTGCTTAACATATTTGATCCCATATACCACTTCGAATCAATTCGCTACTCACATTACGTTTCCTTTCACGAATCCGAGATCCGTTCGAACCATCCCTTAGGTGTGATCATGCCATTCCCATCTTAAGTCTGACACAAAAACTTAGCCGATTCTTTAACCATCAATCTCGTTAGGCAACTCGTGCTATGTTCCATTCTCACTGCTCCCAACTATTCTCAAACCGCCTGATACTTTCGCAACACAAGCAATCGTGCAACGATTGTATTCCAAGTTAGTCCAACCCAATACCCAACGGTTCCACATCTTTATTATACGAGCAACTCATGCCAACTTATCTGATATTTCTCAAGCCAACTCAAATCTGCCCAACCGATGCGCCACAGCCGAAATTCTAACTTATATCCAACACAATCGCTTGACGAGCAACTCGTGCAAGGATCCATTCCCATCGAAAGTTTCTACTCAAAACATGCCGCATAACCAAATCTCGATAGCCAACCAACTGATCCATTGAGGCAATCAGAAACTCCAGAACGATAAGCCAAACCAACCCAACGAAAGCCCACACTTGTTGCACAAATGCAACAACGCCAACCAACTTGCTGCACGAATGCAACAACGCCTAACGAGGCTAAGCGATCCTACGAAAACCAACCAAGGCAACCCAACCAAGAAATAAAATGCAGCCACAACCAGCAATAAATAGACTTATTGCATGAAACATCCAATGCGGCACTGAGTAGAGTCAAGAGCTAAACGACACGCGGAAGCTATTTAGAGTTTGTGATGAAGCGAAGGACCAAGTCCGAAGAAATGAACCGGGCGCTCTGATACCAATCTGTCACGCCCCAAACTCCCGCAAGCCCAATAGTCCCTGCTGAACGTGAATCACCACGTTTACAGCTCTCCCGCAGGACCATCGTTCTATTCGGGACGTGATGCCGTACGAGCCTGGAGTTGCGCTCGTACAAGGCGATGTTGTTAAACACGAAAGTTATCATCGAAACAACCAAGTTACAGCGGAAGCCAATTGTGTACCAAGCACACATCAGAGTATACGCAGCGAAGCTCACGATAGGGTCCAAATGAGATGCCCCGAGTCAATGCCACAAAGGCGATGCCACGGAGACGATGAAATAACTCTTGCTCTTTCTCTAGCCCACAAAGGTACTTACAGTTCATACATCTTGTCCCGTATATCCAAGCAGCGCCACTACGCCTGTGTTCCTGAAATATTGCCCACAAACGTGGGTCAGTACACAACCGTACTGGTGAGCGGGATAACCCACTCGTCTAAGCCGACACTAAGTAAAGTAGTGAATGCACACAGTTAAATGGTGATCTTTCTAGTTGAATCCTAGATTCTTTTTATGGCATATGGATGACATGTTAAGGAAAGCAGTAAAGCAGTTTAAGCATGCAAGCATTCATTCTCAAACCAAACGACAAGCAGTTTATATATAGCCGACCCGTCTAACTCAATGTCATCGCTTGCACAATAACATATCGAACCATCAGTCTCGCCTCAATATCCATTCTCAACCAAAGTTTATATCCCATTCTCGAGTGCACACTCTTGCCGAGGCAAGGTGGCCGCGCCTACACGATGCACAAACCAACCAAAGTAAAGCAAGCCAACACTAGTCTATATGAAGTCACTGGCAAAGCCATAAAGGACATATCTCAAGCATTACGGCGCGCCCTATCAGCCCGGGTAGCAAGCCCCGCTGGAGGTCCCGCAATGCATCGCAACAGAATGCGAATCAAATGTTTCCCTCCGGATCGAAACGGCTCCAGTGCCCCGGATAAAAACCGTTTCGGGAAAAGTGCCAAACCTTTGCACAAGTTGTCCGTGACATGCAGACACACGTAGGTATGACGAGAGGATCGAACATTCTCGCCCCACCAAGCGATCCTAGACTCGTTCCATCGATAAACCCAACCGAAGTATCCATAACCATTCTTCCAACATGTTCTTCCAAGAAGTCCAAATCTCGACCTCAATATATATAGCCCAAGGCACCAAAATACTCAGTGTTTCACATTGCCGCTTTACAACAATGTATTCTGAAATGGTGCAACACCCATGCTCAAAGAAATCCCATGGCACAATGCCGTCTCAGTGGCACAATGCCCCATTTGTGGCACAATGCCCCATCAAGCGGCACCATACCTCGCTGATGCAGTTGTTCGGTTTCGAACCACAACTGCTCGCTTTGCAAGACAAAGCGACCCAGTGATACTCGTGCACGGATGCACGCTCGCTTTGCAAATTCCCGATATTCTCGATATTCCCATTGCCTCAATTGTATCATTCCAACTTGTATATTTCCAACCGTCCAAGCAAAATCCCAAGTAATCCAACCGATCGCCTCAAATGAATAATCCCGCTATCGTATCCAACTATCCAACGCGTAAACCATTCAAGCCACAATCCTACCAAGCCAACGACGCACACTCTATGCACGCCTCAGTGTAGTGCTTCCCGATGTTTCAGCCCAAGTGTTCAAGCCTTTACGTGTTTTCCATATTATTAGGCATGAAGGAGTAGAGGAGAAGGGAAAGAGCCCACTCACAATGTTTGAATCCGTTAGGCATCCTGTCCTGCCGATACGGCCAATCCCTTGAACCCGTGGTCCGATGCAAGCGCGATCTACTCAACTGGTATGACCGTGCGAGCAGGCCGTGCTCTCCAAATCATCCGACCAATCGGACTAAGGAAGACGGCATTATCGTTTCCATTCAGCTATTCAGTACTGTTCTGAACGAACACCTGATTTCCATTATCCCGCTAGCCATCTGCACATTGAAACCAACTCGATTAATTCTTCTTCCCGAAATCCGACATTTTAAATGTAACCAGCATTTGATTTATTCAGTCCGACTCAGCGTAACGCTCCGAGCGGTTGCGGGGCGTTACAGAAGGCTCCCGAGAGACGCACTTGGTATAGCTCAATGCGTTGTTGAGCTTAAAGACGTTTCTCATCGAGTTCTTCTAACTCTTGCAGACATCGGCGGTGATTATCGTCGACGGTTAATTGGTTGGAGAGAGCTACTCGGAGTGAAGGAATTTGGATCTCGAGCGGGAGGACCGTTTCACTTTCGTACACCATAGAGAAAGGCGTGTTACCAGTAGCTGTCCGGACCGTTGTGCGATAAGCCTAGAGACATTCATCCAGCTTCTCGTTCTAGTCGCGCTTATTGGAAGATACGAACTTTTTGAGTATCTTTATGATGGTCTTGTTGAAGGCTCTTGCGAGATCATTTATTGTTGGGTTATAGGCAGTTGACGCTACATTCTGAATTTGATTTTTTTTGCAAAATCTGTAGAATGCGTGACTTGCAAACTGTGGACCATTGTCATGGATGATCCTTCGTGGCAAGCTGAAATGGTATATGACGTGATACTTGACGAAGCTAATCACGTTCGATGTCTTTACTTCAGCGAGTGGAGCAGCTTTCGCCTATTTGGAGAAGTAATCGGTTATAGCCAGGATAAACCGATGCCCTTTAGAAGAGGGTGGACTGATTGATCCGATAATATTCATCCCCCATGCTTCAAACGGTGTAACATCCCAATACCAAAATACGTAGGACTAGGAATACGTAACATGTCAGCTACACATTCGACCAGACTCTGGTCTGACTCGAATACGTATAAGCTGTATTATAATGGTCACTATCTAGATAATCCAGTAAATATAAATATATATGCCTCAATCCACAATGAACAAAATACAATAAGAATGACCTACATGTGCTAAATTTGGCCGTCCAGTAATACACCAGCTCGAATAGACTCGAGAAAGAAATATAAATCTATAAAAACTAGGCTACATCAGGAAATGAATCAATAATATAAATGAATCGCATAACTCTGGTAGAAATGATATAAGTACCTGGTACCAATGCCCACATGGCAAAGCAACCCAAATCAGCAACTCCAAGTAGGCTCCACAACGGTCTATGCTCCAAAACTGGCAAGGGACCAGGTCCCCAGAGGGACGTAACAAGGTACAAGAAACAACATGCCAAAGTAAAATAGTATAATGCCACATACTCAAGGATAAACTACTATAACCATCTAAGTGATATGCACATGAGAACATCACTCGTACCAGGCTGAAACTACTACAAGCTCAGAGAGCCCATAACAGCAAGTAATATCTCGTAGGGCCAGTGTATATGCCAAAGATTTGGGACAAAGTCTAAGGCACCTATAGTAACATAGTATATATATATATATATATATATATAAACATAATCAGCCTGTAGTATGGTGTATCTCTCCCCACCCAATGTAACCTCACGTCTCATGTCCACGACGTCTCATGTCCATAACACGCAAGATCAGGGCCTCTAGCTAGTACAACGAGTCATAATGATATATGTATATAATATGCAATTCTCATATCATGAGTCCTATAATCCTATACATAATCACCATGAATACCTCAAGAAAGATTTTGTCACATGAAATAGTGTTAAGTATCCTACGGTCTGACGTGCAATAATACAAGCACGTGAAATGGGATTATGGTATTAACTCTATAAGTGACGTTACTCGACTCCAATCTTGTTCGGACACTAAGCAAAGTCTCACGGCCCTAGGGTAAACACACACATCATCCATATCAAATAATTATAATAACTAAATAAGATAATTAAGGCAAGGAACTGTGATACATCATGGCAAGGTACACTTACCTGTTGTCTGTAGCTGCGATGCTGTCTGTCCGACATCCTCTATTGGAAGAGTAGCAGATCCAAGATACCCTGTTAAATATATTCTAATCAATAACCATAAACGCTAACTACTCTAGGATAACACGAAAGATCATTGCACAACCTCAACTTTCAGTTGACGTTCTTGTCCAAAAATCCAATAGTTGCGTAGCATTGAACAACATGCCAAGATACACGTGACATGCCACTCTCAAAATATGTTGTGAGGGTATCTTACATCGATATACCACACGTACTTATAGGAACTTACATGTGTTTGGCTATACGTAGTCCTATATGTACGTAGGAACGTATCGATCTCGCAAAACTTGCATCATTGCTATCCTATTTATCAAACATACATGGAACATCTTAATAATATATTTTAACATAATTTATTACTGAATTAATCATAATTAATATTCTAAAATTATTTTTAAATAATAATAAAAACCAAACATCGGCATTGCATGCCATTATTTGCTTCGGACAACAACTAGTCATTCTAATCAACTTTGGCACGTAGCCTTGACATACAACCTCCATGTTGTCATCTAAATATGATTAAATAATAAATTAATATATTAAATATTCTGTAATTAATATACATTATTTTTTGTAATTTATTTACTTAAGTAAAATATAACAACTATCAAAGAACTATAACTAGTCTTGATGCGACGTGTCCGTGTCAAGGTTGTTCATTGGTTTGGGATAGTTTTTATACGTAAAAATATATATCTAAAATAATTTAAACATCATATATCATTAGTATAAATTTACACAAGATTTTATTCATATAAAAAGGAAAAGAAATAAAGTTGAAAAACTTACGCGATTGCGAATACGACGGAGACCATTTTCACGACTACGACCAAACGGAGTACTAAACGAACTACAAACCTCACAAAACTTGACGAGGATCATAGAAAATTAAAGTATGATATAAATATAGTATTTTTAGGGTTTTTTACTATTATGGAGGGGTCTGAAATGCTGCTGCAACCATCAGCCAATATTTAGCCAAAAAATGGGTTTGGTTGGAGTTTTTGTAGAGTTATGGCCTGTGGGGAAGGAGAAAGGAAGAGAAAAAGAAATAGAAGAGGGAGAGAACGTGATGAAGGAGTTTTTTAGTGAGAAAGAGAAAAAGGGGGTCCAAACATAATAATTAGGTTTAAGTATTGGGGAGTTGATAAATATATGTAGTTAGGTAGTTAGGCCAACTATGATGACACCTATGGCACTTTCTATAAATAAAAATTCTATAAATAGAAACAAACTTATATATATATATATATATATATATATATATATATATATATATATATATATATATATATAATATACATGGGGGTATTTGGGTGCACTACATGCCTACATGTGTTTGGGTTTGGTTTGGGACAAGTTCTAGTCAAAAGGAAGCAGTTTTACGGTAACTGTGGTTCTAGATGTTTGTCAATATTTTTGGAGCATAGGGGCGATCAAAAAAATATAACATCCTTGTCCCAAATATATTAGGTACAATAAAGATTAGTAATATAAATTTTTTTGGAAGGAAAAATATTGTGCATTGCTCCAAATATCCAAGTCATGACAAAGTATCATATATAAAAAAAGAAATTTATAAATTAATATTTTTAAATATAAAATAAAATAAAATAAAATAAAATAAAAAGTATCAAATTACCCCTATTCCAAAATGAGGGGCTTATAAACGGCCAAGATGCGATTATTGGGTACAGGAATTCTGATGGCTGGTGGATGAAGTCTGCGTGGATTTGGCACGTCTGGAATTTCCCCGCATACTCAATGGCCTCTGCTACCATCGTCGGCCAGTAATAACCCATTCTCCGAAGATGGTCCTGTAGCTTTGGGTCAGATTGGTGTACGCTGCAGACGGCGTCGTGAGCTTTGCGGAGGGCCTGCTTCACTTCTGTATTCGATAGACATCGTAACAGAAGGTCGTCGTAGGACCGACGATACAATATTTTGGTAGCTGTATCGTAATAGAACTTTAGGGAATGTCTTCTGATCGATGTGGCTTTCTTTGGGTTCTCGAAAAGAATTCCAGAGATCGCATAGTCAATGAATGGAAGGCTCCAGTCCTGGAACTCAGTGTGTACTTCTATCGCATAGCTCAGACACAGGCAGAGGTTATTCTTTGGGCAAACCAGCTGTCAATCGATCACTGTGATTAGCTGATAGGTATTGTCTGGAACTGCCAAGGAGACAACGAGGCCAGCTAGGGTATCAGCCTTGACGTTCTGCAGTCGAGGGACGTTCTCAATGAAGAATCCCTCGAAGGTTGAGATGATACCAAGTGAAGCTTAGTGGTAAGGAATTATGTCTTCATGCCGGACTTGTACTCACCCTGACCTGACTAACTATTAATTTGGAGTCATCGTAGGCCTCTAGATACTCCACTCCTACTTGTTTGGAAAGTTGGAGCCCAATGACCAAGGCGTTGTACTCTGCCACATTATTAGAGCACGAGTTTATGAGAGAGTAGGCACGGTTGATGAACAGACCGTATGGAGAGATTAGCACTATCCCGGCTCCCGTAATGATATCGTCCTTGGGACCTGTTCTTGAAGCACCGTCAAAGTACATTCGTCAAACAGCCTCAGATGAAGTTATATTTGAGTCTGCCACTTTGTCTGGAATCTTGTCATAAAGTTTTAAGGTATTTGGCATCGAATGTGCTGCTAGGAAGTCGACCAGTGCTTGACCCTTGATGGCTTTCTGTGGGATAAATTCTATATCGTTTGGAGACAGTAGTATCGCCCAGGTAGCTAGGCGGGAACTGAGTGCCCCCGGTTTGGTTATGAGAACTCTAAGAGGATTGACTCGGGAGATCACATGAATGGTCTGTCCAGTCATGTAATACCGAGCCTTCTAGATAGCAAATACTAGAATAAGGCATTCCTTCTCGACAGGGGTGTACCTATGCTCCATGCCAACCATCATTCGGCTGAGATAATAGATAGCCTTCTCGTGACCTGTATCACTATTCTGGACTAATAGAGCACCGAGGGAGTGATCCATCATGCATACATAAAACAGAAAAGGCTTCCCCAAGACCGGGGCTACCAGCACTAGAGGGTTTGATAAGTATCCCTTGATGTCGTCGAATGCACGTTGGCATTCTTCATTCCAAACAAAGGAGACATCTTTCTTTATGAGCTGGGTGAATGGCCGACAACGTCCAGATAGGTTTGATATGAACCTCCTGATGTATGCCAGCCTCTCTTGAAGGCTGCGGAGTCCCCGGAGGTCCCTCGACGAGTTCATCTCAAGGATTGCTTTAGTTTTGTCGGGGTCTATGTGAATATGTCACTACCACATTTTTTTGGAAAGGATATTTTAGTAATTTCATATTTAATTAAATATTATGCATGATAAATAGTTATTTGTTGTATTATTTAATTATTGTTAGATGTTAGTTATTTAATTTGGACTTGTGTTAGTGGACCTAACTAGTTTAGTTTAGACCCATGGACCAACATGAATTAATTGGTTAGAACTTAGCCCATTTAGAAAGCCCATTGTTAAGGAGATGGATTAAATTAATTAAACCATTAGACTAGAAGCTTCCTTCCTTAATTATTTCTTCATGAAAGGCCCCAAGGGGTATAATGGACATTTATAGTAGCTTGAAGGAGGGGAAATAGGGGTCGGCCTACTTAAAAGAAGAGGGAATTCTCTCTCCTCTTTTTATTCCAAAACTAGATATAGAATTTTTCTCAACCAAATTCCTTCATTTCCACTTCATTTTCCTACCAAATTTTATTCCAATTTCTTCCCAAATCACCATTGGAGGCTTGAGAAGCAAGGATCTAGAAGGAGAAAGCAAGGATCTACAAAGAGGAGCAAGGATCTACAAGTTGGAGCCAATTTTATCACATTTGGAGGTTACATTGGGAATCCATCTTCTAATAGGTACAATTCAATTTTTTCCCTTAATTTAGGTTCTAAATCTGAGATTTAATCATGAAAAATCAACCCATATGTGTCACGACCCGCACCCAAAAATTGGGCATGAGCCGTGGGTACGTCCAGCCTACACCGCAGAATCGACGGTAGAACGCTGTAAAGGTCCGTTCTAGGTCAACCATATCTATCTATATCTCACAGAAAAATCCGACATGACCTCTCCAAAAGGAGGGCAACCACACAATATATATATATCAAAATCCTCTCCAAAAGGAGGACAACCACGCAATATATATATCAATAATCTCAATCACAAAATCTAGAGGAGAATATAAGCACGATATGATATAAACAAAGAAACAGAACCAAGAGAGCAAGACAATCCAAAATAATACAGTCCAAGGCCATAATAGCTACAACATCTCACAACCACAAAAGAATAAGTGCAATAATCCAAAATAAAACACTGGGACCAACCCAGGAAACCCACCTAGCTAACTAGGGTGCTAACGACGTCTCCTCGGCGCACTCCTCCTCGGTCACGGGGTCACAACAGTCGTCAACACCCGGCCTGTAGAACGTCGGGCAATAGTCCTCAGGATCCTCTAAAAAAAATATGCCCAGTCAGGACTGGAGTGAAGTACATAACTCTGAAAGCAACTCCAAATACATGGTAGGATGTATATGACGAGCAATAGAAAAGTATACAAGATACACAGAAAATAAATATAAGCTGGAGCACAATAAGTAGCTGCAAAGTAAACTGGAGAACAATAAAAGTACTAGAAAAGTAACTACAGGTAAGAAACATGAATACTAGCTAAGTGCCTTGAGCACAAGTTTGTTATGTGATCGGCTTAGGTTGCACATAAAAAACACTACGATAACTCCGTTATGCGTGAGTTGCATAACCGACATACACATGAATACTGTTGACTTTGATCACATAACCAACTCCTACTCCCCTCCCCCACTAATACCATTGGATCCAACCACAACACGCTACGTACATGATAATAGCTCGCGCACACGAAGGCGAGGGCACAATAAGCACATGATAGCACATGAGAATCAATACCCGAAGCACATGATGAAATACACGTGATAGAGTACCCGCTGAACACGGTAAGGGGATAGCATCTCATGACGGGATCCACTAGTACCAGCTCGTGTAATAATGTGTCAGAATCAAGTATTACAGTTCTAGAACAGGTGATATAAACGCTATCATGAAATAGAAACTATCAGAGGTAGGTACTCGCCTGATGTCCTGAGCAACTGATGAGGATCGAGATCCGGACCGGTGTCGCAGGGACCTAATGCGAAAAGCAAGGATTAAACAGGGTTCTAAGCTGTCACGCCCCAGTCCCAAAATACGTAGGACTAGGAATACGTAACACGCCAGCCGTATGTATACGAACTCCAATATATGGAAACCATATACACACGTACGCTGTACATGAATATCAAATCCACAGTGGTAATATATGTCACAACAAGTCACACGCAGTTCTATATCTCATCTACAGCACAAATAATAGAATAATGGAATCAATAAATGAATATCAAAGAAGCAGTCTCAAATAGTAATCTCAAAGTGTGATAGTCGGGTGGAAACAAATCCACTGCAAATCGACTATAATAAACTACTAAAGAGAGAAGAGAATAACTCTAATATAAGAATAAATATCTAGAAAGAATAGCAACTAGAATCTCTAAACAGCTGCAATGAATCACATATAATCAGAAGGTAAGATCTCCTCAGACTGATAGGTAGCGTCAGGTCCAGGTCCATACTCCTGCGGGTACTCCTGCTCACCTATATCTGGAAGGGACCAGGTCCTCAGAGGGATGTAACAAGATACAAAAAGCATATGCCAATAAAGTACTGAAAATAAATATCCATTGGGTCGCCTAACCGTCTAAGTGAATGCAATTAAGAACACCTTTCCCCACAAGTGAGCTATCTGGCTGAAAACTGGGATTTGGCATGGTTCTCTTTTGAAGATCCAGGGGCCCAAAGGCACGTCGTCTTTTGAACGGCGGAGGCCCGCCAATGTATATATATGGGTCATCACCATCCGTATCTCCAGCGGAGAATCCGTGCGTCACAGAAAAAGTGCAAAGGAGCTCAAATGCGATACTTGTTATTCTCCTCACCCAATGCTCTAAGCATGTCATGTCCATGACACGATAAACCTCTAATAACCGCCAGGTCTACTAGCATGCAAAGTTTCTATTGGCAGTTATCCCTATCCGTCGTACGACCTATACGTACCAGTGGCCAGCCGAGTACGCAAGTCCGTGTCCTACATGTGACTCACACTCGTGTAAGAATAGTGTCATGGCCAATGAAACATAAATGCCTCATGAAGATGGGGTAGTCTCATAAAATAGGTCCAATGCATATATATAAATAAAATATAGTACGACGACACCGTCGTTGCACCCAAGTTTCCTTGGACGTGCAGTTTATATAGCAGTTAAAATAAATGAACTAAATAAACAGAAAATAAATATGCATGCCTCATATGGAATGTAAAAACAGTACAATGGCAAGGTATACTTGCCTGGCAAGAAATCTGTAAAGTGTACGCGCCCAAATGTCAAGGACACTGAACCTGGAACTAAGGACTCCGAACAAACGTCTACGGATGCTGAAATAAACATCACCAACATTTTCGGAATAAGCAAAATAGCTAAAAAGCACATCCCTTTCGTCCAATTTGGACACAGGGGCAAAACGGTAATTTCGGGTAAAAGTGGGGTCAACGTGTGGCCCACTTTGCACCGAAAAGCGTGCCAAGGGTGACAGTCTCTAAATGGGACAAAATATAGGTCAAACAACTCTAGATGTTAATACGAACCCAACGGTATGTCCAAATATGGATTCCGATGAGCCGAACACAATTTTGTCCAAAAAGTCAACTGTGGGGCCCGCCAATTGGCGATCTGGTCAACCGTCTCAGAAATGCATGAAAATTGGGTCACAGGACCAGTGGGTTACCACGAGTCCTGTAGCGTAAGTTTTGTCGCAATCTGACAAGCATGCACAAAATATGTGCGAGTTCCACAAAAGTTGCGACACGGTGTGTGTCCGCGGATACGGTCTGATTTCGACGCGCACACGCGTCCGAATCAGTCCTCACAAATTTTCACATGTTCGGTTATGCTGCATGCACCATTCGGTACACTTGGCACACGGCGGGGCGGTCCCGTTTGGCGGGGCGCGCTCCGTTTTCCAACTTTTGGAAATCTGGAAAAAGTGGGTGCGCGCAGTTTTGTGACGAATATAATTATGTCCACAGCAACTAATATCATAGGGTTATTTGACAAAAAATAAACTAGGTCAGGTATCCTATAGGTATCAAAAAGAATCACCGAATTCGGATCTCTGTGGTGGGAGATACGAACTCGGCAATACAGGTGGTCACCGCAGTTTTCTGCGATTTCAGAATTGGGTCTGTTCCGCCCACTTTGGACGCTGTTTTTCACCTAGGGGCACACATTTTCCGAGGTTATCTATAAAATAAATATGGAAGAGGGTTAAGGGGTGAGCATACCGGTGAAGACGGAACAGCTTTTGGTTGAGCGAGTCGACGGGAAATTACTCCGGAGCGAAGGTGCTTCGAGTGGGATTCTGCAGGGCGCGAGGTTGGAGTCGTCGGGATGGTTGGATGGCTTGGTGGGGCTTCTCTGGCTGAGGTGACGGCTCTAGATGGGAAGAGGAGGTCTGGAGATTTAGGTTAGGGTTTGAGAGAGAAATATATATATATATATATATATGTATATATATTAGGAAGAGAGAGGGTGAGTGGAGCGGACGGGTTGGCCGCGTGCAATGGGTCGGGCAAAGGGGGTCTGGTCCCTGGCCGCTGAAGTGGGATGGCTAAAGTATATTGCTAAGTGGGGCGGGTCACAGCAAACCAAACTTGCTGAAGGGTTTAGTATAGTAGTATCATTGTTATTATTATTATTATATTATGCGGGTCCCTGTGGCGCAAGTGTTGCTGAAGTTGCTGCTTATTGCTTTAGCAATTGCTAAGTCTTTGCCTTATAGCAATTTCTAAGTCCTTTGCTACTTGCTGTGTACTAACAGTTGCTATATTTAATAATTGTTATTATTAATTTAAGTATTATTAGTATTGTTAATAAATTCTCATTTAATAATTTCTTTTCTTAATCTTTTCTTAATCTTTTCTTTTCCTATTAATATGTATGCATATATATATATTTGTATATATATATAATATATATACTCATAGAAAAATTCTAGATTAGAATAATGCACAACATTAGGCTAGCAACTGCTCAAGGGGGTCTCCTACATGAAATAAATTCCGAAAAATTCCTGATGGTCACATAAGTCCTCTAAGTGTCCGAACACCTAAAATAAAAATTATAAAAAATCTATTTCTCCTATTTAGACCTAATTACTACAATTTAATTAATAATTAATAAATAAAAGGTATATACGATTTTCTAGGGAGGGGTTTTACATTCTACCCAACTTGTAAAAATTTCGTCCTCGAAATTAAAATTAAGCCACGATAGAATGCAAGGATGGTTTAAGATATAAATTAACAATGTAAATTCATACCTTGGTCTGCGAATAGGTTCGGAAAATGCTTGTGCATGTCGTCCTCGCGCTCCCAAGTTGATTCTCCTGGCGCGCCATGCCTCCATGCTACGCGAACCAAGGGAATAGACTGGTTCCTCAACACTTTCTCTCGACGATCAAGGATTCCCATGGGTTGCTCTTGGTAAGACAAGCTCGGCCCAATGGTGATCTTTGAATGGTCAAGAACATGACTGCTGTCTGCCACATATCGCCTGAGCTGCGACACATGGAATACGTCATGTACTCCCTCCAGTGAAGGTGGTAGCACAAGTCGATATGCCACCTCTCCGACTCTCTCGAGCACGTCAAATGGTCCAATATACCTTGGACTCGACTTCTTGTGCCCTCCGAATTGGATGGTGCCTCTGGTCGGTGATATCCTCAAGAAGACGTGATCGCCCTCTTTAAACTCCAAGGGACGACGATAAAGGTCTGCCCACTGCTTCTGCCTGTCTTGCGCTGCTCGCAAGTGTCCCTGAATCTTCTTGACTGTCTCTACGGTGTTGACCACCAACTCGGGTCCCAAAATCTGACGTTCTCCCACGTCACTCTAACACACAGGAGACCTATATTTTCTTCCATACAATGCTTCAAACGGAGCCATCTGAATACTCGCTTGATAGCTATTGTTGTAAGAAAACTCTACAAGATGTAGGTGGTCCTCCCATAATCCTCCGAAGTCTAACATGCAAGCCCTCAACATATCTTCCAAGGTCTGAATAGTACGCTCCGACTGTCCATCTGTCTGCGGGTGGTAAGATGTACTGAACTTCAGACGAGTACCCAGACTCTCTTGCATGCTCCTCCAAAAGTGCGATGTGAAGCACGAATCTCTGTCCGATACAATGCTGACTGGTATGCCGTGCAATCTCACAATCTGCCTCATATATAAGTCAGCTAAAGCTTCTGTAGACTGACCCACTCTAAAATGTATGAAATGGGCTGACTTGGTGAGTCGGTCCACTATTACCCACACTGCATCTCTCCCACTTGGACTCTTGGGAAAACCCGTGACGAAGTCCATAGTGATGTGCTCCCACTTCCACTCTGGAATCGGAAGTGGTTGCAATAATCCTGCTGTCCTCTGGTGCTCCGCTTTCACTTGTTGACATACCAGACATTTAGCTACAAAGCGAGCTATCTCTCTCTTCATCCCATGCCACCAAAAGTGTTGTCGTAAGTCGTGATACATCTTGGTGCCTCCAGGATGAATAGAATAAATCAAACTATGAGCCTCTGTCACCAGCTCCTGTTAAATCTCTCCATTTGGAACATAAAGACGATCACCACATCGTAATGTCCCATCCTCATGAATGCGCAATCCGGTCTGCTCTCCGGCCTCTGTTCTTTCCTTTAGTCTCCTGAATCTGCCATCTGTAGGCAAAGCTGCCTTAATCCTCTCTACCAATGATGATTGAACTTGTAAGTTGGCTAGTGTCCCATCTGCTCCGGGTAGTATCACTTCAATGCCAAGCTCTTGCAAGTCCTCCAATAGTTCCCTTTGTGCTGTCAAGAAGTAAACTGCTGGCTTCCGGCTTAACGCGTCTGCTACCACATTAGCCTTGCCTGGATGATAATGTAGCTCTATCTCGAAATCTTTCATCAACTCGAGCCATCGACGTTGCCTCATATTCAACTCCTTCTGCGTGAAGACGTACTTGAGGCTTTTGTGGTCTGTATAGATTTCCACTCGTTCCCCGTATAAGTAATGTCTCCATAGCTTCAGAGCAAATACAACGGCTGCAAGTTCCAAGTCATGAGTCGGATAATTCTTCTCATGTACTCGTAACTGCCTAGATGCATATGCAATCACCTTGCCATACTGCATCAATACGCATCCTAAGCCTTTTCCTGATGCGTCACTGTAGATCACATATCCTCCTGATCCTGACGGAATCGCCAATACTGGTGCTGTAGTCAGTCGTTTCTTCAACTCTGCAAAGGCTGCTTGACACTCGTCAGTCCATATAAATTCTTGATCCTTACAAGTCAAACGAGTCATATGTGCCGCTATCCTTGAGAAGTTTTCCACGAACCGTCGATAATATCCCGCAAGTCCAAGGAAACTCCTCACCTCTGCTGCTGATTTAGGAACAAGCCATGTCTCAACTGCTGAGATCTTCTCTGGATCAACAGAAATACCATCTCCTATAACAATATGTCCAAGAAATGAAACTCTGTCCAAGAAGAACTCATATTTGCTGAGTTTAGCATATACTGCTCTCTCCTCAAAGTCTCTAGAATAATCCGCAGGTGCTCCTCGTGCTCCTCGTGGCTCTTCGAATAGACAAGTATATCATCTATGAAGACGACCACGAACTGGTCCAAGTACTGGTGGAAGACTCGATTCATCAAGTCCATGAAGATCGCTGGAGCATTGGTCAATCCAATTGGCATGACCAAAAACTCGTAGTGTCCATATCTTGTTCTGAATACGGTCTTCGGAATGTCCTGCTTCCGTACCTTCACTTGGTGATATCCCGATCTCAGATCTATCTTCGAGAATACCTTAGCTCCACTGAGTTGATCAAACAGGTCATCAATGCGTGGCAATGGATATTTGTTCTTCACTGTCACTGCATTCAAGGCTCTGTAGTCAATGCACATACGCACTGACCCATCCTTCTTGGGTACAAATAATACTGGTGCTCCCCAGGGTGATGCACTCGGTCGGATGAAACCTTTCTCCTCTAGCTCTTTTAACTGTGCCTTCAGCTCGTCCATCTCCTTCTTCGCTCACTACTAGAATAAGCGGTATTAGCGACGTATTTTAGCGACATCTAGTTAAAACGTCGCTAAATTAGCGACTCTGTAAAAAGCGTCGCTAGGCGTCGCTAAATGGCGACATTTAGCGACGTTTAGCGACTTTTATTAAGATTTTAAAAGAATAGTCGCTATAAGTTCAATTAAGGTCGCTAAACGTCGCTAATATATCTGATTTAGCGACGTTTAGCGTCGTAATTAGCGACGTATATATCAAAAAAATTTAGCAACGTATTTAGCGACTTCATTTGCGTCGCTAATTTTAATTTTAGCGACGTTTTTATGTGACGTCGCTAAACGTCGCTAATTTTTGTTTAATTAGGGCTCGGTTTTCTTTTCTCCGTCTGTCGAAAATTTCGTCGAAAATTTCGAAACGTTTCGATTTCCCCCGCCCCCCCCTCTCCGGCGACCGGGTTTCCACGGCTGCGTCTACTCCGGCTTCCCCCTCCTCCTCCTCGAGCTCTAGGTAATCTCTCTCTCTCTCTCCCTCTCTCTCTCTCTCTCTCATGTGACACTGACACAAGACACACTTGACAGACACGACACACGCACACAGACACGACACACACACACAGACACACACGACACACACACACAGACGCAGACACACACACACGACACACATACACGACACACACACAGACACACACACAAACACGACACACACACGACACACACACACAGACGCAGGGGTTAGGTTTAGGGTTAGGGTTAGGGTTAGGGTTAGGTTTTTTGACCTGGGGTTAGGATTAGGGTTAGGGTTTGCTTTGCTTGTAAGTGTTTTTTTAGGTTACTTTTTGTTGTTGATTTTTAAGGGGCTCTATACATAAATCAATTTTGAAGGAGGGGGCAAATCAGACTCTCAATTGATAGCTTACGCCCACTTGACTTTTTAAGGGTTCTTCTTGTTTTGTATTGTCTCAAAAGAAACGAGAGAGAGAGAGAGAGAGAGAGAGAGAGAGAGAGAGTAACCTAATCTAATGGTAGAGTGAAAATGTTCCTCTCATGGAAGTAACCTAATCTAATGGTAGAGTGAAAATGTTCTTGTAGAGAGTATTAAACATATTACAACCCCTTGCATTCTAATGATCAGCTAAGCAATAAGGGTTGCGTGGTGTGTTAGGTGGAGTTATTGTTAACATGCATCATATGTAACAGGGACACATATCTATGAATAATTAAGAATAGTCAATTTGATCTTGACACTTTTTTTTTTGTAAGCTTTAGAATGATTATTAAAATTTGATTTCATATTATTGGTTTGGCTATAATCTACTTGAGAAGTATCAGTAGCTTTGAGTGAGTGCAAGTGTCCATGTGTTTTAGGGTAGATGTAAGCTTTAGAATGATCTATACTGCTACATAATCATCTAATTCTTCCGTTCCGGTCCAATAGCTAATTCTTTGCTAATTCTTTGTTTTCATCTATCTTACCAGATGGCACCCAAGAGAGCGACACCTCCTACTGTTAAGGAGGAAGTTATGCCTCCTACTGTTAAGGAGAAAGTGATGCCGACTACTGTTAAGGAGGAAGAGATACCACCTGCGGGGAGTTCCAGTCACCCAGCACCTATCGCGGCTGTATCTCAGACGGGGAGTTCCAGTCACCCAGCACCCATAGCGGAGCTTGATAACATAAACGCTGCTTATGCGCAGTATTTGAGGGACTGGTATCTGCCCCATTTTGGAAATCCTCGAGATTGATACTATAATGTTTTATATACTTATATATTATGCATTTTGTGTTACTGTGATACTCTGATACTTATATATTATGTGATGCTGTTTATGTCCATTTTGTGTGAGTGTGATGCTGTTTATGCCCATTTTGTGTTACTGTGATGCTGTTTATGCCCATTTTGTGTGACTGTGATACTTTTATTGTCTGTCTATAATATTTGTGTGTATTAATTGTATGACTGTGATACTTTTATTCATATTCAATATTGTTAATCCGGTGTTGAGTGTTCCACCGAAGGGGTCGACGAACCCATAGAATTCAACGGAGGGTTGCTCCGGGTATATTTTTAATTAGAAATTTATAAATTGCAGGAATAATAGTTTGGAACAATTCAGTTTTTTTTTTAATTTTTTTGTAACTTTAGCGACGTATTTAGCGACGTTTAGCGACGTCTAGCGACGTTACTATAAGTCGCTAAAAAAGTCGCTAATTAGCGACGTGTAATTAGCCGTCGCTAAAGACGTCGCTAAATATGTCGCTGTACGTCGCAAATTGCTGACATGGCAGTACTGCCAGGTCATTAAAGACGTCGCTGTTACGTCGCTATATAAGTCGCTAATTAGCGACGTTTAGCGACTTTAATAAACGTCGCTATTTAGTGACTCGGAGTCGCTAAACGTCGCTAAATTTAGCGACACAATTAAGTCGCTAAAATACGTCGGCATAGCGACGTTTAGCGACGTTTTTCCTTTCGGCGACTTGGTTTTTTCCGACTGCGTTAAAACGTCGCTAATTACGTCGCTAAAAGTTTTTAGCGACGTTTTTTTGTTATTTACCGACATTTTTGGGCGTCGCTAATTTGACTTATTCTGGTAGTGGCTAGTCTGTAAACATGCGATGCTATAGGTGCTGCTCCGGGTGCTAGTTCAATTGAAAACTCTACGTCTCTGTTTGGGAGTAGTCCTGGCAAATCCTCTGGAAAGACGTCTAGAAATTCTGAAATAATAGGGTGATAGACCACATCGTCCATTGCGAGCTGCATACCATCAAGGATCGGGCAAACTCAAGTTCAGGCTGGCCTGGTACCTTAAAAAGAACGCTTCCTCCAAAGCAATCGAAGAAAGCATGGTACTTGCTTAGCCAGTTCATTCCAAGCACAATATCAAAAGATGGCATAGGAAGGACTAAGAGTTGGGCATTCATCTCTCTGCCACGTATCACTATAGGACCCGTTCTACAAACTCGATTAACTGGTACAACTCCTCCTCCGGTTAGAATTCTAACCCAACTAGATAATGGTGTAGAAGCAATATTGTGTTTGGCAATAAAACTAGATGATATAAATGAGTGGGTGGCTCCCGTATCAAATAATGTCACAGCAGGAAAAGTAAAAGCAAGGGTAATACCTGCTATGACATCCACCTCATGATCCAGGTCATCTACCTCCAATGCAAAAGCTCGCCCGTTCCTCTGTGGCTGTCCATGTCCAGTCCTCATATACTGCTCCTCCTGAGTAGGTAGCGGTGGTCCTCTCTGAAATCCTCCTGCTGCTGGGGGTCGAGGTACTCCCGGTCCGGTCATCTGCTGGGCTGGCTTCGGTGCTGGAAGCGCTAATCTCTGAACTGGCGGTGGAAGTGTCTGCTGCATGTGGCAGTCTTTCACCATGTGCTGTCCAGAGCCACATCTCCTACACTGACCCAAGCGGGTCCGACAATCTCTCGCAACATATCCGATCCTCCCACAATAATTACATTGGGGTTTCTCCGGAATCTGGTACGGTGCTGCTCGGTGTTGCTGATGCTGTTGTGCCAAGGGACGTCTGATAGGTCCCCCGTGTTGTGTCCTGGCTGGTCCCTACTGTATCCTTGCTGATCCTTGTTGTGTCCCTAGCTGACCTCCTTTTCCTCTGCTAATGGTTTCCTGAAATCTGGCCTCTATTAGTAGTTCAGCATAAGAGACTCGGGACTGCGAGCTTGTATAATGTTGAAGCTCCTGGGTCAGTCCTCGATCAAATCTCTTAGCCTTAGCCAAGTCATTTAGTATCAAAGCAGCACCATATTTGCTGAGTCGACTAAACTCGGCATCATACTCGTCCACGGTTCGGTTTCCTTGCTCTAAGTGAAGAAACTGATCATACAAGGTGTCCCTGACAGTGTTCGGGAAGTACTTTCCCTCAAAGAACTCCAAGAACTGCTCCCAAGTCTGGTAAGTACCCAACTGGCGCTCCATGGATTCCCACCAGTGATGGGCATTACCATCTAGAAGCGTCCGTACACCCGTCATCCATAGGTCCGTGGGTAACTGCGATGCCTCCAGTAGCTTCTGCGTGTGAGTGATCCAGTTGGTAGTCTCCTCCGGGCTCTCAGTGCCCTTGTACTGCCTTGCACCCATCTGAACAAAATCCTTTACTGATCCAATCCTAGCTCGAGGTACTGGAGCTAGTGCTTGGGCTGGTACAGTAGCATGTGCAGCCATCCTCTCCAGTGCTGCCAAAAATTCTTGTCTCTGCTCGACTGCCTGCTGCCTCTGCTCGGCTGCCTGCTGTCTCTGTTCCTGTATCATCATCTGAAAGAATTGGAACATCTGCGCTTGGCCATCTTGCGGTACTGGGACAGGTGGAAGGTTCCCAATAGGTGAAGCGGGAAGATCAGATGGAACTGGAGTGTGAGTCTGTCCATCTGGCCCCGGAAGCCTAGGAATCGTTGGGGTCCCTCCTTGAGTCTGACCATTGACTCCAGAAGTTGCGTCGCCATCGGCGGCAGTACATCCATTCTACAAATCCATCTCTCTGCAGTTGATGTACGAAACGATTAGAAAAAGTACAGGAATCAAACAGGATACAAGTATTAAATAGGAAGGATGAGTTCAATCAAGCGTGGATGAGATCCTTATACTCTATTCCTATACGCAAGCTTGTTCGGTACAGTTACGTAACCGAGACAATATATTCTTGACCTGCATGGGCCACCACAAAAATATGTCATGCCCCAGTCCCAAAATACGTAGGACTAGGAATACGTAACACGCCAGCCGTATGTATACGAACTCCAATATATGGAAACCATATACACACGTACGCTGTACATGAATATCAAATCCACAGTGGTAATATATGTCACAATAAGTCACACGCAGTTCTATATCTCATCTACAGCACAAATAATAGAATAATGGAATCAATAAATGAATATCAAAGAAGCAGTCTCAAATAGTAATCTCAAAGTGTGATAGTCGGGTGGAAACAAATCCACTGCAAATCGACTATAATAAACTACTAAAGAGAGAAGAGAATAACTCTAATATAAGAATAAATGTCTAGAAAGAATAGCAACTAGAATCTCTAAACAGCTGCAATGAATCACATATAATCAGAAGGTAAGATCTCCTCAGACTGATAGGTAGCGTCAGGTCCAGGTCCATACTCCTGCGGGTACTCCTGCTCACCTATATCTGGAAGGGACCAGGTCCTCAAAGGGACGTAACAAGATACAAAAAGCACATGCCAATAAAGTACTGAAAATAAACATCCATTGGGTCGCCTAACCGTCTAAGTGAATGCAATTAAGAACATCTTTCCCCATAAGTGAGCTATCTGGCTGAAAACTGGGATTTGGCATGGTTCTCTTTTGAAGATCCAGGGGCCCAAAGGCACGTCGTCTTTTGAACGACGGAGGCCCGCCAATGTATATATATGGGTCATCACCACCCGTATCTCCAGCGGAGAATCCGGGCGTCACAGAAAAAGTGCAAAGGAGCTCAAATGCGGTACTTGTTGTTCTCCCCACCCAATGCTCTAAGCATGTCATGTCCATGACACGATAAACCTCTAATAACCGCCAGGTCTACTAGCATGCAAAGTTTCTATTGGCAGCTATCCCTATCCGTCGCACGACCTATACGTACCAGTGGCCAGCCGAGTACGCAAGTCCGTGTCCTACATGTGACTCACACTCATGTAAGAATAGTGTCATGGCCAATGAAACATAAATGCCTCATGAAGATGGGGTAGTCTCATAAAATAGGTCCAATGCATATATATAAATAAAATATAGTACGACGACACCGTCGTTGCACCCAAGTTTCCTTGGACGTGCAGTTTATATAGCAGTTAAAATAAATGAACTAAATAAACAGAAAATAAACATGCATGCCTCATATGGAATGTAAAAATAGTACAATGGCAAGGTATACTTGCCTGGCAAGAAATCTATAAAGTGTACGCGCCCAAATATCAAGGACACTGAACCTGGAACTAAGGACTCCGAACAAACATCTCCGGATGCTGAAATAAATATCACCAACGTTTCCGGAATGAGCAAAATACCTAAAAAGCACATCCCTTTCATCCAATTTGGACACAGGGGCAAAACGATAATTTTGGACAAAAGTGGGGTCCACGTGTGGCCCACTTTGCACCGAAAAGCGTGCCAAGGGTAACAGTCTCTAAATAGGGCAAACTATAGGTCAAACAACTCTAGATGTCAATACGAACCCAACGATATGTCCAAATGTTGATTCCGATGAGCCGAACACAATTTTGTCCAAAAAGTCAACTGTGGGGCCCGCCAATTGGCGATCTGGTCAACCATCTCAGAAATGCGTGAAAATTGGGTCACAGGACCAGCGCGTTACCACGAGTCCAGTGGCGCAAGTTTCGTCGCAATTTGACAACCGTGCACAAAATACGTGCGAGTTCCACAAAAGTTGCGACACGGTGTGTGTCCGCGGATACGGTCTGATTCCGGCGTGCACACGCGTTCGAATCAGTCCCCACGAATTTTCACGTGTCCGGTTATACTGCATGCACTATTCGGTATACTTGCCACACGGCGGGGCGGTCCCGTTTGACGGGGCGCGCTTCGTTTTCCAACTTTTAGAAATCTGGAAAAAGTGGGTGCGCGCAGTTTTGTGACGAATATAATTATGTCCACAGCAACTAATAGCATAGGGTTATTTAACAGAAAATAAACTAGGTCAGGTATTCTACAGGTATCAAAAAGAATCACCGAATTCGGATCTCTGTGGTGGGAGATACGAACTTGGCAATACAGGTGGTCACCGCAGTTTTCTGCGATTTCAGAATTGGGTCTGTTCCGCCCACTTTGGACGCTGTTTTTCACCTAGGGACACACGTTTTCCGAGGTTGGCTATAAAATAAATATAGAAGAGGGTTAAGGGTTGAGCATACCGGTGAAGACGGAACAGCGTTTGGTTGAGCGAGTCGACGGAAAATTACTCCAGAGCGAAGGTGCTTCGAGTGGGATTCTGCAGGGCGCGAGGTCGGAGTCGTCGGGATGGTTGGATGGCTTGGTGGGGCTTCTCTGGCTGAGATTACGGCTCTAGATGGGAAGAGGAGGTCTGGAGATTTAGGTTAGGGTTTGAGAGAGAAATATATATATATGTATATATATTAGGAAGAGAGAGGGTGAGTGGAGCGGACGGGTTGGCCGCGTGCAATGGGTCGGGCAAAGGGGGTCTGGTCCCTGGCCGCTGAAGTGGGATGGCTAAAGTATATTGCTAAGTGGGGCGGGTCACAGCAAACCAAAGTTGCTGAAGGGTTTAGTATAGTAGTATCATTGTTATTATTATTATTATATTATGCGGGTCCCTGTGGCGCAAGTGTTGCTGAAGTTGCTGCTTATTGCTTTAGCAATTGCTAAGTCTTTGCCTTATAGCAATTTCTAAGTCCTTTGCTACTTGCTGTGTACTAACAGTTGCTATATTTAATAATTGTTATTATTAATTTAAGTATTATTAGTATTGTTAATAAATTCTCATTTAATAATTTCTTTTCTTAATCTTTTCTTTTCCTATTAATATGTATGCATATATATATATTTGTATATATATATATATAATATATACTCATAGAAAAATTCTAGATTAGAATAATGCACAACATTAGGCTAGCAACTGCTCAAGGGGGTCTCCTACATGGAATAAATTCCGAAAAATTCCTGATGGTCACATAAGTCCTCTAAGTGTCCGAACACCTAAAATAAAAATTATAAAAAATCTATTTCTCCTATTTAGACCTAATTACTATAATTTAATTAATAATTAATAAATAAAAGGTATATACGATTTTCTAGGGAGGTGTTTTACATAAGCACTTAAACTGATATAAAATAATTAAAAACAGGCTTCTAGGGCTATTCTAGGTCGAACGGGTCAAACCGGTAAAATTTGGATCAAAAAGTCAACCCGGGGTCCAAAAAGTCAACTCTAGGTCAAAACTAGGTCAAACGTTGACTTTTATGGTCAACGAGGACAATTATGGTCAAAGCTAGGTCAAACTATGGTGCCCCTGAAATTCTAGGTCAAACCGAGCTCATTAAGCTACTAAACTCACAAACTCGCCTAATCGAGATACCGGGATACCCTCGGTATCCGATACCTCGCCCTAGGCCACGCACCCCGCCTAAACCCGCTAAAACCTACGCTAGCACGCATAAATATATATATATAAACATATAAAAATCATTCCAATATATTTCCTAGGCTAATGCTCAAATACCCCGCTCGAAACTCAATGCCTTGGATATCTCAAGGTATTGAGATACCTCGGTATCTCAAGGTCTTGAGATACCGCTCTTAAACCCCTCTAACTAGCTATCTAGCTAATAATTATACCTAGTTATTAATCTAGGCTAGGTAATATAGATATCTACCATATTTATATATATCTAAGTATGTATATACCTATATATATAGATATCCACACACACATACCCAAATACCCATTACCTTACCTATACACTTATATATATATAACTATAGGTATATAGATATCTATATCTTAGATAGATATATATAGATCTAAGTATCTAGCTATCTACTACCCGTCTAACTATCCATCTACCTATTTAGGTAACTATCTAGCTAAATACCTAACTATCTATCTATTAATCTAGCTATCTCACTATCTATTTATCTTATCTACCTAACTATCTATCTATTGATATATCTATCTATCTAACTTATTATCTATCTAACTATCTATCAACATATATATATATATCAATCTCCCTAACATTGTTGCTAAGCTGCTGCTGCTGCCTGCATTTGCTATTGCTGCTGCTGGTGCTCTAAAAGCTGCTGTTACTGCTGCTCTTGCTGCTGCTGGAGCAGCTGCTTGCTGCTCCCTACTGCTGGCTGAACCCCCCCCCCTCTTCCATCACACAAACACACACACATACTCCTATACATATATATATATATAACACCCTATATATATATATATATATATATATATATATATATATATATATATACTACTATCTACTCTCTAACACTCACACTAACACACTCACAAACACACTAATACACACACTCACACACAAATATATACATAGCTATATATATATATATATATATATATATATATATATATATATATATATATATATATATAAACACCTATATTAATATATATATGTACACATACAAATATATATATATATATATATATATACATATCAATACACACACACACTCTAAGATATATATTTACACATACACACACACATATATATATATATATATATATATACATATACACAAACAAGCACACTTACACATATCCATATATATATATACACATAGACTTATACACACACAAGCACATAGATATAAATACACACATATATATATACATAAACACACATACATATAAATATATACATATATATATATATATTATATATATATATATATATATATATATATATATAGACACATATACACTAACACAACACAACACACAACAACACACAAACAACACGCCCCACTCACGCCCAACGACCCCGACACTCACCAACACCCTAAAATATATAAAATATAACTCGAAAACTCTAGCACACACTCCCCGATACTAACCCAACACGCGCACAAGCCCGAAACAAGAAAACCAAGTCGAAATGGCCGTTCGGTCATTTCGACGAACACGTGGTGCGCGGCTCGAAAAACCTCCTGAAACGTACACCAAACGAACTCGGAATCGGCCCAAATTTTATCCACACGTTCAAAACGATGCCTAGATCCTAGAAAAAGTGCTCCCGCGTCGATTCTAGGTCCGTGGCGGAAACGCACACGCACTTAGAATCGACGACGACGAAAAACCCCAATTTCGCCCGAAACGCCCGTTTCTCTGCGACACACGGCTTCCCGTGTCCGAACGGAGACACACACTCACCCTCAAGACACCCGACAACGTCTACCTAGGTCCGTCTAACCTAGGGCATCACCCAAAATTGGGCCAATTTCGGATTCCACCCGAAATCGACACAAAACCTAATGTCAAAGTCTCTAAACTCAACCAAACTAGTTCCAACTTCCTCCTACGGGTAGGCTTAGGGTCTAGGAAGGTTCTGCAACACTAATTACACTACATAAAAATAATTAGCAAGGGGAAAGTTAGGTTTTACCTCTTGGGAGTTGGAATCCCAAGGCCAAGGTCTCCGATCTACTTGGAATCACCTCCCTCAAGCTCCAAGCCACCAAATCTAGCTTCCACACTAGACCTAAGCTCCTCACACCTAGGTTAGGGAAAATGCAAGGTTAGGGCTAGCATAAGGAGAAGGAATGGAAGAAAGAAAGAAGAAAAATAGAAGAAAGACTTACTTTGGAAGAAGAAGGAAGAAGAAAGAAGAAGTGGAGAAGAAGAAGAAAGAAGTGAAGAATGAAGAGAGGGAAAGAAGAAGCTGCTGGCTTCTTGCTGTTCCACGGGTGGGTTAGGTAGGGGGGCGGCCAAAGCACTAAAAATGAGTTCACACAAGTCACCAAATTCTCAAAACGCCCCTACTTGACTTGGTTTCGGGTTCCGGGTTCCAAAAGCACTCAAACTAGCTCCAAATCTCTCCCACTAACCTTCTAAAAATATAATAAATATTTCTAAGCCCCAAAATAATTTTCACAAGGTGTAGGCTGGGTCGGACATGGGTCCACTAGGGTCTGACATGGGTCCAGGCTAGCCGAAACCCTAAAACAATCATTAAAAAATAATATAATCACTAAATAAATATAAACATAATTAATTAAATACAATACACAATTTACCAAGTAAAAATAAAAAAAATAACCCTATTTTCTAGAATCGGGTAGTGACAAGCCTACCCTCCTTAAAATAATTTCGTCCTCGAAATTAAAAGACGAAACTAGGACATGAATGCAAAGAAAAGAACCATACCTCAGGGCTCGAAGAGATAGGGGTATCGCTCGCGCATTTCATCCTCCCTCTCCCAGGTCGACTCCCCTGGAGAGTGATGCCTCCACGCTACGCGAACCAAGGGAATAGTCTGGTTCCTCAACACCTTCTCCCGCCGATCCAGAATCTCCACCGGCTGCTCTGGATAGCTAAGAGTAGGGCCCACCTCGATCTCCGAGTGATCCAATACGTGACTGGGATCCGCCACGTACCGTCTCAACTGCGACACGTGGAACACATCATGAACTCCCTCCAGCGTAGGCGGCAACTCAAGCCTATACGCCACGGCGCCGACCCTCTCGAGGATACGGAAGGGTCCAACGAAACGTGGGCTAAGCTTCCCACCTCCACCGAAGCGAATAGTGCCCCGCGTCGGAGAAATCCTCAGGAACACTAGATCTCCAACCTAGCACAAACAAGGTCTCAGCACTTAGTCTAAAACAAGCAATCACAAGCAAACACAAGAACAAAATCTAGATTCTAAGCTATACCTCAAACTCCAAAGGTCTCCGGTGGCTATCGGCCCAATGTCGCTGCCTGTCCTGCGCCACCCGAAGTCTATCTCTAATGAGCTTGACCTTCTCCGCTGCATCAACCACCATCTCCGGGACAAGCAAAGCTCTCTCACCTACATCATCCCATGACAACGGAGTGCGACACCTCCGTCCATACAACGCCTCAAAAGGTGATATCTCGATACTGGCTTGGTAGCTGTTGTTGTAAGCAAACTCTACCAAGTGCAAGCGATCCTTCCAAGAGCCTCTGAAATCCAAAACACAAGTACGAAGCATGTTCTCAAGTGTCTGAATGGTCCTCTCTGACTGACCATATGTCTGTGGGTGATACGCACTACTAAACTTGAGCTGGGTGCCCAAGCTAGCCTGCAGACTCCTCCAGAAATGCGAAGTAAAGCGACTGTCCCGATCTGATACTATGCTCACTGAAACTCCATGCAGTCTGACTATCTGGCGCACATACATCTCTGCTAGTCTCTCAGTAGACGTACCCACTTTGAATGGTAGAAAGTGGGCCGATTTGGTCAACCTGTCCACGATGACCCAAATCGCATCCTTCCCGCCTGGAGAACGGGGAAGTCCAGAAACAAAATCCATGGTCACATGCTCCCATTTCCACTCCGGAATAGGTAACGGCTGGAGTAATCCTCCTGGCCTCTGCCTCTCTGCCTTTACCTGCTGGCACACTAAGCATCGGGATACGAAGCGTGCTACCTCCCGCTTCATCCCGTACCACCATATATGCTGTCTCAGATCTCTATACATCTTGTTGGCACCTGGATGCATAGAATACTGGGATCGATGTGCCTCCTGGAGAACCTCCTCGCGCAACGACCCACTCGGCACACACAACCTGGTACCGTGCCGCAAAGAACCATCATCAGCAATGGTGAAGTCATCTGACAATCCCATCTGAACCTGCGCCCTGATGCTCCTCAGGGACTCATCCTCAAACTGTGTAGCCCTGATCCGGTCTACCAACTCTGACTGAATCTGCAGTCTCCACATCTGTATCTCAACTCCAGGCACTATCACCTCAATGCCCAAGCTCTCAAGATCTACCAGAAGATAACGATCTATAGTCAGGCACATAGCTACCAGATACCTGCTCAATGCATCTGCAACTACGTTCGCCTTTCCTGGATGATACTGCAATAATATGTCGAAGTCCTTCATCAACTCCAACCATCTCCTCTGCCTCATGTTCAGCTCTTTTTGGGTAAACACATACTTTAAGCTCTTGTGGTCTGTGAAGATTTCCACACGCTCTCCGTATAAATAGTGTTTCCACAACTTCAGAGCAAAGATGACCGTTGTCAACTCCAAATTATGGGTAGGGTAGTTCTTCTCATGAGGACGTAATTGCCTGGAAGCATAGGCAATTACCCTCCCATTCTGCTGCAACACACAACCCAGTCCCTTCCCCGATGCATCACTATAGATAGTGAATCCTCCAGAACCTGATGGCAACGTCAACATTGGAGCTGTCGTCAACCTCCTCTTCAGCTCATCAAAGGCGATCTGGCACTCCTCTGACCAAACAAACTCCACGTCCTTCCGGGTCAGCCTGGACAACGGCTCTGCAATCCGGGAAAAATCCTGAACAAATCTCCTGTAGTAACCTGCCAGCCCCAGGAAACTCCTGACCTCGGCTACTGAACTTGGAGCACTCCATGCCTCAACTGCCATGATCTTTCTCGGATCCACCGAGATACCCTCTCCAGTCACCACATGACCAAGGAATTCAACCTTGTCAAGGAAGAACTCACACTTCGAGAGCTTTCCATAAAGCTTCTCCTTCCTGAGAGTCTCCAACACTATCCTCAGATGCTCCTCGTGCTCCTCTGGGGTCTTCGAATACACCAAGATATCATCTATAAACACCACAACAAACCTGTCCAGATGCTGATGGAACACCTTGTTCATCAGATTCATGAACACTGCCGAGGCATTAGTCAACCCAAACGGCATCACCAAGAACTCATACTGTCCATATCTGGTCCGAAAAGCTATCTTCGGAATATCCTCCTTCCTGACCTTCACCTGGTGGTAGCTTGTCCTCAGATCAATCCTAGAAAACACCCTCGCTCCGCTCAACTGGTCAAAAAGATCATCAATACGCGGCAGCGGATACTTGTTCTTGATTGTGAGGCTGTTCAGAGCCCTGTAGTCGATACACATCCGTATCGACCCATCCTTCTTCGGCACAAAAAGTACCGGAGCACCCCACGGAGAAGAACTAGATCTGATAAATCCTTTGTCCTGAAGCTCATCCACCTGCTTCTTCAACTCTATCAGCTCACTGTTGCTGACTCTATAGACGTGCTGGGATATCGGCTCCGCGTCTGGCACCAAGTCTATAGAGAACTCCACATCTCTGTCCGGAGGTAACCCTGGCAACTCCTCCGGAAAGACATCTATGTACTCCTCTATCAGTGAATGTAGCGACCTCGGCTCTACCACCAGGGCTCCGCAGAAGACTCCCTCGGTCTGCTCCGCTGCTCCTCTGGCAAACTGAAACTCTGGCTCACCTGACGGACTAAACAAAACTCTGCCTCAACGATAATCTATACTAGCATAATGCATACTTAACCAATCCATCCCGAGTACAATATCGTAGCTCGAAAGTAGCATTACGAGTAGGCACACACTCAACTCCCGGCCTCCCAAGGTAACTCTCCGGTCTCTGCAGACATCACGGACTAGGATGATACCACCCTCGGTCGTAATCTTGCAGAGTCTAGCTAAAGGTTCAGCAACAAGATGGTGTCTAACAGCAAAAGATACAGACACAAAGCTATGGGAAGCACCAGAATCAAATAAAGCAAGAGCTGGAATAGAATCAAGAAGAACAGAACCTGAGATCACATCACCAACTGGCTCAGCCTCGTCTACTGTCAGGGCAAAAGATCGCCCCTGCTGTCCTCCTAGGTGCTGCTGCTGGTGCTGGGCGAACCTCTGCTGCTGAGTCTGCAAAGGCGGTCCTCTCTGCTGTGCTGCAGGTGCTCTGGCTGGTGCCCTCTGAGCGGCTCCTCCGCCCTGAGCTGTACGGGCAAGTGCTGAAGGACAATCCTTCAGCTGGTGATCTGCTGCGCTATACAATAAACATCTGCCCAGCCTCTTTCTGCATATGTCCCATCCGTGCCCTGGCTTCTTACAGAAAGGGCAAACGATGGGCTGCCTCTGGCCCTGCTGCTGACCCTGCCTCTGCTGCTGGGGCGCCTGTCGGAAAGGCGCACGACCCTGACCCTGGTGCTGCTGGGTCTGCTGGAATGGCCTCTTGGCTGGGCCTGCACTGCTACCTGCTCCTGAAGCATCTCTGCTCCTCTTCGTCTTTAGTTCCAAATCATCCTCAGCCCTCTGAGCGTCGCTGACAATCTGCTCGAAGGTCGCCTCGCGGTCGCTCCTGGTCAAGGACTTGACCGCCATGACCAAGCCCTTGCGGAACTTCCGCGCCTTTGCTGCCTCTGCCCAGACGGCAGAACTCCGCTGCATACTCGTCCACTGACATACTCCCCTGGACGAGCGCCTCGAACTGACTCTCTAAGGCACTGAGAGCCACATCCGGGAAGAACTTCTCCTTGAAAAGCTTCTTAAAAGCCTCCCAAGTTAATCCCGGAGCTGCTATCCGCGTATCCGTGCGGAACCAAGTAAGGGCAAGGTCGAACATCTGGCTGCCCGCTGCCTCTATCTGCATGCTAGCTGGGATCATCGCCAGCCTGAAGATGCCCTCTATATGCTTGATCCAGTCGTCGGCGTACAGGATCCCCTCTGTGCCGCGGAACTCCTTAGGCCGCATCCTCTGAAAATCGATAATAGTACCCGGCCTAGGATACTGAGCCTGCTCTGGCTGTGGCTGGATCTGAGCCACTCTGTTGACCGCTGTCATAGCCACCTGATGAGCATTCTCAATGTCCATCCTCATAACATCTGTCTGGCGGTGCTGCGCATCCATCATCTCTCGGAAGAATACGAACAACTGCGTAGCATCCACTGGCGCAGGCGGTGGTGGAGGAGGTACCACCGGAATAACTGGTGTGACTCTCGGATCAATGGGAGTAAGGGGATCTCCGAGAGAAACTGACGCTCCCTCAACCGCAGGAGTGGCGAGTGGAGCGGTAGCGGCTGCCGGAAGTCGAGCAGGTCGAGAGGTGGCAGACCTCTCGGTGGCAGCTGCTGGGACGGTGCGCTGAGATCTGGTCTTCGGAGGCATCCTGAACACAGATCAAAAGAAGTCAATATAGTGCAAGAAACGATATCATCAAAGAAGGACAATAATATTGCAAAAGAAAACAATTTCAGAAAAATTAAAGATAGCAAAAAAAAACAGGAAGGGTCCTAGTTGTGATTGAGCACACTCTCTCTCAGCCTATATCCTATATCCTACTGCAGGTAAACCTAAAAACTAGACCTGCATGGGCCACCACCAAAAATGTGTCACGACCCACACCCAAAAATCGGGCATGAGCCGTGGGTACGTCCAGCCTACGCCGCAGAATCGGTGGTAGAACGCTGTAAAGGTCCGTTCTAGGTCAACCATATCTATCTATATCTCACAGAAAAATCCGGCATGACCTCTCCAAAAGGAGGGCAACCACGCAATATATATATATATATATCAAAATCCTCTCCAAAAGGAGGGCAACCACGCAATATATATATCAATAATCTCAATCACAAAATCTAGAGGAGAATATAAGCACGATATGATATAAACAAAGAAACAAAACCAAGAGAGCAAGACAATCCAAAATTATACAATCCAAGGCCATAATAGCTACAACATCTCACAGCCACAAAAGAATAAGTACAATCATCCAAAATAAAATACTGGGACCAACCCAGGAAACCCACCTAGCTAACTAGGGTGCTAACGGCGTCTCCTCGGCGCACTCCTCCTCGGTCACGGGGTCACAACAGTCGTCAACACCCGGCCCGTAGAACGTCGGGCAATAGTCCTCAGGATCCTCTGGAAAAAAATATACCCAGTCAGGACTGGAGCGAAGTACATAACTCTGAAAGCAACTCCAAATATATGGTAGGGTGTATATGATGAGCAATAGAAAAGTATACAAGATGCACAGGAAATAAATATAAGCTGGAGCACAATAAGTAGCTGCAAAGTAAACTGGAGAACAATACAAGTACTGGAAAAGTAACTACAGGTGAGAAACATGAATACTAGCTAAGTGCCTTGAGCACAAGTTCGTTATGTGATCGGCTTAGGTTGCACATGAAAAATACTACGATAACTCCGTTATGCGTGAGTTGCATAACCGACATACACATGAATACTGTTGGCTTTGATCACATAACCAACTCCTACTCCCCTCCCCCACTAATACCATTGGATCCAACCACAACACGCTACGTACATGATAATAGCTCGCGCACACGAAGGCGAGAGCTCAATAAGCACATGATAACACATGAGAATCAATACCCGAAGCACATGATGAAATACACGTGATAGAGTACCCGCTGAACACGGTAAGGGAGATAGCATCTCATGACGGGATCCACTAGTACCAGCTCGTGTAATAATGTGTCAGAATCAAGTATTACAGTTCTAGAACAGGTGATATAAACGCTATCATGAAATAAAAACTATCAGAGGTAGGTACTAGCCTGATGTCCTGAGCAACTGATGAGGATCGAGATCCGGACCGGTGTCGCAGGGACCTAATACGAAAAGCAAGGATTACACAGGGTTCTAAGCACTTAAACTGATATAAAATAATTAAAAACAGGCTTCTAGGGCTATTCTAGGTCGAACGGGTCAAACCGGTGAAATTCGGGTCAAAAAGTCAACCCGGGGTCCAAAAAGTCAACTCTAGGTCAAAACTAGGTCAAACGTTGACTTTTACGGTCAACGAGGACAATTATGGTCAAAGCTAGGTCAAACTAGGGTGCCCCTGAAATTCTAGGTCAAACCGAGCTCATTAAGCTACTAAACTCACAAACTCGCCTAATCGAGATACCGGGATACCCTCGGTATCCGATACCTCGCCCTAGGCAACGCACCCCGCCTAAACCCGCTGAAACCTACGCTAGCATGCGTAAATATATATATATAAACATATAAAAATTATTCCAATACATTTCCTAGGCTAATGCTCAAATACCCCGCTCGAAACTCAATACCTTGGATATCTCAAGGTATTGAGATACCTCGGTATCTCAAGGTCTTGAGATACCGCTCTTAAACCCCTCTAACTAGCTATCTAGCTAATAATTGTACCTAGTTATTAATCTAGGCTAGGTAATATAGATATCTACCATATTTATATATATCTAAGTATGTATATACCTATATATATAGATATCCACACACACATACCCAAATACCCATTACCTTACCTATACACCTATATATATATAACTATAGGTATATAGATATCTATATCTTAGATAGATATATATAGATCTAAGTATCTAGCTATCTACTACCCGTCTAACTATCCATCTACCTATTTAGGTAACTATCTAGCTAAATACCTAACTATCTATCTATTAATCTAGCTATCTCACTATCTATTTATCTTATCTACCTAACTATCTACCTAACTATCTATCTATTGATATATCTATCTATCTAACTTATTATCTATCTAACTATATATCAACATATATATATATATATATATATATATATATATATATATATATATATATATATATATATATATATCAATCTCCCTAACATTGTTGCTAAGCTGCTGCTGCTGCCTGCATTTGCTATTGCTGCTGCTGGTGCTCTAAAAGCTGTTGTTACTGCTGCTCTTGCTGCTGCTGGAGCAGCTGCTGGCTGAACCCCCCTCTTCCATCACACAAACACACACACACACATACTCCTATATATATATATATATATATATATATATATATCACACCCTATATATATATATATATATATATATATATATATATATATATATATATATATATATATATATATATATATATATATATAACTATTATATATATATACTACTAGTTAGATATATATATATACTACTATCTACTCTCTAACACTCACACTAACACACTCACAAACACACTAATACACACACTCACACACAAATATATACATAGCTATATATATATATATATATATATATATATATATATATATATATATATATAAACACCTATATTAATATATATATGCACACATACAAATATATATATACATATCAATACACACACACACACTCTAAGATATATATTTACACATACACACACATAGACTTATACACACACAAGCACATAGATATAAATACACACACATATATATAAATATATATACATAAACACACATACATATAAATATATACATATATATATATATATATATATATATATATATATATATATATATATATATATATATATATATATATATATATAGACACATATACACTAACACAACACAACACACAACAACACACAAACAACACGCCCCACTCACGCCCAACGACCCCGACACTCACCAACACCCTAAAATATATAAAATATAACTCGAAAACTCTAGCACACACTCCCCGATACTACCCCAATACGCGCACAAGCCCAAAACGAGGAAACCAAGTCGAAATGGCCGTTCGGTCATTTCGACGAACACGTGGTGCGCGGCTCAAAAACCTCCTGAAACGTACACCAAACGAACTCGGAATCGGCCCAAAATTTATCCACACGTTCAAAACGATGCCTAGATCCTAGAAAAAGTGCTCCCGCGTCGATTCTAGGTCCGTGGCGGAAACGCACACGCACTTAGAATCGACGACGACGAAAAACCCCAATTTCGCCCGAAACGCCCGTTTCTCCGCGACACGGCTTCCCGTGTCCGAACGGAGACACGCACTCACCCTCAAGATACCCGACAATGTCTACCTAGGTCCGTCTAACCTAGGGCATCACCCAAAATTGGGCCAATTTCGGATTACACCCGAAATCGACACAAAACCTAATGTCAAAGTCTCTAAACTCAACCAAACTAGTTCCAACTTCCTCCTACGGGTAGGCTTAGGGTCTAGGAAGGTTCTACAACACTAATTACACTACATAAAAATAATTAGCAAGGGGAAAGTTAGGTTTTATCTCTTGGGAGTTGGAATCCCAAGGCCAAGGTCTCCGATCTACTTGGAATCACCTCCCTCAAGCTCCAAGCCACCAAATCTAGCTTCCACACTAGACCTAAGCTCCTCACACCTAGATTGGGGAAAATGCAAGGTTAGGGCTAGCATAAGGAGAAGGAATGGAAGAAAGAAAGAAGAAAAATGGAAGAAAGACTTACTTTGGAAGAAGAAGGAAGAAGAAAGAAGAAGTGGAGAAGAAGAAGAAGAAGAAGAAAGAAGTGAAGAATGAAGAGAGGGGGAGAAGAAGCTGCTGGCTTCTTGCTGTTCCACGGGTGGGTTAGGTAGGGGGCCAGCCAAAGCACTAAAAATGGGTTCACACAAGTCACCAAATTCCTAAAACGCCCCTACTTGACTTGGTTTCGGGTATCGGGTTCCAAAAGCACTCAAACTAGCTCCAAATCTCTCCCACTAACCTTCTAATAATATAATAAATATTTTTAAGCCCCAAAATAATTCTCACAAGGGTGTGGGCTGGGTCGGACATGGGTCCACTAGGGTCTGACATGGGTCCAGGCTAGCCAAAACCCTAAAACAATCATTAAAAAATAATATAATCACTAAATAAATATAAACATAATTATTTAAATATAATACACAATTTACCAAGTAAAAATAAAAAAATAACCCTATTTTCTACAATCGGGTAGTGACAATATGTATAGGCTACCCATAGGATTTGGTTTTGTGTTCATATGAGGCCTATTGAGAAAGTTATGGTGCTTTTGTGTCAATTTTGGGGGAATTTTGAGATTGACAATTGTTTTGTGTGTCAATTGATCCTATAGATCAATTTGGCATGTGCTTGTATGTTTGGGGCTAGTATCGTGTCCACAATTGGGTACGTGTAGGTCGTATCCCAACAATTTGGTGATACGTGTTATTTTGGAGGTTTTTCCCTCCGACACGAGACTTTACACATGTCATATTTTGACATGGACACGTAGATCTATATTTGACTCTTCGTATTATTCATAAATAATATATGTGACTTGTTCGTGTCCTTCGGGGTATATTTGGATGTGTGGTGGACTCGTGTCACATGCGTATCCTAGATCTAGTGGGATACGGTATGATACTCTCCATATATTTGTGCAAATTATATGTAGATCTAATTCTTGTATTCTTAAATCATGGAGAATGTATTTGCATATACTTATAGATATTTATATATATTATGGTGTATATAATTATGCTTCTTGTGTCTTAGATCTATGTATTATGTATGTACTATATGTATATATGTTGTACTACATATATGTATGTTATTATTACATGTGTTAGTATATATACTCTATATAGTTGTAACTATGTGATACTATATTGTAACTTGGTATTATTATGCTAGAATATATATATTGTAATATGTATATATATATGTATATTTTAAATAGGTATTTATAGTTATATATGGGTGTTATATGATTATATATACATATACATATATGTATAGTTGTCTATATATATATATTAATATGTATGTGTGTGCATGTTACTATATTATAGTTATGTACATAATAATAGGGAGGAGGTATGTATAGTTTTATTGATATATATATATATATATATATATATATATATATATATATATATATATATATATATATATATATATATATATAATCCACATAATATATATATATATATATATATATTATGTGGATTATATATATATATATATATATATATATATATATATATATATATATATATATATTAGATTATATATGTATCTTTGGCGATAACAGCATTGGTGACAGCCGCTGTCACCTAAGTCAGCAGCAGCAGCCGCTATAGCAGTAGCAGCAGCATTGGTGATAGCAGACGCTGTCACCAAAACAGCAGCAGTGGCGGGAACACTAGCAGCAACAACAGATTGGTGATGGTTGCAAACCGTCACCAAAGCAGCGTCAGTAGTGGAAAAGTCAGCAGCAGCAGCGACAGCAGCTTCAGCGACAGTCGGAACCGTCACAAAAAGGGCAGCGTATCAGAATATCAGGTTTTCAGCATAGTTTTTAGTGACAGTTGGCAGATTATATATATATATATATATATATATATATATATATATATATATATATATATATATATACTTTGGTGTTTAATATAGATGTAAATGTACTCTTAATTGCTTATTATAATATATGTATAATACTTAGTATATGTATTATATATATATACGGGTAGTTAATATAACAATGTATTGGGTATTACCTTAAGGAGACCAAGGTAATTGGGGATACCAAGATATTGGATTTAGGTATCAAGTTTGTGAATTATTATTGAGATACCAAGTTGGTTCAAACCACGGTACCTATTTAATGTTGTATTTGTAATTCTATCTATTTAATAATTAGTGTTTGTTATATATTTATTGATGTTCACCTTGGATTCACGTATCCGGAGATACGGTATCCTAATATTTAAGATATGATTTTTATGGCTTAGACTTTAGTATCTTGAATCCAATATTTTGTGTTAGACTTATGCAACCTATAAATAGATAGTTGACCATAGTTGACCATAGTTTGACTATATTTGACCATAGTTTGACTTTTGACTTAGAATTGACTTATTGACCTAGAAATTAACCAGTTTAACTTATTCTCTTTCTGGAACCTTGTATTAATGTTGTATTCCATATCTAGGTCTTCGAGGCACCGTATCAGACATCTGTGAGACTATTCTTTGGACTTTAGGCGAGTTCATTCTCCAATAGTTTCTCATTTATGATATCCTCTATGTTCATTATATCTAGTGTAGATATCCATGTTCTCTTGATACTATGGTTACACGGATTGGTATATCCGGATCTCGTCATGAGATGTTATTCCTTGGTATATGGTGTATATGGTGTAAGTATTATTTCATTGGTTATCTTGTACATGTACAGACACTGATTCTCGGGAAGACTAGCTATCTTCTTGGGGAATCTCGTGCCATAGCATACCGTGGTTGGATCTATTATACCAGTCGAGGGTGGGGAGTACTTTAGTGTAGATATGTGATCAATACCCCTATTGTATCAAGTACTGTTATTGAATAGTGTTGATCATATACCGCACGTATGATTAGCCAGGCCATATATACTGTATCATGTTCCTAAGCCGATCACATGTTAAAGTTAGTACTCACACACTTAGTCATTAATATTCTTGTTCATTGGCATATTGTTCATTATTGTATTTATTCCAGTATTTTCTTATTGTATGTATCTCTCGTATCTATTGTGCATCTTGTATATTCACATCTATTTACTGTTACATAGTTTTTATCATTGATTAGAACTGCTGTTAGAGATGTACTCTGCTCCTTTCCTGACTGGATATATTTTTCCAGATGATACTGAGGAGTGGTACCTTACCTTTTATGGACCTCAGGATGTTGTGGGTCTAGAGTCTGAGGCCCTAGCTCAGGAGGGACTTATCCCAATTGAGACAGTTGACCCAAGTTTGGTAGCATCTTAATATTCTTTGTACTTGATTTGTCTCTAGCTTATTTTGTTATTTCTTTCAGACTCATTGATGTATTATTTAGACTCATGAGTTATATTGTGACTATTCTATTCTTTATCTGATTCGTGCTCAATTTCATCTTAGTTCTGTGATTGAGTATATTATCACTGTTGGTAGTTCATTATATTGTTAGATAGATTATCCAGACAGCGTTCTACCGTCGATTCTGCAGCGTAGGATGGGCGTTGTTTTTGACTTGCACCCTTACACCGGGTGCGGGTTGTGACAGAATACCCTGAGAAGTGATGATAAAGCCCATAAATTTGCCGCTAGAGACTCCCAAGAAGAATTGGTAGGGTTCATCTTGAGATGGTGCATACGCATGAGGTCGAATACAGTCTCCAAGTCCTTGAGGTGATCACATTTGGAGTGACTTTTGACGGCAATGTCATCGACGTAACACTCGACCGTCTTGCGTAGATACTCATGAAAGATAGTGCTCATAGCTCGCTAGTATGTAACCTGTATTCTTCAGATCGAAGGGCATGACTGTGTAGCATTACACTCCTATCGGCGTTCGAAATAATATATGCTTCTGATCGTCAAGGGACATCTTGATCTGATTGTAGCCTAAGAATCCGTCCATGAAGGAAATGCACTAGAAGCCGCAAGTGTTATCGATCATTATGTCTGTGATCAGAAGAGAGAATTCTTCTTTGGGGCAGGCCGCGTTTAGATCACGAAAGTCAATGTAGATCCAGATATTTTTGTTCTTTTTGACTACGGGCACGATGTTGGCTACCCAGTCTGGATGTTGTTCTTCGAGGACGAAACTACTAGCTATCATTTTGTTGACTTCGGCTTCGATAGCATTTATTATGTCTGGCCGGAGCTGCCGTTGCTGCTGCTTGACAGGTTTAGCGTTCGACAAGATATTGAGATTGTGGACCGCGATTTGGGGGTCCAGTCTTGGTATGTCTTCGTAGCTCCAAGCAAATAAATTAATGTATTCTTTGACGAGCTATAGCAGGGATTCTCGATCCTCATCAGTCAGACTTTTGCTGATGAAGGTAGGTTTGGGGTGGATTCGTCGCCCAGATTGACTTGTACAACTTCGTCCTCGGTAGGAGATTCTCGTTGTTTGAACCGTATCTCCCATTGCGCATCTAGGCATTGGGCCCACGGTTCTACTTTAAAAAGTTTTAGTAGATTCTTGTCGTCTTCCTCAGGGTCAGCTGACACCATGTTGGCAGATAATGTTTTATTGAGATTCTCCCCGATATTGATGTCGGAGTTCCAAGCAAAAGATTGTGAAGAGTGGGAGTGCACCTTGTCTCCTTTATCTGAACCCTCGGGGTAGTGGGAGGCGTTACATACCCTAAGCCATGCTTGGTCTTATGGTAGTAGTCCTTCGATTTGCCTGCAGGAGCAGGCAAATACAGAGGCAGCCTTCGGCCTTTGTCGTAGTTTAAGCCCTTAGTGGCCTTCAGATCGTACCCCATCTTCTGGATAAGGTGCTTGGCTTCAGAGCTCTACCAGTGGAGTAAAATCTTGTTGGTATCGGGCTCTAGATCTAGTTCTTCGGTGACGAAGGATTGAGGGAATTCTACTCTGCCGAAGATGATGAGTCTGTCTCCCCTCTTCCTAGATGGGACTAGAAAGTTAGAGTTTTGGCTGGGGAGAATCCGGTTTACAACATGGGTGGTAGTCATCTGTGTCTGCAGGTGCATGCCCAGACCGTGCTCCATTGAGTACAGTGTGCTTATGTGTGCAACTTCAGAATAGTTCAAAGATAGCCCTTTATTCATAAAGTAAGGTATCTTTTCTCCAGAAATTATATCGTCAAGAGAAGGGTCGTCTGCGTGAGCAGCTACATACTACTCCACCTCGTCCTTTCCGAGATATACCCCCAGTACGATCGACGACTTTGGAGGTTTTTTGCAAACTTTTACTACCAGAGGTTCAGACATGGTAAGAGGTAACTAAGCATCCTTTGGTGATCGACTCGGCCTATGAAGGCGAACGACTAGCGGTTCGGGTGTAGTGGATGATGTCGAATCTTCTTTTTACGATCGACTTGGCCTATGAAGGCGAATGACCAGAGGTTCGGACGTGGTAGATGTCGTCGGATCTTCCTTTGGTGACTGACTTGGCCTATGAAGACGAACGACCAGAGGGTCGGGTGCCTTCATGTGCAGTTTTACGAGATGGAAGAGGTTATGTCAGGAGCGCACGCCTTTAGATGTACTCTCAAGGGTTCGTCTGGTGTTGTCCCGGCCTCTGCCTTATCGTCAGCATCATTGCCACCTTTATCTTTGTGGACATACTTGTACAGGAGTGCATCGAAGTAATAGACCTCGGTCACTTTGAAAGGATCGACATCCGCAAACTCCATCTAGACCGTGCCATGATCGTTCATGTACTTTAGACATTGGTGTAGGGTTGATGACACGATCATGTATTCGTGTATCCATGGTTGTCCCAGCAAGACATTGTAGGATACGTCCACGTCAATGATATTACAAGTGACCTCAGTTTTTAAGTCGCCAATTTGATATTTCAGGCAGATCTTGCCTAGAGGGTAGATCCTTCCTGTGTTGAAGCCAGTGATAGAAGTATTGGTGGCTGTTAGGCGATGCATCAGAATGCCCAAGGTCTGAAGAATACTCCACAGGATGATACTGATTGACGAACCGGGATCGATGTGCATCCGGTCCACCTTGATGGCACCAATGTACCCTATGTAATACCGGGGACGATCATGCCTGCTATTTTTTAGCAACATGTCCTATTGCAAAATTATAATGCTCGGTATCGCTTCCATCACATTGTTACAGTGGGGACATGAAACATGAACCTCTACTGACGGCTTAACTTACGACAGGTAGGCGTCAATATTTTTCAATGCCTTACTCAGAGCATTCCAGGTGTCTTTGGAGAGTCAGAGAATCTCAAACAGTGACAACTTTTTTGGGGTATTGGCAAGTTGAGCCAAGACGTCAAAGTTATAGGGCTTTTCCAGTCCCTGAGCCATTTTTTTACGCAATGTCTTGTCGAAGCAATCCTCTTTCTGTTTGGACTTGTCCACTGGTGGGGGTTGAGATAGACCCAGATCAGACAAGACATGTACAGTAGTTGGAGGTGCATTAATGTTGGGATCCTCGTAATCTCGTTGGTAGGTAAGGCCCGACCTGGTTGCCCCTGGCCAGGCTTCCTCAACGGTGGAAGAAACCATATGGCAGGACTTGGTTTTTAGTGCTTTAGACTTGACGACGGAAGATGCTGCTTGTTGCTTCAAGTCAGGGACAAGATCCGGGTGGACCCACATGATCTCGCCCCGAGGTATAGTAAGAGGTATCAGCCCAGATGCTTGGTCGCAAGCTGGTAGAAGATTGACTACCTCCATTGTTGCCCTCGGGATCGGGATGGCTCTGTCCTGGGCTTCCGTCGCGGGAAAGTTATCGAACTGGAGGAACACCATGTTGGCGGTAACTGTCTTGTCGTCGAAGTCCAAGGTAAGGGCCTTGGTGTCAAGCAGGCACTAGATGAACCGCTTGAGGGTGTAGCAGTCCTTCGTCGCATGGTGGACATAGCGATGGTAGTGGAAGTATTTTGGATTGTTCATCTCGGCTGCCTCTATAGGGCGTTTGACGTCAGGGAGCCGAAGCTTACTATCCTTTATCAATACATCAAAGATGGGCATGACGTTGTCATATTCGAAGGATTAAGTCTCCTGGGACTTTGGAACCTCAGCCAGCTTTTGCTCGGACTTCTTGGTTAAGTTGGCCACCTGGGCCTGCTTCCATTTTCCCTCGTGGCAGCTGTTGTCGCTATTGTTATTGTTGGGACATTTTTTTTCTATCATCGGTGACATGGATTTGTATTCCCAGGAGCCTGACATCCTTGACCTTCTTTTCAGTGCCGACAATATTGATGATGAATAATATCCAGTCTTTGAATTGACCGTCACCCATCCAGAGGCTGATTGTTGGAAGTAGGTTCCTGCGACACATGTCCATGAGTGTGAACTCAGGATTGCCTGAAGGCAACCTCGGTGCTGCTTGGCCGAAATGTTCGATATAATTTTGGGAGAGTTCCCTTTCCCCTTTGGTGACATCCATCAGGGAAGATATTATCATGTCGCTTCCTCCGTCATAGAATCTTTTGAGAAAAAGACTCTTGAAGTCATCAAACGATAAGATACAGTTATCTTGTAGACTGCAAAACCAGTCGAATACGATCCCGGATAATGCACCCACAAAAAGCTTCATGAGGAGTGCATCACTACAAGGTAGGTGCCCCATTGCAGTCTCGAAATAGCTCATGTATTGACGGGGAGAAGTCCTCACGTCGAATGGGTTTAGGTTGAAGGGCTTTTACTTTTTCATGTACGGAACATCCCTCTACTCGCGGGGGTACGGTTGTTGTACCTCGAGCTCGCGCAGTGAATCCCGACTGCCTATAGAATCTAGGCGAGCCCGGAGTTCCCGAATTTCTCTTATTTCTTCTTTGGCTTTGTCTCACACAGAAGGGGCATATAAACTAGGAAGAAGGTGATTTTCGACTATGGGCGGAGCGATTGCGTCGGAGTCCGCGTTGGTCCCAGGGTTCATGCTTGCTTATCTAGAAGCCCTTGCCAGTTGGGAAGCCATGTTTGCTTTAATCTCCAGCATTTCATGGGTCAGGGCTTGCATCGATGATCTCACAGTATGCATCATGGCCTCGAGAGTCTCAAGGCATTATCGGTCGCTGGGACCTTCTTGATTGTCCCCTGCCATATATGCAATCCTCTCATGTGGAGAGATGGATGGGGCAGTTGACACCGCACTTTCCGTTTTTGATTCTTGTTGGAAGTGGTCCTTAGGTAGCATCGCATATTCCTCGTATTCGGAGGGAATACTACCCCCAGTGTAGGAGGCTACATCATCTGGATAAGGCTGGCCACCCCCAGGGACTTCGGAGTCTGTTTCCTGGGCATCACCGCCTTCTCAGAATATCGGGTTGTTGTATAGGTTTGGGGGAGTACTACCCCCAGCTTGTGTAACCTGTCACGACCCGCACCTGGAAAATCGAGCATGAGTCATAGGTACGTCCAGCCTACGTCGTAGAATCGGGGGTAGAATATTGTCTAGGTCCGTTCTAGGTCACAACTATCTATATCTCACAATAACCTATCAAGATAATCTCTCCAAAAGGAGGACAACATATGATATAAACATAAACTCAATCACAATAACTAGGAGATGAATAAAAGTACGATAAGATATCAACAAAAGAAATAAAGAACCAAAGAGAGCAAGTACAATATCCAAAATATACAGTCCAAGTCTAAGAGTCTACAATATCTCACAGTAGTAGCAAAATAATAATACAGTCACCCAAAACCAACTGGGAATAAACCCAGAAACCCACCTAGCTATACTAGGGCGCTAGCGGCGTCTCCTCAGCTGGGACGGGCTCCTCCTCTATCTCAGGGTCGCAACAATCGTCTACACCTAGCCCGTAGTAAGTTGGGAAAAATTTCTCAGGATCCTCTGGAAAAATATATCCAGTCAGGATTGGAGCAAAGTACGTAACTCTGAAAGCAACTCCAAATATATGGTAAGGTGTATATGACTAGCAATAGAAAAGAATACAAGATGCACAGGAAAGTAAATACATGGTGGAACTGATAAAGTAACTGCAATATAAAACTGGGGAACAATACAAGTAGTAGAGAAGTAACTGCAAGTGAAAAAATAGGAATACTAGTTAAGTGCCTTGAGCACAAGTTTGTTATGTGATTGACTTAGGTTGCACATGATTTATTCTACGATAACTCCGTTATGCGTGAGTTGCATAACCGACATACACATGAATATTGTTTGGATTTGATCACATAACCAACTTCTACTCTCCTCCCCCAATAATACTCTTGGATCCAACCACGACACGCTACGTACATGATAAATAACTCGCGCACATGAAGGCGAGAGAACATGATGCACATGAAGCACATGAGAATCAATACCCGAAGCACATGATGAAATACACGTGATAGAGTACCCGCTGAACACGGTAAGGAGAATAATATCTCATGACGGGATCCAACTAGTACCATCTCGTGAAACAATGTGTCCGAATCAAGTATTACAGTTCTAGAATAGGTGATATATACGCTATCAAGAAATTGAAACAATCAGAGGTAGGTACTCGCCTGACGTCCTGAGCAACTGGTGAGGATCGAGATCCGGACTGGTGTCGCAAAGACCTATTGCAAAAAGCAAGGTTAAACGGGATTCTAAAGAGTTAAACAGATATAAAATAACTAAAAGCAAGCTTCTAGGATTATTCTAGGTCAAACGGGTCAAACGGGTCAAACTGGTGAAATCTGGGTCCAAAAGTCAACCCTGGGTCCAAAAGTCAACTCTAGGCCGAAACTAGGTCAAAGGTTGACTTTGGCAGTCAACCAGGGCAATTATGGTCAACTCTAGGGCAAACTAAGGTGCCCCTAAAATTCTAGGTCAAAACTAGCTCATTAAGCTAGTAAACCCTCAAACTCGCCTCCTTGAGATGCCGGGATACCCTCGGTATCCGATATCTCAACCTACGCTATATACCACGCATATACCCACTAATGCATATACTAACACGTATATATATATATATATATATATATATATATATATATATATATATATATATATATATATATATATATAACCAACTCCAACCTCATTCCTAGGCAAACGCCCAATACCTCGCCCGGATACCCAATACCTTGAGTATCTCAAGTTACCTTCGATACCTTGATAACTCAAGGTATTAAGATACCTACCATACCCATCTCAACTCACTAACTAGTTAACTAAACCTATATATATATATATATATATATATATATATATATATATTCATACATACATATGTATATATATCTATATACCTATCTGCATATACTTATATATATATATATATATATATATATATATATATATATATATATATATACCTATATATATAATCTCTCCATCTCTAAACTCTGCTGCTGATGCTCCTAATGCTACTGTTGCTGATGCCCCATGCTACTGCTGCTGCCACTGGCTTCTGCCACAAGCTGCTGCTGCTGCTGCCCCTTGCTGCTGCTGCTGCAGCTACATGCTGCTGCCACTACAGCTACTTACTGCTGCTGTTCTACTTTCCTCTCCCTGCTGCTGCTGTTGCTCTACTTCCTGCCCTCTCTCTCGATCTCTCTAACTCACTCTCCCTTCCTCTCTACTCACACACACTCTACACACACATATACATATATATACACACACACTCACATATATATATATATATATATATATATATATATATATATATATATATATATATATATATATATATATATATATATATATATATATAAACACACTTACACACACACACACACACACACACACACACACATATATATATATATATATATATATATATATATATGTGTGTGTGTGTGTGTGTGTTTATATATATATATATATATATATATATAAACACACACACACACACACACACACACACACACACACACACATATATATATATATATATATATATATATATATATATATATATATATATATATATATATATATATATATATATATGTCACGACCTGCACCCGGTGTAAGGGTACAAGTCGGAAACAACGACCAGCCTACGCCACAGAACCGGCGGTAGAACGCTGTCTGGATAATCTATCTAACAATATAATGAACCACCAATAATGATAATATACTCAATCATAGAACTAAGATGGAATGAGAACGAATCAAATAAGAATAGAATAGTCATAATACAACTCATGAGTCTAAAATAATACATCAATGAGTAACAAGAATAAGCTAGAGACAAATCCAGTACAAAAGAATACTACGAAGCTACAACTCCCGGGTTAACTGTTTCAGTTGGGATAAGTCCCTCCTGAACCAGGGTCTCGGAATCTAAACCCACAACATCCTGAGATCCATAATAGGTAGGGTACCACTCCTCAGTGGCATCTGGAAAAATATATCCAGTCAGGAAAGGAGCAGAGTACATCTCTAATAGCAGTTCTAATCAATGATAAAAACTATGTAACAGTAAATATATGTGGATAAACAAGATGCACAATAGATACAAGAGATATATATACAATAAGGAAATACTGGAATAAATACAATAATGAACAATATACCAATGAACAAGAATACTAATGACTAAGTGTGTGAGTAATAGCTTAAAATATGATCGGCTTGGGCAAGATACAATACGGCCTGGATAATCATATGTGCGATGTATGATCAACACTATTCAGTAATCAGTACTTGATACAATAGGGATATTGATCACATATCTATACTAATACTCCCCCACCCTCGACTGGTATATAGATCCAACCACGGTATGCTATGGCACGGGATTCCCCAAGAAGATAGCTAGTCTTCCCGAGAATCTGTGTCTGTACATGTACAAGATAACCAATGAACAATACTTGCACCATATACACCATATACCAAGGAATAATATCTCATGACGAGATCCGGATATACCAATCTGTGTAACCATAGTGTCAAGAGAACATGGATATCTACACTAGATACAATGAACATAGAGGATATCATAAATGAGAAACTATCAGAGAATGTACTCGCCTGAAGTCCAGTGAATAGTCTCACAGATGTCTGACTCGGTGCCTCGAAGACCTAGATATGGAATACAACATCAATACAAGGTTCCGAAAAGGGAAATAAGTTAAACTAGTCAACTTCTAGGTCAAAAGCCAATTCTAAGCCAAAAGTCAACTATGGTCAACTTTAAATTCAACTATGGTCAAACCAAGGTCAACTATCTATTTCTAGGTTGCACAAGCCTAACACCAAAATATTTGGTCAAGATACTAAAGTCTAAGCCAAAAAACTCACATCTTAAATATTAGGATACCATATCTCCGGATACATAATTTCCAAGGTAACATCAATAATAATGTCAAACAATTATTCATAATAATATAGATTATTTACAACATCCAATAGGTACCGTGGTTTTGAACCAACTTGGTATCTCAACAATAATCATAATCTTGATACCCGAACCCCGTATCTTGAGTATCCCCACTTACCTTGGTTTCCTCAAGGTAATACCCAATACCTTGGTATAATAATTACCCTTATATATATAATATATATATACACTAATATTATACATATAAGGAATTTAGCAATAATAATATATCATCTCAATATTAATACATACATATATATATATATAAGTATATAAACATATATATATATATATATATATATATATATATATATATATATTTATATATATATATATAATCTGCCAACCGTCGCTGAAAACTGTGTTAAAAATTACTGATTTCTGATACGCTGCTTTTAGTGACAGTTTCTGCCTGTCGCTGAAGCTGCTGCCACTGCTGCTGTTGGAATCCTGCATTGTTGCTGCTGCTTTGGTGACGGTTTGCAACCTTCACCGGTCCAACTGTCGCCGCTTCTGCTACTATTAATGACAGCGACTGCTGTCATTAATGCCGCCGCCTCAAGCTATAGCGGCTGCTGCTGTTCTCCCGCTGCTATTAATGACAGTGGCTGTCATTAAACCTGCTGTCGCCAGAAACCTATAAAAATATATATATATATATATATATATATATATATATAATTACCAAATAAACTATAAATACACCCCCTCTATAATAATATGTACGAAATAGGACATAGCCTCAACACACACACACACACATAAACACATTATATTATACATCTATACATATATATAAATAATCCCATAACAACTATAAATAATATAATTACCCAATTAAACATAAATATATATTTTAACAAAATATACATATATATCCATACAATATACTATAACATATATATTAATGCATGTAGAAGAAAGGCTACCTCATATATATATTCTCTATATATAATACATAGATCTATGATACAATAAACACTATAATAAATATACTATAATATATATATAATATCTATATATATATATGCACAATTATAACTCATGAATTAAGAGCACAATAATTAGATCTACATATAAATACACAATATATGGAAAGTATCACACCGTATCCCACTAGATCTAGGATACGCATGTGACATGAGTCCACTACACATCCAACCTCATATATATATTCTCTATATATAATACATAGATCTATGATACAATAAAAACTATAATAAATATACTATAATATATATATAATATCTATATATATATGCACAATTACAACTCATGAATTAAGAGCACAATAATTAGATATACATATAAATACACAACATATAGAGTATCACACCGTATCCCACTAGATCTAGGATACGCATGTAACATGAGTCCACCACACATCCAATTGTACCCCGAAGGACACAAACAAGTCACATATAATATTTATGAACAATACGAAGTGTCAAATATAGATCTACGTGTCCGTATCAAAATACGACATGTATAAAGTCCCGTATCGGAGAAAAAATCCCCAAAACAACACGTATCACCAAATTGATGGGATACGACCTACACGTACCTAATTATGGACACAACACTAGCCCCAAATACATAAACACGTGTCAAATTGATCTATAGGATTAATTGACACACACAACAAATGTTAATCTCGGAATTCTCCCAAAATTGACACAAAAAGTACCATAACTTTCTCAATAGGCCTCCTATAAACACAAAACCAAATCCTATGGGTAGCCTATGCATATGGGTTGATTTTACATGGTTAAATCTCAGATTTAGAAGTTATTTCAAGAGAAAAAACTGAATTGTACCTATTGGGAGATGGATTCACAATGAAACCTCCAATTGAGATAAAATTGCCTCCAACTTGTAGATCCTTGTTCCTCTTTGTAGATCATTGCTTCCTCCTTCTAGATCCTTACTTTTCAAGTCTCTAATGGTGATTTGGGAAGGAATTGGAATAAAATTTAGTAGAGAAATAAAGGAAGAATGAAGAAAATTTGGTAGTGGGAAATTCTAGATCTAGATTTGGAATGAAAAGATGAGAGAGAAATTTCCCCCTCTAATTAAATAGGCCGGCCCCTATTTCCCCTCCCTCAAGTTATCATGTAATGTCTAATATACCCCTTGGGACCTCTCATGAAGAAATAATTAAGGAAGGAAGCTTCTAGTCTAATGATTTAATTAATTTAATCTATCTCCTTAACAATGGGCTTTCTAAATGGGCTAAGTTTAACTAATTAATTTATGTTGGTCCATGGGTCCAAACTAAACTAGTTAGATCCACTAACACAAGTCCAAATTAAATAACTAACATCTAATAAAAATTAAATAATATAACAAATAATTATTTCTCAAGCACAATAATTAACTAAATAGAAAATTACTAAAATACCCTTTCTTAGAAAATATGGTAGTGACTAGTCTACCCTCCTTAAAATAATTTTGTCCTCGAAATTCAAAGATGAAAACTACCCCCTGAAAATAACAGAACAGAACTACAGAATCATAACTAACTATGGAAGAACATAACAATGAACAGAACATAACTAGAAAATAACATACCTCAAGGCACAAACAAATATGGATGACGCTCTCGTATTTTATCCTCTCTCTCCCAGGTAGACTCCCTCGGAGAGTGATGCCTCCATGCAACGCGCACCAAAGAAATAGTCTGGTTCCTCAGCACCTTCTCTCTCCGATCCATAATCTCAACTGGCTGCTCTGGATAGCTAAGAGTAGGGCCCACCTCTATCTTCGAGTGATCCAATACATGACTAGGATCTGCCACGTATTGTCTCAACTGTGACACATGAAACAGGTTGTGCACTCCCTCCAATGCAGATGGCAAGTCTAGTCTATAAGCAATTGCACCGACCCTCTCTAGAATAGTGAAAGATCCGATAAATCGTGGACTAAGCTTTCCGCCTTCACCGAAGCGAATCGTGCCTCGTGTCGGAGAAATCCTCAGAAACACCAAACCACCCACCTAGAACAAAATACCACCTTAAGAACTTAATCTATAACAAACAACCAAGAACAAACACAAAACAAAATCTAAACTATACCTCGAACTCCAAAGGTCTCCGATGGCTATCGGCCCAATGCCGCTGTCTGTCCTGCGCCACTCGAAGTCTGTGTCTGATCAACTGAACCTTCTCTGTTGCATCCACAACCATCTCTGGCCCAAGCAAAACTCTCTCCCCAACATTGTCCCAAGATAAAGGAGTACGACACCTCCGACCGTACAGAGCTTCAAAAGATGACATCTCTATACTGGCCTGGAAACTGTTGTTGTAAGCAAACTCTACCAAATGGAGATGGTCCTCCCAAGAACCCCTAAAATCTAGTACACAAGTGCATAACATATCCTCGAGAGTCTGAATAGTCCTCTCTGACTGCCCATATGTCTGGGGATGATATGCAGTACTGAATTTGAGCTGAGTGCCCAAGCTCTCCTACAAACTTCTCCAAAAATGAGAAGTGAAACGACTATCCCGATCCGAGACTATGCTGACGGAAACTCCATGTATCCTAACGATCTGCCTCACATACATCTCTGCCAGCTTCTCCGTAGACAAACCCACTTTGAAAGGCAAGAAGTGGGCCGACTTGGTCAACCTATCAACGATGACCCAAATCGCGTCTTTCCCTCCTGGAGATCGTGGAAGTCCGGACATAAAATCCATAGTAATGTATTCCCACTTCCACTCTGGAATGGGTAATGGCTGAAGTAAACCTCCTGGCCTCTGCCTATCGGCTTTCACCTGCTGGCACACTAAGTATCTGGATACAAACAGTGCCACTTCCCTCTTCATGCCATACCACCACACACTCTCTCGCATATCCCGATACATCTTATTAGAACCTGGATGTATGGAATACTGAGAGCGATGCGCTTCCTGCAATACCTCCTCACACAGCTCTCCACTAGGCACACACAATCTAACTCCATGCCTCAAAGATCCATCCTCTGCAATAGTGAAATTATCCTCCAATCCTGCTCTCACCGGAGCTCTGATACTCCTCAGAGATACATCCTCATACTGTGCTGCCTTGATCATGTCTATCAAATCTGAATATATCTACAATCCCCACATCTGCATAGCACCACCAGGAACAATTACCTCAATGCCCAAGCTCTCCAAGTCCTCCAACAAATATCGATCCTGCGTCAAGAACATAGCTATCGGATACCTGCTCAAAGCATTGGCAACTATATTTGCTTTCCCAGGATAATATTGCAAAGAGATGTCAAAATACTTTATCAGTTCTAACCACCGACGCTGCCTCATGTTCAACTCCTTCTACGTGAAAACGTACTTCAAGCTTTTGTAGTCTGTGAAGATTTCCACACGCTCTCCGTACAAATAATGTTTCTATAATTTCAGAGCGAATATGACGGTTGCCAACTCCAAATCATGGGTAGAATAGTTCTTTTCATGAGGATGCAATTGCCTGGATGCATAGGCAATCACTTTCCCATGCTGCTGAAGAACACAACCCAACCCTTTCCCCAATGCATCACTGTAAATAGTAAAACCTCCGGACCCTGATGGCAATGTCAAATTAGGAGCAGACGTCAACCTCTTCTTCAACTCCTCAAATGCAACCTGGCAGTCTTCCATCCAAACAAACTCAACATCCTTTCTGGTGAGTCTGGTCATCGGCTCGGCAATCCTCAAAAAATCTTGCACAAACTTCCTATAGTAGCCTGCCGATCCCAAGAAACTCCTGATCTCTGCTACCGAACTCGGGGTCTTTCAAGATTCCACTACTGCAATCTTCTTCGGATCCACTGAAATACCATCACCAGTCACAACATGCCCCAAGAACTCTACCTTGTCCAGAAAAAACTCACACTTGGACAACTTCCCATACAATTTCTCCTTCCTCAGCACATCCAACACAATCGTCAAATGCTCCTCATGCTCCTCCGGTGTCCTCGAGTATATGAGTATGTCGTCGATGAACACCACCACAAACTTGTCAAGGTACTGGTGGAACACCTTGTTCATCAAGTTCATAAATATCGCTGGTGCATTAGTCAAACCAAACGACATCACCATAAACTCGTACTGACCATACCGAGTCCTAAAAGCAGTCTTCGGTATGTCCTTCGGCTTCACCTTCACCTGATGGTAGCCTGATCTCAAATCTATCTTAGAAAACACCTTGGCTCCACTCAACTGATCATACAGATTATCAATCTGTGGCAAATGATACTTATTCTTGATAGTGAGATTATTCAAAGCCCTGTAATCAATGCACATGCGCGCCGATCCATCCTTCTTCGGTACAAAAAATATCGAGGCTGCCCATGGTGAAGAACTCGATCTGATAAACCCCTTATCCTGCAATTAGTCCACCTGCTTCTTTAGCTCGGCCAGCTCGTTGTTGTTTACTCTATAGACATGCTGCTAAATTGGTTCTGCACCTGGCACCAAGTCTATAGAAAATTCAACATCTCGATCTGGCGATAATCCTGACAATTCCTCAGGAAACACACCCAAGAACTCTGCTATCAACGGATGTGGCAACTTCTTGTCTTCCACCATAGCTCCACAAATAATGCCTTCTCCCTGCTTTGTAGCTCCTCTAGCAAACTCGAACTTTGGCTCTCCTGGCGGACCAAACAAAACTCTACCTCCTCTACAATCTATGCTAGCACAGTGCCTAATCAACCAATCCATCCCGAGTACAATGTCGTAGCTCGAAAATGGTATTACAAGTAGACACGCACTCAACTCTCGGCCTCCCAGAGTAACTCTCCCATCCTTGCAAATATCATTAACCAGGATAATGCCTCCCCCGGTCATGATCTTGCAAGTCCTAGGCAAAGACTCAGCTACCAAACCACGCTTCAGAGCAAAAGAAACAGATACAAAACTATAGGAAGCACCACTATCAAACAAAGCTAAAGCTGTAATGGAATCGAAAAGAATAGAACCTGCGATGACATCTCCGGTGGGTTCATCATCCTCGACGGTCATAGCAAACACTCGTCCCTACCGATTACCTCCCTGTTGCTGATGTTGGACAAAACGTTGTTGCTGTGTCAGAAGCGGTCCTCTCGGCTGTGCTGCAGGTAGTCTCGTCTGTGTCCTCGGAGCTGAAGCTGCTCCCTGAACTGTACGACGAGGACACTCCCTCGATTGATGTCCTTCAGTACCACAATACAAACAAACTCCTAACCTCCTCCTGTAAACTTCCCAGATATGGCTGGGCTTCTTGCAGTAGTGGCATGGAGCTTGCTGTGACTGTCTCTGCTGCTGTGGTGCCTGGTGAAAAGATGCCTTAGCTGAAGTCTGGTTCTGTTGTGGCTGCTTGAAAGGTCTGGACTGGAAATGAGGACGTTTGGCAGATACTGTACTGCCGTTGGCCCCCAGAAAAGAATTACGATCTCTCTTGGGCTTCAAACCCAACTCCCGCTCAACCTTGCGTGCCTCCGCAAGTATCTCCGAGTATGTCTCATAAAAAGACGGAATAAGAATCTTCACTTCCCAGTTTAGCCCTCACGGAAACGAATAGCTCAAACCTCCGGCTCTCTCACTAGATACTCTGCAAATTGGCTCAACCTGCCGAACTTCGCAGCGTACTCCTCCACAGACATGCTCCCCTGAATGAGACTTTCAAACTACCTCCCCAAGTCTAGCCTGTCTGCCCGGGCAAAAAACTTTCTCTTGAAGAGGTCCTTGAATACCTCCCAAGATTGTCCTGCGTTAACCAGAACCGGCTCATTCCTGAACCAAGTACGAGCGACGTCGAACAGTTGAAGTACTAACGCCTCAACCTTCAAATCCTCAGAAAGATGGGACACCCTCATAAGACGCTCAATGTCCTCGAGCCAATCATCAGCATAGACGATGCCCTCCGTCCCCTTAAAAACCCTAAGCTCCAGTTTCTTGAAGTCCTGAATATTGCCTGGCCGACGCTGAGCAACCTGAGGAACATCTTGCTGCTGGACCGGAACTCCTCTCTCGACTACGGCACGAGCAAGCTGATGAGCACTCTCGATACCCTGCCATAGAACGTCGGCCTGCCTCTGATGTGCCTCTGACTGAGCCCTCTGTGCCTCGAGTATCTCACAAAATAGTATAAACATCTGTGACGCCTCTGCTGGCACAGGAGGTGGAGGTAGAAGCCCCTCAGATACAGCTGGCACAGTCCTCTGAGTAGGTGGTGGACCTCCGAAAGCAGCTGACACTCCAATCACCGGAGAAGTGACTGGTGTAGGCCCTCGGGATGTCGCAGACCTCTTAGAAACTGCTCTCCCCTGCTGCGATCTAGTCTTAGGCGGCATCCTGAGACAAAGCGAAAGAAAGAATCAATATGGCACAAGATGTAAGACATTCAAAAAAAGGAAAGATTAAAAGATCAAGTATCAATATCAAAGGAGAATAGTTGAATCAAAAGAATCTTCCTAAATGTGATTGAGTATCTCAACCTATATCCTATCGCAGGCTCACAGTAGTACAACTAAATCGTCGCACTACCACGACATCACATACTTTGTGAAGCTTGCCCTGCATAGACCACCACTAAAAATGTGTCACGACCCGCACCTGGTGTAAGGGTACAAGTCGGAAACAACGCCCAGCCTACGCCGCAGAACCGGTGGTAGAACGATGTCTGGATAATCTATCTACGATAGAATGAATAGTCATAATATAACTCATGAGTCTAAAATAATATATCAATGAGTCTGAAAGAAGTAACAAGAATAAGCTGGAGATAAATCCAGTACAAAAGAATACTACGAAGCTACAACTCCCGGGTTTACTGTTTCAGTTGGGATAAGTCCCTCCTGAACCAGGGTCACGGAATCTAAACCCACAACATCCCGAGGTCCATAATAAGTAGGGTATCACTCCTCAGTATCATCTGAAAAAAATATCTAGTCAGGAAAGGAGCAGAGTACATCTCTAACAGCAGTTCTAATCAATGATAAAAACTATGTAACAGTAAATATATGTGGATAAACAAGATGCACAATAGATACAAGAGATATATATAAAATAAGAAAATACTGGAATAAATACAATAATGAACAATATGCCAATGAATAAGAATACTAATGACTAAGTGTGTGAGTAATAGCTTAACATGTGATCGACTTGGGCAAGATGCAATGCGGCCTGGCTAATCATACGTACGGTGTATGATCAACACTATTCAGTAATCAGTACTTGATACAATAGGGATATTGATCACATATCTATACTAATACTCCCCCACCCTCGACTGGTATAATAGATCCAACCACGGTATAC